>VZRV01001413.1:885778-1013009 GCA_013398115.1 Falcunculus frontatus
TTTTTTTTTTTTTTTTTTTTTTGCCTAGAACTGTGACCAGATTATTTTTCTCCATTCAAGGTGAAATTTAGAAGCCAAGAACTAATCTGTTCCATTGAAAACTGTCCTTGAACCTTTTGTAATTGAACTTCAGGACTAAAATAGGAAAAAAATTCCGAAAGGCAGAAAGGACACTTTTTAAAATAGTCTGAACATAAAAACAACTCCCTCTACACATAGCATTAACTGTAAATTCTCAGGAGAAAAATATAAGCTATATAGAGAGATGCAATATCTAAAGAGCTCCAAAAAAGTATCTGGAGCAGTGCCATTACAATAATCAAAAGAAAAAAATTACTCAACTAAATATATTTTATAACATAGCTAATGACAAATACAGCAGAAATAAACGAGGTGCCAGCACTGCCTAATCAGAAACACCCTGCACAGTACCCTGATAGGGTTTTAACATATTTATTAGAGGAAAACTTTTAGGTTAACCTAAAAATCCTCAGAGGCAGCATTATCCCCTAAAGGTTTTACATTATTCTTATTATAATTCTTCATTAGCCTGTAAGAGCTCCCAAGGCACTAAGTCCCTCAAGAAAATCAGCACAGAAAAATAAGAAACCATGTAGTAATGGAATCCAAGTTGTGGATTCAATGATCAAATTAAACAAAATGAGAAAAATTTGGAGGAGTCATTCAACTCCAACAATACCAGTCAGTGTTGAATTTCAGCATATTTATCTGTAGTATCTACCTCTGGTGGCATTGCTCTTCAACACCATATTCACAGCACTATGTTGTTGATTTTGGGTTTCATGCAGGGGTATTTTCTTTTAGTGTATGAACTTGAGTTTCCAGATTGTTTTCAGAAAACCTTCAGTGGATGCAAAGAGAATTCAACAGGCTCTTCCCACTGGGTCCTGTTTAAGCTCAGTCAACTGTGATGGAAAACAAGTCTTTCTCCAAAAAGACTTCACTATTGTCATTTGACAATTGACATTACCAATAACACTGAGATATTTACTTTCCTTTGGTAAGAATTGGTTTGGACACTATTAGCTGATTATTCAACATGGAGAAATTTGTGACAAAAGAAAGAGACTCCCAGAAGAAAAGATTATTGTAATTGACTTTTCATATCTATTAATAAATTATAATTTTTTTTCTCATTCAAAACAACACAAGTTACATGGCCACATCAGGAATGAGAACTTACTCCAAAATATTCTGCGTATGACAAACACTTAGAAGGACTTGTCTTCAAGTCAGCTCGCTTCATGCTATTTCAGCATCAGGGCACAAGAAGAGTCATTTCATATTTCTTGTTCTTGCAATACACATGCTCCTCGACATAACAATACTGTAAGCTAACCGAAAGCTCCCTGGATTCTGCATTCCACTCCTTGGAAAAGGTCAGAGGAAAAGCTAACAACACTTAAATGCATCAAGAGAAGAGCTGCTCCATTCCTATTTTGACCCTGTGAATGAACAGAATGGCTATAAATTTCCAGATATGCACCCTATTTTCAATTTTTTAAAAAAATCACGATGTGGTTATGTTTCTGTATTTATTGATATAAATGTAAATGATAAAAATCAATATTCATTGATTTATGGAAGTCTGCTCTTGAAAAATTTTTGAAAAATATTCAGTAAAATGAGCAAAGTAATCCTAAATCACCAACAAAAATCCATTGTTATATTTTTAAAACTTCAGCATTTTTAACCCAACTTATGAAAAAAACTCCAAAATGTTTCATAGCAAAGAGTTTCCGAGTATAAGCAAGCCCACAGAAAAGATCAAGGATTTTCTAGGGTAACTTAGATATAGAACAATGCATTTCCACTTTATTTGGAATTTTACGAAATAAATAGTTTGCAGACTTTTGCTGCTAAATTGCGACTTAAAGCGTGAAATCATGTGCTGCCAGGACTTTTGAACATCAACTTCAAAATTCAAATTGAAGTCCAAGTATTTGTCAAATTGGTTTCACAGGACCCAATTAAAACCAAAAAAACCTCCACAACACAATTTCTGTAGCTACATTTCTCAAACCAGGAATAACACAAGCAATCGGGTGCAGTGTCTAAGGGCCAACCACCCCCAGTTTGTGTGGTGTCACAGCAACACCCATACACCAAAAAAATGACTGGTTTTAGTAAATTCTACTTAAAGTTTGTCTATGAAGTAGTTTCAGATTTCATGAAAACCGTTTCTGTGGTACCACCAGAAATCAGGAAAATCTTTTTCCCTTCATGTTAAACCACCGTAAGAGTCAACAATTCAGTCTTCATGTGAAATGCATTCAGATACATTATTTGTGTCCTTGTTATAACATATCACAGTAGCTTAAGTGTATTAAACTCTGACTTAGCACCTGTTCTTACACATTGGCATGAAAAAGGCAATTTTGACCAACAACATTGAAATATAGAAAATTCCAAAAACAGGAACAGTGACACACAGCATGAACTGTTACACAACTTTACCAGTAATCTTTACTCCTTTGTAGATTAAAGGAAGTTTTTCCCATGATACCATAACTACTACTGTCTCAGTTTGAGACAAAAGAATCACAACAACCTTCTCAGCCAACACAGGCAGGAATGAAACCGGGCAGCTCCAGATCTCAAAAGAGAACATTTTATCTGAGGACTATACCCAGCCAAGATTTTTTCCCAGAGAGGAACTCTAATATACATACCTAATCATGGTACTACAATACATTTTCAGAATGATCAAGAAAAAATGCAATTCTCTCAGGGTTAGGCATAGTCAAGGTATTAATACTAGAGAGGGTAACTACATGCCAGCAGCAGCATTCTGCCCCAAAATGGGCTTAGGTGCAGAGCTCTAATGTGTCTAACGTGGCAGAGACACGGCTGACTTGGCACCACTTGAGAAATAAGGTATCTCTCTTTAGAAGAAAAGATTTATAAGTATCAAAAACCCGTGGTCGCTAGAGTTGAACAAAAATCTCTACTGTTACCTGAAGCAAGGTCAAGACCACTGTGGAAAAGGAAAATTCTGACTAAGATTGTAACATAAAGTTGCCAAAATACCTCATCCGTCACACTGGTTGTTCATGTTTGTTTATGCTATGATTTGGCAAAGCTGGTCTAGTCATATAAGTACTTCTAGTATTTCCTCCATTGTGGGCAACTCAATAACAACTTCAGAGTTATGGTAGCAACTTAGGTGCGTTCTTGGCTCCTGCCTGAGTAATGGCAGAGTCTTCCTCTCCCTGGTGTTTTGGATCTGGCACATCATCAGAAAACAGCACCAATTTCCTTCACACACTTAGGTTTTGTAATACTTTGCCGTAAAACTTCTCCTGCCTCAACAGCACCTAATCTTGCTGTTCAGTTTTATGTTTACCTGCAAATATTAAATATTCCTGTTTAAATGTTTTGAAAAAATATTTTCCTACAGCATCTCTGCACTCTATTACTTCCTTAAAAATTGAGGAGCAAAATCCTATTTTCACAGATCTGTTTTCTCCAGTAGTGTTCTTTACCTTCGTTCTCATTTATCAAGGTGATCACTTTTGCTTCTCACCTTCCAAGTCACATTCCTTGGCCATATCCCTTTATTTGAATTTTTTTCCAGGAAGTTTGATGAAACATACACAAGGATTTTTGAGCAAGTTTTTGTCCTCTGAAAAATCTTCTGAGTGGAAAGGATGATTAACCACACTCTCATACAGATATTTTATTGTCTTTTTTTCCAAAATTTGCGATTTTCTTAAAAATTAATAAGAATGATTCTCTGGAATACTTTTAAAGAGACAGATTGGAACTCCCAAACCAGTTCTTGACATTTTGAAATATGGTTTTAGTTTACATCTTGCCTAAGTCCTTAATTTGATTCCTTAAACCGTAATTGGGCAACATTTTCCTCAATCAGCTAAACAAGAATGCAGTGTGTTTATCATATGATTAAGAATGCTTCCATCCCCTCCCTAAAGACTGTAATTAACTAATGCAAGTATGACTTCATCATGTTGTCATCTCTATGACACTTGGATAATGCAAAGAGACTCCAGCACCAAAATCACAGCTCTAGTCTGAGACCAAACCATGACCACCCCATTACTCACACACATGCACTCACCCTCGGGCCTTGGGTGAGAAGGCTTGAGCTCTGGGAAAATGCAATACCCAGGGCTCCATTCAGACCTGTCCCTTCAATTCAGGAGAGCCTCTCCACCTGCCCAAATATCAGGTAAATTTCTGAACCTCAGTACCACGGCAGTCTTTAGTTATCTCAAATGGAAGAAGCTGAGCTGACTGCACAGGTTGGTAACAAACAGGGCAGGGAGCCAGGAAATCAGAGCACCTACACTCTTCCATACAATTCAGTGAAATAAAATAATTTGGAGTTGGCATGGGAAAAGTGTGTGCTAGGAGGCTGTTAGTTCCTCTTCTGTTGCCTTGGGCAGTCAAGAGAAGCCAATGAAATTAATTAGTCCAACCTTAGCTGACTGAGGACTACAGACCAAATAGAATTTCAGGGCTGTGCTTAAGTCTGGTCCCTAACAGTGACTCTGAGATGCTCTGAAAGCAGGAGACCTTTGCTGTAGAGAACCGGAAGCTATAAAGTATGGGGTAGCTAATTTTGAACAGGATAATATTTTAGGATTCAATGGAGATGATGTTTCTCGCAGCAACTGCATTTTGCAGTGCTTACCTCTGCAGGAGAAGACTGCAGAAAGGAAGTCGACTTCCTTTCCTATCGACTGTAAAAGGAATTTAGAAAAATCATGCTCCGATTTTTTCACCTTATATCAGAGGCCTGGAGTAAATGGTAGAAATTCCTTCTTTTGGATGTATTATGGTGCTTAATACTGAAATATATTTCATCACCGTTCCTCATGACAAAGTAGACAGGAAAACTCTGCTTTTTACTGTGACAATTACACTAAAAGTGTGCATGCAACTTTCAGAAATATATATTGATAATGAACTGGCTGCCACAGACTTAGTATCTTGTTTCTCTTAGCTGGACAGTCAGAACCTTAATTCTTAACAAGCGATTTATAGAGGCGTATGATGGATTACCACAATATAAGACAGAACCACTTATAATTAAAACTCTATTGTCCAGGAGGAAAAAAAAGTACAATTGTACCTTGTCACAGATTTCAAATAAACACATTTTTGGAATGTTCCCAGGTTTTCTGTTTGGGATGTTTTATCTCTTCCTGAGTGTTCAAGACTACTGATGTATTTTACATTGTTTATGGTAGGCTAAAAACCAGAGCTAGTTTAGTTTGCATATTTCAAAGTCACTTTTTTAATTTACTCACTCTGACTTTGGCAGACAAAAAAGAGGACTAGAGTAAACAGCACACACACACACACACACACACACATCCCCCTTATCCTTATTACCCACTAAAAAAAAAGAAAAGTAATATTCCACTTGCTTTCTCCCCATTCTTACATTTCCAATGAGCTGAGCTTGTATCTGCCATTGGAGAAACACAGCTGAGACCTGTACAACATATACTTAAATTTAACACATTCCCATGGCAGTAATGAACAAAGCAGTCCTTCCCTTCAGGAAAATCCTGGACTTGCACTCCCCAGGTCCCTGAGCAGTATAGAATTTAGAAGAAAAACAGGAAACACATGTGGAAACCAGATAGAACTGACCAACCTAGCTATTAAGGTAGCCCAGCCAGTAGCTTTTAAATAAATAATCACATCTATCTATATTATGCCTGAATGACCCTTCCCCCCTCCACCAGCTATTCATACTGAAACATTTAGGCTAGGTGTATTTATGAGCTTAAATATGCAGAGGAAAGAAACAGGAGCTAGTGAAGTATTTACATACATAAAGTTTATAATTTTTCCGCACATTCATGAAGAAAGAATCAATAAAACCTGCACAAAGTTAAAGAAAGACTACACTTTTGATTGGCAAGAGCATGTACACATAAGCAGCCAGTGTCCATATCTGCTTCATGAAGTACACACATGTATACATAAAAATGGATAGAATCTCAGATACATATGTTCCTGTTCAGGAATCAATCAGAGCAACAGGGCAACATTTTTTTTCAGTGATGGAAAAAATAGTCATAGTCATAATGATTAGTGCTGTGGTTTTTTCCCCAATCTACCTTACTCTACCATGGTCTCTGATTTTTGAAAAAGTCTAAAGAAATCTATGTAATCTTTGGTTTCTATATCTCAAAGAGCATCTTACAAATGAAGATGGGACATTTTTATTGTCCTCCAAACCAATGGTATAGATACTAGATGCAACATGATGTTGAAAATAGAAGATTTTGTAAATATAAAGACTCTCAGCACAGAAGATGTAAGTGATGATAACACAAATCAGACAGCACACGTGAGCTGAGCTCATTTTCACATAAATATTGCTTTCCCATGTGTGCTTAAGGAAACAGCAGGAAAAACATTCAGGGTTTCTAATAGTGCCATCTATAAAACACAGTGGGACTCTCAGCAAAAAGGCTGCCAAGACCTTTAATATGCAATGATGTTACAACTCTCTGCCCGTGACAAGCAACCTGCACCATCCGGAGGTTCATATCCAGCCTTTTGAGAAAAATCAAATTCACTTCTCTGGATGCTTGGAAAACTTGACTCTAATCAGAAAGGAGGAGTTCAATAAATAGTTCTAAACTAACAAAATTTTAATAAAGTGGGACAAGAATGAAAAATATTTACAGTGACCTCCGATAAGCAAGGAACCCTTGTTTTCTCAAAATACAAACATAATAATTCAAGTAATTTTCTTTTTAGAGTGACCTCTATGGAAGCTGGAGCCCCCCTGCAGTTCCTTCTCAATGACTGGGTTTGGAAGTCCCTCTGGGTATTGAACTGGGGAGCACAACTCAATTTATGGCACTTTGCTATCTGCTAGCCACTTTTCCCATTATTTACTCTATAGCAATTTCAGTTTTTCTGCTAAATATGGTGACAAAAGGTTCTTGTCATATTTTCTAAATATATTTTTCTCTTTCATGTTTCAGCATTTCTTCATCCAAAATCTTCAAGATAGGGCAGTAGAACAAGCCAGTAAGCCCAGTCCAAGCTTACTTCGAATTAATGTCTTAGAAATATATTTGCCACAGAATTCCCCATAATACAAAGACTTCACTGGAAGCAGGAGATATCTTTGGCACTGCTTCATCACAGTGAGGATGAGCTGTGATTAACAATAAGCACAAAAGGCCCTATGAAGGAGGGAAACGAAGAATACATTTTGACAAGAACTGGCCAAATTTTCAATTACTTTCTGCCTAAACACACAGGTTTGGAGTGAAGGAAGGGTTAACCACGGAGTTTGATAGGTTCTTTGTAACAAGTAAAGACATTGGTGGTACTCACTGAATGAAGAGATCCAGCTAAATGAGTGGTGAAATGTTGTTTCACCCTGGACTCAATAATCAAGAAAAGTAGTTATGTAGGAAAAAAAAAAAAAAATTACAAAACAGCCTCAACTGGCTGCTTGGTGTAGTCAAGCAGGGGCAGGAGAACAGCAGCTACTTCAAATATCTTGAGTAAAGTTACATTACAAGACAGGTTTGCTGGGCCTAACTCTTCTTGTATTCAACCTCTTCTAAAAATGCATAAAGCATAAAGCTTGGTCCAAGACTGTTCATCCTGCAGAGCAGCATATAACAACCATCTTTCCTGCGGTCAAGTTGGACTGTGAAAGCATACATGAATTATTTTTGCCTAGGGAACCTTAAGCCCTGCTTTCATCACATTGGAAGATAGGCACCACCACCATGAATCTAAATTAATCATTTGGCTCATTGTTCTGTTTTGGCTGGGTGTAATTATTTACTTCTCTTTTCATCCTTGGGGAAGAAATACAAGAAGTGCTATGGGGAAGAAGGACAGAAATGGGCAAGAGTTTTCTTCAAGGGTAGTAGTTCACCTAATAAAAAAAAATTTCTTCTAAACTCAAGTCTCATAAATTCAAGTCCCTTGGGCTGTCTGTGCACTATGACCATGAGACATACGAGCCTTGCTCTTTAATTTTACGACTTAAAAAAAAGGTCAAATAAAAACAAACAGAAAAAGTGTAGTTTGTTTTCTTGGATCATTGCCTTAGTGGTTTGGTTGCTAAGAACAATGAAATGCTAAAAGCCCATTTATACCACAGAAATCCTTAGCACTGATTCTGCTTTTATCTCAGTCACTGAAACAGAATGTTTAATCTACATGCTAGAAGCAACTTCTTCGCACGGACTTTTTGAGATCCACAATAGTGAACCACTTATTTTTGGCATTATATATGCAGCCATATACTGCATTAGAAATGCCTTATTTTCCCCACATATAGAGTAGCTGAAACAGGCACCTTTCCATTTAAAGAGCCTTGGTTAAAAGAAATTAAGAAAATGAGAAAAAAAAAAAAAAAAAGAAGGAAAGAAGGAAAATAAGAAACATTGTGGAATTGTGAGCTTTGACTTAATGTGAACTTTCCTATATTCCAGTCATGAGATTTAACCAAGAACAGCCTTGGGGATATTATGATGGGAAAAGCAAAGTGCGGTGATTGCACTGGGAATATATTAGCTGGAACGCTGTCTCAGCAGCTGGCGAGCAGCCTTTTGAAAACAGCATTATTCCAAGAACTATATAAATAAACAGAGGCCTTGGGAATTTTTATCCGTCCAAAAAAAAATCTCTTTGCCAAGCCAACCATTACCCAAACTTTCTCTATATGTGTGCCTCACATGGAGGGTACTTTATACAGAGTAGGAGATGACTAATTATGCCTGCCAAACGGTTTAAGTTTGGGTTGGGCAAGGGCTAATTTGCAAAGGGGATGAAGAAGAAAAGGGTGTGGGGAAAATGGCTTTTCCAGAGGTCTAACCTAATGTAATTATACAGCTAATTTTTAGTGGACTTTCTCTTTGTTACTACTGCTGATCACCAAGAACTATATTTTACTTTATGTTCATAGTGCCTCAAGTGATAGTTCTTGCTACTGAGTAATTCTCACATAACAGTGCCCAGATGATAACACATTACACTGCGCTCTACCTTAGAGCTCAGAGGAGTCTACAGAACCAGAAGAATCTTGCTTGTTCAGCAAAGGCTGGGTCAGACTGAAAACCTCAGATGACTGGATGTAAAAGGGCACCAAAGACTCTCTAAGACAGCTGCTTTGTCACACCCCAGATGATGAAAACCTGCTTAACTCCTTCCTGAGGCTTCCTGCTCAGTGTAGAGTTAGCTATCCCTCCCAGGTCCACCAAAAAAAAAAAAAAAAAAAAAAAAAGCCACTTGAAAAGCATTTTACTGTATTAATTGCTGTTCCTAATAAAATCTAAAATAATAATCAGCATTGATATGCAGTTCTATTGATCACAAGTTGTACCAGGAAAAGCAGTACAATTACCATGAAAAAGACAGAAGAAGGCCAAAAGCACAGCTCTCCAGATGGCTGCAGCATTGCTTTGCAAATATCCAACCCTTTTTATTCTTATGGCCCAAAAGAGAAAGGTTAAATATGGAGTAAAAATACTCAGAAGAAGTTAGGAACAAAAAATACGCCACAGAGACAAAAATGCAAGCAGAATGTTTCACGAGTATTTACCTTGATAATAAATATTATCTTTTTTTTTTTTTTAACTTCTCTTTTAAGTCCAGACATTTTGTCCTGCTTCAAACTCTTTTTATTGGCAGCTGAACTTTTTAGCAATGATATAAGTCTTCTAGGACTAACATTTGTCGGTTTTACTGTTGTCATTATTTAACCATAGAGAACAATGTAGAGGGCTCATGATAATCGTATATTCCTGTGAAACATAGATACTAACACCACTTACAGCTATTGACACAAATGGACAAATAATCAGCACATTTTTTTAACAAAGTCCTGTGTTAGCCAATGCCATCATGACTTAATTTATAAGATGTTGGAATCAACAGGCCCTTCCATTTCAGAATTTCTAGGTACTTTCTGAAGATTAATTAATTTTTATAAAGCCTATGGGAAATTTACTCCTGCTGTACACATGTGAAAACAGACATGGAGAAGTGATTCACCCAAACTTACACAGGAAATATGAGTCAGTTTGAAAGAAAGAAATTGTGTCTCCCCCTTGTCTCTTCGCTTTAGTTAATTGTCAACTAATAGTGATGAAAGTTACACAAAAACATCACAGGGAAGCAAAAATGGAAAATAAGAAAAAATATCTCCACAAAATATATTTTAATAAAACTATGGAAAAACGTAATCTGACCTATGCAACAACTTTTTGGTAATTCATAATGATTTATGGAAGTTCAAGGGATAACAAAACTCCCAGGGTTTGTGCATATGGAAATAATAATAAAAGTGTATCACAAAAAGCAACTCAACATTCAAAATATTTCTCATACCACAAGAACACCATTTGTAAGTCTTCATAGAATCAGTCACAAAAATCAGGTGTAATTTAATTATGCTCAGAACAGGCACAAGCAGATGAATATTTATCTGTTTTAAAACATTTTATGCTTTTATTACAATTATATTGGTTGAACAAGAGAATTGCTGTTCATAAGTCTAGGATCTCCAGGGGCTTGAGAAAAACGGTTTGTTTAGACTTGTGCAGGTGCTGTGATTCAGCACAGTAACACACAGGCTGCACAAAGGCTCTACACCAAAGAGTTCATGGCTTGGTTCCCAGTGACTCAAGGCAGATTCATGAAACTATAAAAACGAATAGAGCAGTAAATCTCCACCCATTAAAGAAAAAATATTTACCATCAATTTCTCTTGTGATGAAACAGTTTTGTATCCAAAAATGATACTGACACCTTCAGGTTTGCATGAACAGACTGAAGTTCCACAGCCCAGGGTTATATAAGAAATTAGGGCAGAAAGTGAAGGGAAAAAAAAAAAGTATCTACAGGCCAACAGGAGTTAACCAATGCATAGAAGAAGCATCCGGCAGTATGAATGAAAGCAGTGAAAAACTGATAAGAAATTATTTTTCCCGAACTCTTTCTTAGAAACAAATTCAGAATTTTGACATGGCTTTTATTTTTTATTTTTTAATTCATTAATTTCAAACACAAAGGTTTTCACAAAGACATGCATTGCTGAAGTCAGCAGCATATGTTCAGAAGTTCATTTGAGGTACACAAGCTAAGACTTAAACCAGAAATTATTATGAGGCTTTCTAAAGCTACTTAAACAATAAAATCTCCAGAACACAAAAGTTCACTCTGGTATTATCATTTCCTTCCTTAAGCATTCCAAAATCTGTAAGTATACACTACTTAAATGGTATGGCTGACATGATGGATGATAGTCCAAGTCCCCTGCCAGCAATCTTGGAGCATCAGCAGGTATTTCCATAAATACTACAGTCCAACAGAATATCAGCTGCCTTTTTTTTTTTTCCCTCCTTCCAAGAACATTTTGATAGCTGAAAACAGCCAGATATATCACATATGATATCCCCTATTAAGCTATATGAAGATTGCTTTCCCTTCTGTTGCAGTTTAGGAATGGTACTCCCCAATTCAGTGCTCTCACTGAGACTCTCCAAATCGTGTGCCACTTGTTCACTCCTTCACTTTCCCACTCCCATCCCCCATGGTGACTGGAGCAGAGTATTGGAGGCACAAAAGGTGAAGATCATGAGTTGAAATAAGAACAATTTACTGGAAACAGCAATGAGATAAGAAAATGAGTAGGAGCAATATTAATAACAAAAGTGTACAAGAAAGAAGTGAGTGATTCACATGCAAAACGCTCAGAACCAGCAACACCTGACTGCTCCCCCTGCCACCTTACTCAACTGAAAGGAACCCCTTTTCCCGGGAAGAAACTCCCTTCCCCTTGCCCCCCACCAAGGACATTAGGTGGAACAGAATAACCTCTGTGTCCTAGCCATGTCCTGTCCTGGCTACCGATAAAATTAACCCTGTTCTGGCCAGAACCAGGACACCTTGCAACAAGACAGGACCACCTCCCTACATTGTCCACATGTTGTTCTGGGTTCCTCAGTGGTCCCTGAAGACAGCACAGATCCTTACATGAAGAAGGGGAGCAGCATGAGGAAAGCAGGAGACAACCATGTCCCCCTCTCTCTCTCTCCAGTATCAAAATTAACTTCACCAAGGACAGCACAGAAAGAATACATTTTAGGAAAATGTATCACTCCACAATTTTCCCTAAAGAAATGGAACAGAAAAAGACAGCAACGTCACCATTAATATATTACTAAAGGCCTTTAGATATTTTCTTGCAGCACCACCTAGAGATCAGCTGTGTGGTGAAATTTCTATGAAGAAATTAAAACAACAGATAAACAGTCTTGTTATGGACATAGAATTAA
The DNA here is from genome assembly GCA_013398115.1 of Falcunculus frontatus. NCBI lineage: Eukaryota > Metazoa > Chordata > Aves > Passeriformes > Falcunculus > Falcunculus frontatus. Next base: position 898,099 of record VZRV01001413.1, read on the forward strand.
ATCACTGACAGGCAGACCAAGGTCGCTCCTAAAATAGCACTCAAAATCAACAAAATCAATATCCCTCAGAAAATGTTTAGGTGTCTTCCTCAGATTATTTTTTTATCTACAACCAAAGACTCCAAGCAAAAACTCACAAATTTTACTCCTCCGCCATGTTTGTACGCCTTTTGGCAGGCAACTGCACATGATAAAGTCATGCATCTGCCAGATTCACTGGCAGACAGAAAGAGTTCTGGATGACACTGAGCAGAAGACAAGCAAAGATCTCAACACAGCGGGAGAGGAGGATTTCAGCAAGGCAGTGCAATTACAGAACGCATTTTAGGTTTGGGTTTCCTGAATTACCATGAAAAGTCTAATGGTCAGCTTGACTTTTACAGTCCTTATAGTTCATAGTGAATGTTGTCTGACTCTAAACCACAAAAAAAGCCCAACACCTAGAGTTCATTGTGCACATTGTCACACCAACACCCTTAAGAATGCAGAATGGAACATTAAGAAATTCTGAGTAGTGTTTTCATATATGCTAGTCACAATGCATGCAATTTTTTTTAAGGTTTGGTAGCTCAAACTCATGTCACACAATATCTTTGTAAGACTACCATGACTGCTGCCAGAATGATCTGGCCATCATAATAGGAAACTTTCAAAACAAACAGGTAATAGATGAGGATTTTAATCTCATTGTTAAGTAGTATGACATGATCGTTCATGAATGCTAATGAACACAAACCAGGAGCATAGCTTTACAAAATACCTATAAGCCTCTTGCAACAGAGACAAACTTCATTGCAAAACTTCTTTCTCAAGGCCCCCACTATTGCATGCAGCAAGCTTAATCGCTATCTGCATTATCTCAAATTACCATATCCATGTGGAAATCTGTCTTCAAAATGTTTTGGTATCGAACAAAATGTCATTAAAGAGAGTTGAATGAATGAAAAAAAGTCATTTGGATAGTAACTTGAAATACTCTGTTACTTTCTGTCTAGAGCGGAAACACCACATGAGGTAGTGACTGTTCTGCTCTCACAAGCCACAACTATTCAGTGTATGGCAAACGCAGACGTTTTGTCAGGAATTCAAACACTAACAGAAATTAGAGGGTGGAGCTTCAAATAAGAGGGAGGTGGTGAAAACTGTGGTCTGGCCCAGCAGAAAACTTAGAGAGTTCAATGAGAGGTGAAAAGCTCTGCTCCCAGGGAAGAAGCACAGGCCGAATTGGCACCTGCTGAAAAGAAGCTTGGGAGATCCAGCAGATGCCAACTACAAACAAGGTAACAGTGCACTTCCATGACAACAGGGGAAACTGCACAGCTGGGCTACAGCAGGAGGAACACAGGCAGCAGAGTAAGGGAAGACACTTTCTGCTTCTGTGCAGCACTGGTGAGGCTGCAGCTGGGGAACTTCATCTGTCTTGAACCCCTGCTCCAAGAAGAATAGGGGGTTTTGGAGAGGGTCCAGTAACAGGCTTCTAACATGGCCTGGAGGCTGCAGCATGGGGCCTCCGAGACTAAAGTCCAAAGCTAATCAGCCGTGACTGATTTGATGTTCATGCTTTGAGGACGAAGTTGGACTGGATGACCTTGAAAGGTCCCAGTCAACCAACACTTCCATGACTATGCCAATTGATTCCTCTCTTAACACGTGATTAGAGAACATACAGCACGCAGGATAGTCATAATCATGTGAAGAACAGCAGCAATAAAGCCAACACTACTACTGAATACTGGGCATTTTGGAAAATTGAAACATAGCTCTATAAAGCAAATCAACTCATAACAATAGGGAGTTGTTTCCATTTGAGATTTGTATTCTTGAGAAAAACTCAGTGCTACAAAGCATGTCTGTATCTATAAGGCCAGCATGATCACAAACAAACGCAAAGTCAAGGAACACAGCAGCTGTTAACATACCATCCATAACGAATTGCTAAGTAATTAAGAAACAAATTCCATGAAATGTGAAGTAGCTGCACACACGCTAACAGGGCATGTGTGCGCACACTGTAGACTATTTTAATCAGAGACTTAAAGCTAATAGGAAATTGAGTATGAATAGAAGATCAGTTTTCTAGATTTTTGATCCTGTATCACTTGTGTAAGACAGCGATCCTAGAAAATATTCAAAAAAATATCTAAAATTCATTAAGTTAATTTAACTCTTCTGATTGTTAATGTGCACTTGCATAGACATAGAGCACCTTCAAAACAGTGGGGGACAGAAACTGTGCTTCCAAGACAATTTTGGGAAAAATCTCTTTTCTTTCATTCTTATTTCTTTCATATGCTATTCTTAAAAGTGGTCTCACAGAAGAACCCATGAAAGAGCTTTTTATTTTTTGTGAAAAGAGTGCTTACAGATAAACCATTCAACTGATGAAGCTGATTAAAGAGCACAGAAAACTGAAAGAACTCTAGGAATACAACTCTATTCTCCAAGAGGTATTAAACTTCTCAGAATTTTACAGTTTCAAACACAGACAAAATACACCCATCCCTGTCACATATCTTGATTTGTCAACAAGAGTAGGGAAAACTACACTGGGAAACACTTGTGGAATATTTGCCCCAATGTCTTGTAGAGTTTTCTCTAAGCATGACAAATTCAAGTATATTCACACACATCCATATCACTAATTTTGTAGCAGCTGGAGTGAGTACACAAATATTAGAAGGATTTCAAGTTTTCATTTTTCCTCCTTTTCAGATTTCACCAGAACAGAAGAAATAAATTCCTTATAAACTTGTAGCTCTTGGAAGCGCAACAAAGAAAACCAAAATAAGAAACTTTGTGTTTTTTTATTCAGAAGACAGGTGGAAAAGGATGAGAAATTCCTTTTCCACTCACGTATACTTAAGGTACCTAAGGGAAAGTCTGAATCAATATTTTAATGAAATATCAGGATCACTTGTAAAAAAAAGTATATAACTTCCAAATCTTCTTTTATCCGTTGTTACATGGGAGTATAAATATTGTGTTAACATTAACCAACTTTAAAAAATGTAAGTAGCATGGAGGATAATGTGAACAAACAAGATTTGACTATGAGCTTCTTTCCTCATAGGAGAAAAATTTTTCTTTTTTTCTTTAACTTGTCTGTATTTCAAGACATTCTATTTTTAAAGTAAAACTTCCTGACTTTACTAGAAGACAAAACTTCAGAATTTACCTAGACTTACATTACTATTTACTAACTCTGAGAGAAGTCTAGTTCAGCAATACAACACCATTTTAATCAACATAGTCATCATGTATTTGGAATTACTCTTGAACAAAATTTATTTAGTCCAATTTAAGTAAGTTCTAAAATAAATCCTGTGCGGCATAGGATGATAATGATGCTGCAATTCTCTAGCATTCTGATACTGCTAAGGCATTACTTTATTCTGCAAATAATCTGTCATGAAGCTTGGTTAAACTGAAATTGGCAGAACAAATACCTCATTTTTATGACTTATTCTTTCTCTTTTTAAAAATCTTTAACACAGGTAAGGTACTAGAAGAAACATTAAAAAAGTTTCAAATACAAGGGAAGAATCTAGGAAACAAATTCTGTCCCCAGTCTAGGGTATTGTTTCAGGTAGAAAAGGTGAACATTTTGGTTGGCATCTGAAATAATGACAGTTTTTAATTTTTGGATTTATGAGGCCTAATTGACCAAAATCAATGACTGTTCACTTTATTCATATATAGCAGGGTTCCAAAACAGAGATATATTTTAACTGTAGACAAATTCAGCAGATGTAATTGGGACTTTGGGGGAGGGGTAGTCTATAATTATGACCATGAATGTTCCGGCTAAAAAAGCTATGGTCTGGTTTGTCACATCCATGAAATGAAGCTCTTTGGGAGCAAGGAACTACAAGAATTTCATAATCACAGAATACAAATTCCTGACTTGGCTGCAGCACCTACGCCTTCACATTCACTGGAAGCAAGGGCAAACCTAACATATCAAACCATTAAGTTTCAAAAACACGGTGCTTCGTGCAAAACCAAAAAAAAAAAAAAAAAAATTGCTTCCGTCTACCTCAATTCAAGATTGAGCAGAACTAATTTCTTTTTCCAACCACAAACTCTCTAATCATTTGACCAGCTGCACTGTTCTCACAGAAAGAACACATGGAATAAGGACTAGCCTTTATTGATGTAAAATGATCATAAAAATGTATTAATACATCTTGATGGTTATTATATCCCCTAAAGTTAATTTGTCCCAAATTTACAACAGTTTGTTTCAAAGTTCTTTTTACAAGCTTCTCTTGCATGAAAAGCTAGTCCGGAAGTCATCAAGGGCTAACCATGCAATCAAGGTTTTAGAATATGAACCTACCAAAAGTCTGAACTAACGTTGTCAAGTAGAAGAAATCAAATACAGCAAATATAATTCAAACCCAGGAGTGATTATTTATAAGTTGCCCTTTCATGTCAAGGGTTGGTGCCTGCTGCCATCAGCATCCCCCTGGCAGCCAGGCCATGGACTGGCACGGGGCAGGGATGCAGTCCAGCTGCCAGACCCTGCAGATGCAAAGGGGCTGGAGTGGCCAAAGGAGAAGGGATCACTGCCTCAAGGCTCAGGGAGAGCAGGTGGGCACACGGAGCTGGGCAGGTGACTGAGCCAGGCAGTGCTCAGTGTCCATGGGCAAAAGGGCTGTGCCACATGGGAGTCAGTCGCATTCCAGTCATGTCCTGATCATGCACCAGTCAGTTTTTCCTCCTCCCAAATAAATTTTGAGACAAAATTTGAGATAGGTCTTTTTCATTCATCTTCTCTAGGGCAATGTATTTATAATACAACTTATCCATTCTATCTGAAAACCTTTATAAATGTCCTAGGGGAAAGAAATCTAAAGACAGGTTGTGTTGCATTTTCAGAGGGCATGGGGAGACGAGAGATCACACAGAAGTCCATGGTAGTATTTCAAATTTAGGAGTTTGGAAAAGTTTATTAAAAAAAGGAGCAACATGTCTGAGTTTGTGCACCAAAAAAAAAAAAAGGGGAAAGAACATTTAGTGCATGTTGTAAGTTATAAAAGAAAAATTTCACAAAGCTGCCAAAAACAGAATGACAAAAAAAAATTGCTACCACCACTCAAGTTGACCCCAGCAAACAAAACAAAAGTGTACGAAAGCATAGAGAGAGCAACTCTTAAATCGTGGCTCTGCTGTAGCATCCTTCAAATTGTGGGACTTTCTGCAGAGACGCAATTCCCTGTAGACACGCAATGTAAGCAGAGAAAATCCATGCTGACCTGGAGTGTTTGCACTGTACAGGCAAGACACAGCCAATACTGAGACTCTGCCCTTGCTTAGCAGAGCACACACAACTCCAACCCTGCCTCAGTGCGCAGAAAAGCAGACAGGAGCGCTCCCCGAAAACCTATACTACCAACAAGTAAATGCCACCAACCGTTATGAGAAGCCAGGAAAGAAAGTAAAGTTGGCTGGTTTTAGAAAAAAACAACTAGTACATCTATACACTTGGCACAGTAAAATAGCCTGTGTCATATAATCTGAAGAAAGCACATCTGAATCTAGTTTTATTCCCTTTTTTTCAATGAAATATTTGCATATTCAAGCCCATTCCCACAGTTCTTGAAGATAAACAGCTCCTGACATCATTGTGGAGTTCTATTTTCAGAAAACTTTATTTATTTCTAAGTGGTTTAATGTGCATCTGTTTACATAAATATTTAGATATGTGAAAGCACATCCTGCTCAAGCTGCTCTGATAAACAAAAGTCAGCTGTTATTCCTTCTCCACTCCCGACTCCATTTGGAGCTGTGCCTATTCCCCAGCTCTGGTTTATAATGCAGCCATTGTGCTTAGAACCAGGAGTTTATAAACACATGCTTGAAAAATGTAGTCTGGCTTTCCAGCAATATATTTCAATGGCTCTTTTATCATTAAGTTGCTCTATAGTTGATGTGTCTCAGTGCACTAAAAGTTTACGTTTCTCCACAAGGCCTCACATGAGATATGTATTGACAGTATTAGCAAAGCTGGGAGGTGACAGGAGGAGTGCACATTAGAGATGAAGAACACATTTTTATCATTTTATGTCTAAGGGTTCTCTCTGCAAACTATTTGCATTGATGATAGAAGCAGAGTTCATGGAATATGGGATGAAATACCTAAACCTACCAGTGGCTCATCTGTTTGACCTACAAACCGGTTGTTATTCCTGCTTAACACACAAGAAAACTTAGTACAGGAAGATGAGGAACAGAAGAGGGGTGAATGTTCCCGCAATCTGAAGACCAGACTAGGAGTGAGATCTGAACTAAGCTTCCACAGGTGCCACACAGGTCTCACGTTAGTCTGGAAGTCTTAGATCCTGGGCCAGTAACATACTTAGCACATCCCACTGACTTCAGTCTCTGGCAAGACTTGAATCATACGTGACATCTTAAATCTACTGAAATTTTTCCTTTTACTCTAGGCACTGAATGAAGCTTTCCTTTACCTCAGAAAAGACAATAGAGGTGTTCTTACTTTTAAATATATGTATATATACACACCACGTGTGCGCATATGAGTATTCTTAAAAAGGATTAAGCTTTCTTTACCACCCAGAATCACACTGGACACTTTGTTCATTGTAAATCAGTACCTGTCAAAAAAAATCTATCAGTTCTATACAAATTCCTTGAAGTCCCTCCTGTATCCATACGTAATTTTTTTTTGTCAAACATATTCTAGTTACATTTTTGCTAATGCCAGACTTCTGGAGGTCAGCAGTTTACAACATTCTGCAGTCCAATAAATTAATTACAGATCATAAGATACTAGAAAATGTTTCTCATAGTCTAATTTATTTAAAATTAAGACCACCGTGAAACTTCTGCATTAAAAAACAAAGACACCTGAAAATGAGGATAGGCTATAAACACTGTTCATGCTTTCAATATAGGAATCCCAACTTCCACAGGAAAAATCAAATGAATGTGTATATCTAGCTCAATCTTTTCCAAAATTCTCATTTTTAGATCACAGTCATTTCCTGTCAGTAAAAGTAGGCAAAACCAGTAATCAATGACCTAGGCAAGTTCTCAGTCAGCAATGGACAAGTCCAATTACTGGTTTAGATTACATCTCCCAGTTGTCCCTGCACAATGACTATTGATGTGGAGCATGAGAACTGGATCTCTTTCAGCTGAAGTTAAACTTAATATGCACTCCAGCCACAGGTGTATGCAGCCTCTGGAATCACCTGAGAGCTAGGCTGAAGTCAATCATCTCAAAATGCTCGCACTGTGTCTTCTGTTTTGTTCTGCAGTTCAATCCCTACCAGCCCTCATTATTTCTCAATGAAGACAAAGTCTAAATGAGATTTTGAGGCTTTGCTCCAAAGAAAATGAATACAGAGCTAAGTTTATGATCTGGTTATTTTTCCCTCTTTTGAAACAGTTACATATCCAATTAAATCAGAGCAATTACTGAGGAGAGGAAACATTTTCCAGCTCTTCCTTTACCTTTTCAACAAACTGGTTTTTTTAATTCACAATCCTTCAAACCTTTCATTTTCAGGTTCCCAAAGAACCACCACTAACAATACATCCAGGCTAATAATACTTTTTAAAAGTATTAGAAGACAAGGCAGATGTCTTTTTTTAAATACAAGTTTGGGGTTACATAACAATATTTTCTATTTGTTCCTAGGAAATCCAAAAAGCTGTGTAACAGATACGAGTTTTGCAAATGATAACTCAGCTCTCATTTTTTCAATCAACTATGACAAGTCAGCATAAATGCATTAGGTCAGAGGAGCTTAAACCAAACTGCAGCTACTCAAATTCATCAGTTCAAAAATTTGTGTTCTTTTCACAAAAACCTGAAAAAGCAAACCCAAAGCCAAAACCCAACAAACAAAAAAACTCACACAAAGCAAAACCCAAAAATCAGTATCTTTCTGCTGCTTAAAAAGTAATATTAAAAGCAACCGAAATATGCATATGGAAGCATTTAAACGCAAGTTTTACAATGAAAGCTAAATCCTGTGACTGGTTCCGTCTGGTTTCTGACACTCCAGCAGAACATGGAGGCAGTTGCTCGACCTATGATGTTATCTCCCTCTAAGAAGTATCTTTGAGTAGCATAAAGTCATCAAAATATTTGCCTCCCAGCTTCTTTATACAGAGCATGCTGCTGGGGAAAAAGAACATGTATGATAAGGAGGTTTTTGTTCTTCTTCCTCCAACACTTGCTGAGTGTTCAGCCCCACAAGGAAGAATTCTCTAAATGTCCTATGTTGAGCAGCAGAAAAATATTTCAGGATAGAGCCCCATTTTGTTACAGGAAAAGTCAAAATAAAAGGAAGATAGATTAAAAAGATAATCATACAAGACATTTCCTCATATGTCATCATACAGTCTTGAAAATTATGCCACTGTGGTCATTCAAAAATGACTGACTTTAAGCAGGGATTAATTTGCACCATCTTCCAGGTGTTGTGAAGCCATGTGCCACATATCCTCAGAATGGTGTGGTATCAAGCACCAATATCAGCAGGTATCAGCAACAAGTCACAACAAAGACCCATGTCTGAAAGGCCAGAAAGGAGGAAAACTGAAAAATTGGAAATAAATAGAACTGGAACTGCTTCATCTCTCTTCACTGTTCACCTCTAGATCATCTGTATCATTACAGAGAAAAAGAAGAAAAAGGAAAGCCACAATGTAGGACAAGAATGCACATTATGAGAACCAGCCTAAATTAGGAAATTTCAGTTACTGTGTTGAGGCCTGGGTCAGTTTTACCACTTCTTCAAAAAGCAATTAATTTTAAGTCCAACTCCATATTTCTACACCAAAGTATTTACAGTCAACCTAATATCCCAAAGTTTTTTATTTGGTAACTACAACAAATGCAGTATTATTCTAAGCGAGTATTTTATTTTAAAACATTTATATACACACATGTTGATATTTTTCATTTTTAATAGAAAATGTTTCAGGCAGTAAATAATATCATTTGCCAATCAGAAGCATTCCAACACCCCGCTTTCCCTCAGTTTTCAGAATTGATGTCAAGGGAGATGTGCATCTTATAAAAGAAGTCTCAATCAGCACTTGAAGGGACTGCTGAGAATCTTCCAATGAGTTCCAGATGTTTGGCCTGCGATGAACAAACACTTGCACCATGGAAAAATCTTTCCAGGTGTTTGCAGTTTCGTACATTGTTGCACAACAGGGATCATAAAGCTATTTGTGTGAAGGAAGGCCATCCTTAATCAAAGGCACCCAGACTAACCACGACAATGGCAGAAACAAAGAACCATCCGAGCATACCAGCACTGTTAAGTGTTTGGTCAGAGCATGCTGGACAAGACCCTTGCTGGCCCAGATGCACTGAAGCTCATGCACAGTCCAGGCAGCATGGTTTGCATCTATAGATGAGAAGCCTGGAAGAAGTCAGCCTATCCAAAGACATCCTAGTCCAAGCTGCTCGTTAACCTGAGCTTTAATTTCTAACTCAGAGGCAATATTGACTAGAGAGGAAATTATAGTTTGATATATACTGTATTCCACACTTCTCATTTGGTAACCTGAACCATGACTTATACCATATTTACGATCTAGATGACAGCCTCTGGAACCTCCCTAAGCTGACAGATCCAAAATTAAAGGATATTTAAATGTTTATATAAATAACATGAAATTCCAAGTTAGTCAGTGCCAGAGTTTGAATCAGCATTCTCAATATTTTGACTTATTTTGCCAGTTTCCAAATGCCATCTCTAAAATGCAATGGACACTACTCACAGTGTTCAGTTCCTTCTGGTTAAAGCAATAGGCTGTATATATTATTAGTTAGTATTCTGAAAATTACTTTGTTTTTTCCAAAACATTGAAATGCATGGACACTTAAAAGGTGAATAAGATTATGGTTAAGTTTAGGACTTTTTCTAAAAGTGTATACAAGAAGCACACAAAAAAAAACCAAACCAACACACAGATTTAGTTTAACTACTAAGGACTTTTTTTTTAATGGATATAATATTTTTGGCTTAAAAAACATATTAAAAATTATGGGTCAGAAGCACATACACCTAGTAAAAATGAAACCTGAGGAAAAGACTTGAAACTCTGATATCTGCAGTGGTGTCTTATGTAAAATGGAAGTATTTACACCCACCTGGAATGTTTCAGTTGCCCTTTTTTTTGTTTTTCATTCCAAGTGTTTGTGTTTTTATATTGCTAAGTTATGAATCTTATAAAAATAAGCAGCAGGTTTTTGCATTTCTACTACAAAGGGCTAAATGCAGCAACAACAATCAACCAGCAAACTGAAAACTCTTGAAGCTGCATTTAGGATAAACTACATAAAATAATTTAAATAAAGTACCATTCAGCCTAGGCCAATAGCTGATCATTCCATGCTGCAATGTACATTCAGTATATATAAAGCTTGACTGCAGCTCAAATCTCTACAAGCATACAATGAATTCCAAATCTGAGTTTCTCATCACCAGCACATACCACTGTTCTCTAGGTTTTAAGTATGCACTTGGCCAAGAATCACCTTGCCTTCTTTCAAATGTCGTTTCTGTTTAGGCTCACTAACAGGATTTAAGCTTTTTGGTTTTTTACTGTTACCTTGCAAATTCCCTCTCCAAACTTTTAAGTCAGATTTTGGTTGTGAGTTTGTTAATTTTCTTTTTTTTTTTTATTTGAGCACTATGCACGTGTTTGATAAGAGAACAAAACATAGTACACAATGGTGAAACTACAAAAGAACAAAACTGTGTGGCTTGATCCTGGTTAGAACACTGGAAGATAGCTATGGACAGTTCTGAGGACAAACAGGAATATCAATGGAATGGAATTGTGTCAAGAGGATGTGGTTGTTTCTATTGCAATTAAATAAATTTGAAGTGTTTCAAAGGCAGCTAGTAATCCACTTCATGATTATCTCCTAAAGACATGATCTCACATAAACTGCAAGTCATTTGCATTCTCTGAACAACTATCTTAATTACATGATTTACGAAGTACAGTAAGGGTAATTTAGAACGAAAGTATTTTTGAATAATACATCATTTAAGCATGTTTAATTTAAAATAAGAAAGGATGAAGAGAAAACATCAAAGTTTCAAGGCGTAATTTGTTTTGTTTCCCTTACTCTGTATATTTATTGGCTGACTCACAACAAATCAGTATAATTTAACGGCACTTTTATTTTAGGAGTGTTTGAATCAGTTTGGTTTCGGCTTAAACACAAACAATTGACAATGGATCTCTCTATTTCCAAAAAGGAAACAACATCAGATTTCTCTATTGATCAGTATAGACCTAAAATGACAGTAGCATTCTTCACAATTTAAAGAGCTATTAAACTCATAATCACATGATGATACATATTTCTAAAGACATTCAAAGTCATTAACTAAATCACTTTGGTTCCTTTGAAATAATTTTAAAAGGTAGATACATTTTTGTCCTAGTGTGCATTTATGCATAAGAGAGAATGAGCAATACATGTGATAAAATTATCAACATCTAGGAATAAGAGCAAGATCACTAATTCAACACCTGAATTATTCCACTCATTAGAGTCCAGAAACTTCAGTCAACATCTAAAATCCCTCCTGTAGAACCAACCAGTTTCAGTTCAGACACATTACTTCTCCACCCGGCCAAGAAATTTCATCTTTACACACGTGTAAGTTTCCAGAAGAAATTTCAAGTGCATCAGTTTTTGCTTGCCCTGTCTGAGACACCTCAGAAAAAACCCCTTGCTTTTTGCAAGATGCTGAGCGTCTATACAGTAAAACTGAATCCCTGTGTAATACTAGAGATTCCAAACTTTGGACATTTTAAGTTAAATAATTTTTTTAATCTGTGGTAAATTTTTCTCAGCAAACATAAAAATAACCGTTTAAGAGAAAAGCAAAATTTCAGAAAAAAGCTTCTCAGTGTCTTTGAATGCAGGTATCTATTTTTACTCTGTATTTGGCTGCAGTTCCACAAGATGTATTTTTATGCTTTTTCAGATATTTTTTCAACCATGATCTCTTTCTTGTTCTGGTTTACTGTGGAACTACATAACCAAATGTTGATTTAACAATGAATAAATCAGACTTGCCAATCAAAATTAACATGGTGGTTCCTCCAAAACTCTCCCTCCAAATACAATGCTTCTATCACCTGGTAACTCTCCAGATCTTTTCAGAGATCTCTCTTAAATCAGATCCTTTGGGAATGTTAGGAGCTGTGGCTGTAATGTTAATATGATCTGAATCTGTAACAGGATTGATCAACCTCATTAAATTCTGTGAGAAGCATGCCTAATTGTTTTAATTATCTATGCTCTCATGCTCCAAAAACATTAAAGCAACTACTCAGTATTTCCCCACTCATTTTTCCCCACTGTGTCAACAATCCCTATACTGGGGGATAAAACCTCATGTCATGACCCATGCTTTTATGGGGTTCTAAAGCATCTTGCCCTGTTTGGTATCACATATTTGATATAGTACTCTTTATCCTGAGTGACATAGAGCATACAAGGAGGTGCATCAGCCATATGTTGGAGATGGGTTGATCCAGTACCTCCAAAGAACAGACCCAAACCAAACAGGAAGTCTCTGATTCACTGGAAGTGTTCAAGAGCACGCCAGACTTCACACTGATACAATACAGTATCAATCAATTCAAACTGCCAGCATTTTTAAAGGTAATATTTTCACAAGAAAGGACCATCAAAACCTTAGGAAAGCATAAATTCTCTTCACAAGTACTGACCATAGAAGAAAATAAAATAAGTCTGCCTCCTGAAGTAATCACAAAAATTAATCAAATTTCAACAAATAAGATGTGTATTAATTAGTAGTTTCAGGTATTTATTGGTTTTTTTTTCTTTCACATTGTGCATACAAATAGGTAAATCACAGGTTGTGATTTCTACTCTGACCAAACAACTACTCCTTTTACTTTTTTTCTGGAGGGAAGAGGCACAGAAAACATGAATTCTCCAATCTATTAACTCAGATCAATAACTGTATTGTAACTGAGCAACTTTTTATATCAAATAAGCTAAAAATTAGATGGATTTATTTCCCATGAAGTTATGGTCACTTTTGAAGCCCAAATTTGCATTAGTAAAAATAGTATTTGATACTTGCTCCCTGTTAAATCCAAGACAAATTGAATTCCATTCAAAAATCCACAGTGAACTTTAATTAAACTATCATTTATCTTGTTAATTTTAATTTGTGACAACTGGTACAAATGATAGCTATTAAAAAATATAGGAAGGAAGAAGCAAATAATTCTAAAGGATGAATTTCATAATGTATGCTGAGCAACCTTCTCTGACTGTCTTGCATGAAAAAATTCTCTCTCTGATCTCTTTTTTTTCCCACCATTGCATCACTTTTATTATTAATTCCTCTTCCCCTTAATCTTTCTGTAACCATTTGACCCCTTTCTTGGCATTTCAGTTAGATAATCTCATTTATTCAAGGGTGATTTCTTTTCTTCATGCATGCTGTAGTACATTCAGATCACAGATTTAAGTGTGTATTGGTGTCCAGATTGCATCCTTGATGTGAATTTATTGGCTGTTTTTGTTACTCATCCACACTGGGGTTGTCCTCCCTCATACATGCCGTTCCCCTCCTGTTTACCTTGGGGAGATTCCCAAGGCAGATGAGATAGGCAGGGCTCCCTCCTCCCCCAGTATATCACAGTGCAGATTGCAACACACAGCTAACCTCCACTGCCAGCATTTCTTACAGGAGACAGAGAGGGCCAAATCCTTCTGCTCTCAGCAAGTACCAGCACCGAGCTGATTTACAGCACACACGAACACCGGGAACTCATGATAGAGAGTTCTTGTTGTGATATGTACATGGACTCTAATTCTGTTCTCACCATTCAAGAACACAGAGAAAGGTTGTGTGGTGAAAACAGAATTAACTGCATTATTGTATTTCATTCTGAAAGCAAAATTTGGCATATTTGGAAGAAATAAAGATACATTATAGCAATATCAGCTCACAGCACACAGGTCAAGGCTACCTCTAAAATTTCCATTACAAACTTCATCTTACCTCTACTTTCAAGTCAGAGAAAACTTTTCAATCAAGATTAGCACTGGACTCTTGAGCCCAATAACATACTTTACCTAGAAGATATCAAAGTTACTGCCTCTTTTTAAGGAGAGAAAAAAGAGAAAATACCCCACCCTACATCTTAGTTTAGGTTTAAACAACAGGTATATATATCTTTCTTCAAAAACATTGTAAAGATATATTTAGTTGAAACTACATAGGGGCATCCCAGCTATCCTACTATTTAACAAGCTATCCTACAATCCATATCCATACTAACCTCACAGCACAATACACTGCAGTGATGAAATATGGGTACCCTGCCAAATATGTTTGTTCCCTAACCATGCTTAGAGACTATTGGTATTACTACATAACAAATATGAGTTACTTGAAATTATCTTAAAAGTGACATTTTGAAAATGTTCCAACGTATTACCTCCATGAATATTGCCTAGTCTTTAGTAGCAATGCTGAACATTATCCTATCTGTTAATTTATAGCAAAATTTGGGAAAACAAAATACTGAAAAACCCAGAGTAGGAGACTGAGGCTATGCTTTTGAAATTAACTGGGAGTTTATCTTGGAGAGCCAATATTAGCACCTTCCCTGTCCCTAGCTGTGTGACTGTACTGTGGCAGACCCTAAGAGGATCAGCTATTGATGAAGATCTCAGCTGGCCAGGTGCTTGACTAATAAAAGACAAAAGGCCTGCCAGTTCTGCTAAATAACTGTTAATGTAAGCCGCCAACAGTGTTACATTTTAAAGATATGCTGGCTGATCTGAAAATAAGTATATTTCCATACATATTTAAAATCAGCCCTATCATACCTTTATCTTGAGTCAACCATCAGCTGAGATATTCTCCCAAGCCTTTTTCATGGATTTCAAGTCTCTCAGCTTCAGAAAAATCTACACTTAATCTTAACTAGATTGCCCTTTTTTCTGTCCTGTATGAGTGCAAGTCTGTTTTTCTTACTGCTGCTGAATAATCAAGTTGAGAAAACTTCTAGAGAGAAAAAAATAAGGAAATTAGGACTTCTGATGCTAGGGCAAATAATAACTTAACAATTTCATCATGTGTTAAATAGATTTTAAAAAATGTTCTAAATGGAAAATCATTATCTTATTCCTCTATTTTTGCAATATATGCTTAACATATGCAAGGTCCTCATTTTCTGGTAAATCTTCATGGAAAAACTCATCACCTCATTTGCCTGCCCACTCATGCAAAAGTTGACAATTCAGTTGTGGGGAAAGCTTTATGAGAGCTAGAAAAGAGAAAGAAATGCTATTTTTCTCCTACAAAAGACTAAATTTAACTTTTCCCCCTCTAAAAAAAATAAAACCATGACTTCAACAAGTTGGTTTTTTTCCTCATGGATGAACTATAAGTTATGCATGGCTTTCTTTAAAATATGTTCTTGATAGTTTTAAGTTGTGATACCAGCAAATCATGATGAGTTTGGGTAGTACAACAATGGATAATTAATGCTGGATGGAGGAATGCTTGGATAGGAAGGATGGTTCTACTAATGAGGAACATCTGAGAAGCATATAATACAAACAGGATGTTGTATATTTTCCATAGTTCTGATTACACACAAAAAATAATTCAGTCATTCCTAAACGTATTAGGACTTTACATAAAATTACATTAAATGTGCTGGGTTTTTTTTTTCCCCCCCCCTAGGCAGAATGAACACTTTGCTGCTATTCATTAAGCCTTGTTCCCTCACTCTTTGCATAAAACAGCCTCCTACTATCATACACAGAATGACTGCATAAGTTTAAAGAGGAGGTATCAAAACAGAGTATAAGCAGACAGTGTTCTTTTAAAATGACATATAAATGATAAAATTTGGAATAATTAATTTACACTTTTAAAGGGATGCTACACAACAAATTCAGTGTACTATCTAAATATCAGTAAGTAGCTGATAATTGCTTCATTAATTCTAATTGAAGTTACCCAATTACCCTTTTTGCTACCCTCGTGACCTAAAAATTTTATGCTTCCAGTGCAAAATATCTCTTTTTTCCCCTTTTCAAAATACAGCTCTAGTTCAATCTAACCTAGGGTATTATAAATATGTGAACTTGGCAGTAAGTTGACTTTTTTGGACAAGTTAAATTATCCCCTACTGCAGCATAATTAAACTATGTCATTCAATAAAAATAAACGTAGTAGGAACTCAACCTAGTAACTGTAATTTGCCCATTCTCATGTCACCAACACGTCTCAGTCTTAACACAAACATATTTTTCGTTATGACTTCTTTAAAGGAGATCAAATCTGAATTTTTCAAATGTGCCAGGCAGTTTCGTGTTAGGCTACAGCCCGAGGGTTGATTCAGGCTCATTTTGACCTTTACAGACTACATATATCTGTATTGTCCAGTAATTTAACTCCCTCAATGGCTCTTGAGCCCCTCTTCACACTGCCTGCAACACCCGTTCCCTCCAAGCTACTTTCGACTGCAAGCATAAAGAAGAAAATCTGGAATTTGGCAGCATGGATCACTCAAGGTTCCTAATATCTGGGGCATGGTAAGACTCTGCCACATTTCAGCTACATGCCTGGGTCACTCTTTCAAAAGTTTCCTTGTAGTCTTGTCCCTTTATACACCTCATGAGCCACTCTTGGCACACAACAGAATCAAAATTTCTTCAAGGTGAAAGCTGTTCTTTCCATTGCAGGCACTTAGAACCAACAATAATTACATGAGCATCTGTGGGAAGTTCCTTGATGGAAATACAGGCTGAGTACAAGGCAGTGAAACTGCAGCCAGTGTTATGGGGCAGAGCAGCCTGACAGGGCTGTCACTTTCTGCTCTGTCACATGTACCAGGGGACACCTGCTTTAGCACTACAGCAACTCACTTTCAAAATGCTATAAACATGTAGGAACACACCGAGATATGGAGAGCATTTCTTCAATGAGTGGAGATGGCCTATTCTAAGTTTGATTGCTGTAGTGTTACACACATTATATGATTTACGAAAAAAATTATTTCCCATTGGTTTCGCATGTTTCCCACACATTTTTCATTTTACCTAATTATCAAAGTGTATACAGATTTGCATGAAACTTTTATAACTCTTTGGTGAAGTCTTAATTCTGGGACACTTTCAGGGCCTGGCCTCTCTGAACAGACAGATTATTTTGAGCAGTAAATGTAACTTCCACTTGACTATAATGCTTTTCACGCTACGAGTGCTTGCATTTGGAGGCCAAGTCTAGCCCCAGCTGAGAGCACCAACAAAACCACCAAGTGTTTCAACAGATTTTGCACCAGACTGCAAATTCAAATGACAATTTTTTTTTCCAACTGGATATACTTCAAAATAATTTTAGTCTTCTACTCAAAGATTTCATTCAGTTTGCAGATTAATAAGTTTTATTTTTCTGGCAATTTAGATTTGTCTTCTGAAGTCTTTGGCAGATGGCTTTGTACATCTTCAAGTTAGTTAACTCATGTTTAAGGCCCTTTCAGTCCCAGTTATCTCCTGTGTATCTTCCCGATATTTTCCTGATAAAGCAGAGCGGAGCTTCAGCTAACAAATAATTAGCTAAAAAAACCCAAAAGCAAACAAAAAGAAAACCCTTGAAACTCCTTGAATTAAGATGTTGAGATATCTGGAAGCAACGAGGAAAATGATAGAGTACAGAAAGAAGAAGGGATATAAATACCTTCACAACAAAAATACTCAATCTTAGGAGATCTCCTGATAGGCTTTTACCCTTTGGCTATCCCTATATCTGTGCTAAGAGGACAAGCAGAACCAGGGCCCACCTGCTGGTCCCAAGGCCAGCTGGCACAGCCAGGCCACACACACACTGTAAAACCTTTTAAACTCTGAAGGTGGACTGCAGAAGTGGAGCTACCTTGCCCAGGCAGGACTGAGCCCTTGCCCAGGCCTGGCAAATGTTACCAACTCACTGGGTTACCAACAGGTAGGTCACACAGGTGGCTGGCATAACTAAGCGTAACCAGAAAAGCAGGAATTGCCAAGCACAGAGACATGAATGCTCCTTTTTGTGAGCATGGCACCAAGACAACCCAGGACACAGAGGAATATACATAATTAAAGAAGCGGATAGCTCAGTCCATGAATACTAATAAACCATAGCCTATCACTGTCATAGAAACTGGATAGATGACACTAAAAAATAATAAAGCCTTTTGATTTTGAAAATGAGCCATTTGAAGATCTGGGAGACCCGCAGCTCTGACTGTACAAAATTAAGGGAATCGCTGCACTGACCAGAGTGCAAAAGTTGAGATAGTTTTGTTGATTTAAAGACAGAATGCCAAAAGAACACATAATATACTGTTGTATCTCTGGCTTAAACTTGAACTCAGCATAAATTATTTCAGGAATGTTTTGCATAGTCTCTTTTTATATCTCCAGTGCAAAATCTATTTTGATTGCATGGCCTTGGAATAAGTCTGTTATTTTTCACATTTTATCATTTTTGGAACCAGTATACTACAACACAGTTTTCTTATCTTTCAACCCATGCCCCCCTGCCCCTTAAGTCAAAAATAAAACACACTGCACCACTTGTAAAAGCAGAGAAACAGGCTAGAGTGGAAATCTCCATTCACTGAGGGAAGGTTTTGCATCTCCAAAGGAAAACAAAACAGAAGTTTAGACTGTGGTTAAGCTACCACATATACTACAGTAGTATTCCATAGCTCGGCCTCCTTCTTTAATGCAGCAAATGTTCAAAAGGCAAAGCTGAGAATTTTTTGTAAGAGATCACGGATTTATCAAAAAGATCATATACACAGCTGACATAGTACAGCAAGTACTTGAGATAACATTTACATAAAGCCTAATTCCAGTTCACTAGTATAACAAAAAATACAAAAAAAGATTCACACATATGAAAGAAAGAAAAGCACATTTCATGTAGTAATTTTTTGAATGTTGTATACATGAAGAACAGGAACAAGCCAAGTCAAAAAAAGGCTCAAACTTGGTGGCAGGCAGGAATATTCATTTAATGTGCCCTTTGCTTTTCATATTGTTCTTTTGTTCACAGAAACAACCCCCAAAGCCCTTCAAACATGAGTTTTTTACTGCATGCTATTAAGTAGTCAAACTTAAAGATAAAAAAGGAAATGCTTTTTCACTCCCTTCTCCATTTTTAAGGCAAGAGACCCACAAATGCAATGCTCTTACTAGGAGAAGGACCAAAGATATTTGAATTTCTAAACACCTTGATAACAGGCCAGCTTTAGAACAAGGTTAAGATGAGGGGAAAATAAGTGGACATGAGGAAAGCAATGAAGGGTATCATTGGCGGAGTTCCTTGATCTTTCAAGTTTTCTTTCAAGATACCCATCCCAAAGACCAGTAAAGTGCCCACAAAATATACTGCTGATGCAAAACTAGGAGACACTGAGAGCCTACAGGGAGCAGAGGGTACACAGAGAAACAACAGGAATAAATAGATTGATCCCAGATTGACTGCTACTCTGCGAGTAGCCATCGTGCTCTGTTAATGGAGATACCTGCAATGCCAGCAAACCTCCACCCACAAGGGGTCCCACAGTCAGCAGGGACAAGGAAATGTGAAAATAATGTGATTTATTCCATGTGCTCCCAGACCAACTCAAAGCACTCTGCCCATGCTGCTCCACCCAGTAGGGTACTTTGACTGTACACAAGTAATGAACAGCTTGTAAATTCAGCCTTGAATGCTGCTCTTCTCCACATCTGCTTTTCCTTATCTCTGTGTTGATATATTTCTGTCTTATTTATCCTCACCCTAAACTGTCATACATTTTCTTTAAGGGGCAGACCCTAAACAGCACATCATTCTTCTGGCATGTAAGCAGCAAGTCACCTCCTCTGCAAAGCAATTAATTAAAAACCTTAAAAAGACAAACAAAACCCAGCATCCCTAGCCATATTTATCTGTGGTTTTGCTGGTCAAAAATCAACATGCATAAACAACTCAAGGATCAGCTAAAGAAAATCAGATGCCCTACAGGACTTGGCACATCTTCACAAAATATTTGAGTTAAACTACAACATAATTAGTTTTAATTTTCTGTTTCAATTTCAAATTAGTTAAGAAAAATAGCTCAGTATAGAGTAGTTCTTCCTAGTTTGTAGAATCAAGTCATCTTCATATCATGCCCCAATTTGCAGTCAGTTTGTAAAACTAGATTATTTAGTAAAGGTTAAAGAATCCCTTTTTGCCCTTCCCGGTATATAATGCCATTGCAAAACCTTGAGATTCAGGTTTTTTCAATGCTTTAAGTTCCCATAGGCTGCAATAGAGATTGCCTTTGGTAAAACAAGGTTCAACTTTGAAACAATCATTTCACATCTGAGTCATTCCTGAAGCCATTCCCTCTGAGGGACTGCTAAGGTGAGTACAGGTTATACAACCAGACCTATTATTAATCTGATCTCTGAGAATACTCTTTATCATGCAATTCAATCATGAGACATGATTTAAGACTTTGGAGCAATATATACATCAGTCATGGCAATTTTGGGAAAGGCGGGTGTTTGGCCTTGCTAACTTTGGAATGGATATATGACATTTTAGCTGATAGACAGGCACCAGCTGAAAGAGGATAGTCTCACATAGGCAAATATGTCTTGTCCTATTATAAGATTTTCCAGAGTTTAGGCAACTATATCTTTGTCTTGTTCTTGCAATTCAGCTCATATTTGCAAAAGTTTGTATTTTCTAGATCTCAGCCCATCCCTTTTCTACCTTTGATGATATAAGATTAATATTCAACAAAATATTAAAACAAAGATTATTTCATTTGTCACCCACACCGCTGTCCATCATTCACACACCAATTCTTCCTGGATGAAGACCCTAATCTAGCAAATTTAAAGCTACTTAAAATCTTCAGAGAAAAATTCTTTTAATTGTTCACACCAAAGGAGGAGGTTTGAGGTTTTGAACAGACTAAACACTATGGAAAATAGTAGATTCTGTTGGTTACTAAGCAATGCAAAAATTTCCAAAACATCAGCAACACAACAATTTTCATAACAGGCAGCAGTATTTTTATTTAGCTAATGGAAAGAGAACATTGTTCGAAACTTCCCCCTCCCCTTCCTTGCATATGTACATATTAGTCGAGTAACAGATTTTTTTTTCCCCTGTCTTTTAAAATCTCTGTTGATGATGGATGAGATGCCACAGAATACACTGAACCTGATACCTTTTTCCAGACAAGGCAGACAGCAGTTAAATACAGGGTTTGAGCGAATAAAGCTGGATTCACACAAGAGTAGTAAAGTACGTACTTAAAACTTGGTCTTTGCCTTAGGGCTTTTATCATCTTGTAGCAACTGGTTCAAATTTGCAGACTATTTTGGAAGTCATCTTATTATTCACAAACTTTGTGGGGCAACTTTTCTATTTGCCTCTGATTGTAAAATACTGTGCATATTCTATACAATCTGGCTGAAGTTGCCTCATTTTACCATAACTGGCTAGTCAGAAGTGGCACAGGTGAATAGCACTCATTGGTAGTTTCAACAGCTTGTTTCAGTTTGAGGTCTGCATGGACACTGCACCTTTTCTGTACTTCATGATGGTTACAGCTGTCCTCTACTTAAGGTTTTTTCCCTGTGTACACACAATACACATATTTTTTGGAAATATATGATTCCTTAAGCATGACAATAAATGTCACGTATCAAACACTGTGAATGTCTTCCTGAAGTCTGATCTCTCTTCACCACAACAACATCCAGCAAGATGCAGGAATTTTCAGAAAACAATCACCTTCAAAATAACTAATTGTTGATTTTAGTTCTATATGTGGAATACCACTTTCGAGGCATTATTAATACACATGGGAATAAAAAATGTGTCCTAGATATTACTCCTAAGTTAATGGAGACAATACCTCTGAATGCTTATAAAATATAAATGTGTATGTAATAGATATTTTATACACACACACATGTAAATACGTTAGACTATGGGCATGATATTGACAGGCTGACAGCGTTGGGGTTGTTCAGCCTGGAGAAGAGAAGGGTCCAGTACTGAAAGTAAATTTATTAAAAAAAGGAGAGTGACTTATTTTTCATGGGCAGATAGTGATAGCACAAAGGAGGATGGTTTTAAATTTAAAAAGAGATTTGGATTAGATGGTAGGAAGGAATTTTTTACTCAGAGGGTGGTGAGGCACTGGACCCACAGAAGCTGTGGATGCCCCATCTCTGGCAATCTTCAAGTTCAGGCTAGGTGAGGCTTTCAGTAATGTGGTCTAGCAGAAGGTGTCCCTGACCGTGGCACGGGGGCTGGAACTAGATGATCTTTAAGGTCTCTTCTGACCCAAATCGCTCTACGATTCTATAATGCCAATTCTCTTCCTTCACAGCTCATTAAAACAACCAGTATCCCAAATCATGCCTCCTAGTTCAGGTTTGTCAAATTAGACCTTTAAGAGGTTTAGTACTGCAATCTTAAGGAGAACTAAAGAGTGAGAATATGAGAGCAGCAAATTCTTTTTTTTGAGCTGTCAGCAATAGATATCAGAAGTTTAAGGAGTTCCTCAGAATTGTGGGGAGGGGTTCATAAAACTCCACCTAAGATAGGTCCTTGGCAATCAACATTATTTATGAGACTACTGCTTCAAGTGGTTAAAATTTACAGTAAAAGCCTAGTCAGAATAAGGGTGTGCCAGCTTTTAATTTCCAGTTAACACAAAGAAAAGCAAAACATTCATTTTACGGTATAAAAGTGTAAGAAAAAAAAAAAGGTGTTATGTGTCATCTGCTTAATGTCTGAAGGAATTTTTTAATTCTTTTGTAATTAAAAAAAAATAGGTTCCTATGATAACAGATGTTGACATCAAAATAGACCTTAATTGTTACAATGTTACCATTCATCAGTATGCAGTTCAAATGGAGCCAGAAAGCACAAAAGAATCTCCCTCTCTTAAAAATCACATTTTTCATTAGACTCATTATAAGAAATAGTAACAAAGTCAGTCTAATATTTTGACAAACTCATAGTGAAAAAGATGGTTGACATTGAGTTATACCCTATTACAGGAAAGCTAATAAAGCATTACAAAATACAGTTTATATTCTTTTTCACTTTAGGGGTTTCAAACAGTCTGCCCTCGACTATAGACCACTGAAATAGCTGAATATTCAGGAGCAGACATCTTCACCTGAGTGCAGAACCACACGGAAAGATTAAAGCAAGGGGAAAGCTCTTCTTTCCTTCCCCTCGAGGCTCTACCCCTCCCACATCAAGCACCAAGTCAGCTCTGAACAGAAACATCTGCTGGTCCTGCTGAGGAGAGCAAAGCCCACTCGTTTCACATCCAGCCTGTTCCCTGCTCTGCAGCCTCTGCAAGGTGACTTGTCCAGCTCTGACCCTCAGCTTCAAAGCCTGCTCTTACCCTGTGGGGCACAGACACCCCTGAAAGGCAAGAGTGCTCTCTAAATATATCAAGAAGACTAATAGATATTTTTCTAAGTTCTTTTTGCTTTCAGTCAGAAAAAGGCAAGGTGGACTTTTTACCTTTTCCAGACATGGTTTGGGAAAAATGTTAGAAATCAAGCCTGTTCTATTTCTTCTTTTTTTTTTTCCTTTCTTTTTTTTTTTTTTTCAAAGATAAGCATGCAGTCCCCTGGAGCTCTTCTATGAAATTGAAAAATGCCAAACAGAAGCCTGTATCTATTTGTCTTATATGGAAAGAATTGATAAGGTTCTGTACAAGACAGCCCTTTGACAAGATTCTTGAAGTGCCAGTTCTTCACCAAAAAAACTTCTTTCAAAAGAAAACAAAATAAATAAACCAATGAATAAGACTTATTCCCTATTAGTATACAAGTCTGCGTAATATTTATACACTTGGTTGCTCATATACCTGATGAACAAAAATAAAAGACACAAAGGAATACAAGTAAAAACAACCCCAGAGTATACAAGGATTTTTGTAAGAACTACACCCTTGCTGACATTTAAGGAATTTCTGATGATACAGAGTTTTCTGACGTGAAAGCAATTTCTGGCTAGGACTTTTCATCAAACCACTGTGGGTTGCAGTTACCACAAAATTGTTTCCTACTCATTGCATGCTATTCCATGGTGATTGGCATGATTGCCAGACAAAGCATTTACATGTGTTAAGTGTACATTGAATAAAATCTCACAGTGGGAACCCATTACTTCAGTTCTCTAGCACTTCACATATAGACACACATAGAATATACACACACAAAAGCACAAACTGCAAAATATGTAACTTGAATTTCTCATCGTGGCACACTAAAGGATAATTATCTGTACAGTTCCCGTTCAAAGTAATTACATGAGTTTGAGCTCTGGGAAGAAGCACCACAACATTTGTCATCTCAAGCTTACTTTCTATTACATGCTATGAAAGCAAGCAATCTTCCACCCTTAAAAATCTTTCCTCATACTTGTATGTGACCAAGTCAATAAGTTTTTAAAAGGTGGTAGCAGCAAAGATACAGAAAATAAATATATCAAGTATTTTAAAATAAAACTTCACGACAAATTTGGTTTGAAAAACGGCTGCAGAGACTGGAATCAATTTGATACTGTGCTATATGGAAATTCCTGTTCCTCGGTACCCCATTCCTGGTCTCCACAAGGTTTGGGTGGGCAGACAAGGGGAGTGTGCTAATTGAAAGCAGTACAACTCTGCCTGTGAGGAGTCAAATGGAAGGAGCTGTTTGCCTCTCTGACTTTAACGTGAGCAAAACCTAATCCAGACATGGTTGTTCTGAGGGCCTAAGCACTCACTACACAGCACCATGTGGAGTGCCAAAATCCTGAAAGTTGACCCTGTATTCCTATGAGGTCAGAGCTCAAGAATTGGACTGAAATTTTAAGCAAGATAGACACTTTTATGTCTTTTGTCTATGAGAATTACTGTGTCAAGGCAGAATAAGCTTCTGTGTATATAGAATATGTCCAAAAATAGGTAAGTCTAGCTTTATAAACAAGGAAAGGAAATTAGGTTGTTTTTCAGTATCTGCAATACTTATTAATAAGCAGGTATTAATACGCAATTATCCTCTTGGGAAAGCAGGGGCAATTTACGTTACATAATTGGGAGTCAGTTATTTATGATGTACTTGCAGGTCCTGCCAAGCACAGATTATCAGCAAGGGAACTCTACCCTGACTTCAGTTGTAGTGTGACACATTAAGACATGCAGAAAGCAGAAGGCCCTAGCTATGCTGCACATCACTTAATTCCTGCCTTTAAGGTAGAGTACGGTAATTAAGTGCTAATGCTTACTGGAATTTCCAGTGGAAATTCTGGCAGTCACTCCTTGGCAGAGCCACAGACATTTTTTGGATCTGTAGTTCCACAAGAGTTCTGTATGAACTAAAAAGAATGCACGTGATATGAATGGATATTCCGCCTGATGCGATATGAATGGACACTTCTGATCATATAATATTTATTTTAATGTTCATGAATCAACATCAGACATAAAAAGTTTTTTATTCTATAACAAATATTCTAATTACATGCCATGTCTGACTTGTAACGTTCAGGCTGCAGTTAAACTGTCCCAGAATGTGCAGGAAACAGTTCTGCAGTTGCATTCTAGTCCAAGAGCAGAACAGGGAAAACTTATGAAGACACAGAACCCTGTGTTGATAATCAGATTTTCAGAATCACTAAGTGTTATACTTCAGTGGCTCTGACTGAATCAGTAATTAAGCAGCTTTTGAAAAACAACTTCCCTTAGATTTGTGCACATGATACTCAGTAAACAAACTGCAAACTCACCAAGTCGGCAATTCATACCTGATTTTACCCATTTTATTTTTGCAATAGCAACTGTTCCAGCTTGAACAGAATTTGCACTGACTTGAATTACAATCTCACTCTTGCAAATTGTGTCAAGAGATTGAGGTTACTCATCTGCATAATCCATTTTTAAGTGGTAGCTCTGGAGCTATGATAACAAGCTCATTCCCTAGTCTACACACTTTGTCCTTGTTTCTGGGTAGGTCGCAGCAGAGATAGATTGGCAAGAAATACATTTAAAAAACAAAGATCCTTGGCTAGACTGCTGTACTTTCATTTTTTCATTATTCATTTTCACATTCACTATTCATTTTCCTTCTG
This sequence comes from Falcunculus frontatus, assembly GCA_013398115.1. Classification (NCBI taxonomy): domain Eukaryota; kingdom Metazoa; phylum Chordata; class Aves; order Passeriformes; genus Falcunculus; species Falcunculus frontatus. The sequence goes on from VZRV01001413.1 coordinate 924,294, forward strand.
TCATAACCTTGTTTCGGTAGCATGGAATTTGCTTCCTAGTATGTAGGAACATGCAAAATTTCTGCATAGCTTTTTGCTGCAGCTGAGTGAAAAATGGTTTGCTAATGCATGTTATCAGTGCATAGGATTTGTCATCTTCTTTTCAGGCCTTTTGTTTCACCTATTTTTTCAGTATGTGTGTACATTTGGCCCTTCAGGATTTGCTGACAAAATACGTGCAAGCATAGCAGCATAATAATTCCAATTGCAGTGATTAAAAACACATGCAATTTTTCATTTTTTTAGTCTCAGATGTTGAAACTCAAGAAAATCCAGTTTTCTTTCCCTGAGGTGCAATGAAAAGCTAACTCTCCAAATAAAGCAAAAAATTTCTTATTAAAAAACCCCAAACTTGATCAAAACAGTGTTTTTCTATTAAAAAAATAGTTTCTTATGAAAACTGTCAATAGATCTCAATGTTTCTTGGATGCTAAGTATAGAAAGGATGTTGTGGTATTTTACAAGAAAAATGAATAAGAGACTTGTTATCAAAACCTCAACATTTTTAATCCAGATGTTTTTAATTAAGGCATAACAAGCAAGAAGAGAGAAAAATGGGAGCGAGAAGAAGAGAAAGCTTTAAATTAGTAAGAGCAAATGGATCTTCTAGAAAACAAGTTGAAAATAATTGAAATTAGACGGGATAATTAGTTTGGTGAAAACATAAACCAGGGATATGTATGCATAAGCTAAAGACTTGTTTCCACACGAATATTTGTGCATTCATGAAAACAGGGAACATCAAGTGCATTAAAAAATGATACCACTTAAGGGATCTTATATTTCATTCAGACTAAGGTGTTTTATTCTGCTTTAGATATTTAAAGACTTTTCAAAGTAATAGTCTACAGAATATAACATCAAAAAAGTCAGAGGCTGTCCTAAAAAGTATGTCGCTGGACATTTTCTATGAAAACAGCTTTAGAGGAAGGGTCTATTGAAGATGTTACTGAAGCACAGTATCAAGGGTAAATAATAATCCTCTGAAGAAATCCAGGTCTTCTCAGTTATTACACGACTAGATAAACAATTGTTGCAATTTATTTTTATTTTTTAATCACCTTGGTTTCTACTTACGTTGCAAAATAAATGACTTACTGAATCTGTCTCAGTGCCAATATAACTTTTTTAGGTCAGTCTGTATGTTGGATTTAGCTTTCCCCACATCCTGACCAGGGCAAACTAGACCCATACAGTCAATTTTGTCTAAAAGGCAGGGAACCAGTGACAAGAAATTAAAGCTGTTCCTAGAAAAGGAGAACATACAGTTTGTGTCACTCACAAAGCTATTGTCATGCTGCTCTGGCACACAGAAAGCAGAATATCCTTTTTTAAAACAAGATGAGAAGACAGGATAGACAGAATAAAATTCTCATATATAATTATGGTTGTATCCAGTGTAACATAGGAAACTCACCGTACTGGTTTAGATTTGGCCTTCCAAGTGTCCTTGGCTGCTTAGTGCTCTTTCCAGAGCCAAACCAGGGCATTCTTGGCTTCAGTTAAATTTGTGTTAGCCCAGCACACCCCAGTCTTCCGTTCCCTCGACACTGAGTTGTCTTTGTAAACTGAGGAAAACAGGATATCTGCAAATAAAAAAAAAAAATCACAGCATCTTATTGTGAGCTTGAAGTACATGTGTCATTTCTTTATGGACTCAATCCAGTACGTTTACCTATTTTCCAAATTTAAGTAATACAAACCAAGAAAGTCGCTTGGTCAGAAGAGGAGGTTACTGGCTATGTACGAAAATTGATTTTAATTTTCATCAGCTTGCCTTACAGGGAGTCTATTTGGAACTGTTTTGAAAAGTTTTCAGGAGGTAATCTTCTTAAAATGCTTTGCAATCAAATATGCGCATTGTAGTCCTATAACATGCATGATAACACTGAGGGGATTTCCTGCAGGTATTATTGTGAAATTATTGCATCCCTCTAACGATAATTATATATAAATTATACAAATCTTATATACAGATTTCCCAGAAACAAATGCTGTCATGCTTCCCATCACCAACAGGAAATGGATCCATGATAATATGAACACAGAAAGTAGAGTTATTAATTCTGGTTAATAAGAATGTCTTGAAGTTGAAAACTTTTCCTGTCTTACACAATCATTATTTTACTGGATGAACTGTTCTCTAGAGTTGCCTATCCCATAAACCAATTCAAGGAAGAGCACAGCCAACTTGAAACACACCCATTAACTTTCGAGAAAGTTAAATGAAGTCCATCAGTCCTTTGCAAAATCTCATTCACTCCAAAACAAAGTATTACCAGAGCTGCAAAGAATTGCAGAACCAACAAAATGCTGCTTAGCTCTCCACCATCTCCGTTACAGGGCACCTGCACATTTATTTGTGTTAAGTATGAGGGAGAGAACATGACCCTCTGGGAACTGAATCCTGACAATACGAGGCATCCATTTTCTTAAATGGAGCAAGGAGAAGAGAACATAAGTTGATTTTGCAGGACTGAAACTTTAGAGGATCTATTAGGAATACTTAGCATATCTAAAGTCAAACCACAAAGTTACATCCAGTCCCCCCTTTATTTGGAAGTGCTAACTTAAATACCCATCAGCTTCAATGGGAACACAATTCCACCTAAGCACACCAGCATCCAGCACAGTTAGTCTGCAAAGTCAGAGAACACAGACCTTTTCCAAATTTAGGATTAAAGCCTTAACTCTACTGCATAAAGGAAAGATTGTAGAATCGATGGCAACCACCTAAAGGATTGAAAAAGCATCAGAGAGTTACGTCCTGTTGCTTACATACACTATACTTGAATAAATTCCTCACTGTTAACTTTCCCAACAGTCAGTTTTCTTTGAAGATGAGACAAATGGCACAATTTTAAGATGAGTACAGCCCAAAGTACACTTTGTAGCTTTGCTGTCCAACTAAACTGAATACAAACCAACTCTGCAGTCACAGATCATGCTATTCCTTTGAGAGCATCTATACCACTTTCCCTATTTCTAGAGAACAAGTAGAAGAAAAACACCTCTATGATCACCTTACATTATTCATATGAAGAATTATTAGACTTGTCACCCCCAGTGTAGTGCATAGGGAAGATGAATAATGAATAATTAAAGCTAACTTGAGAGGGGATGACAAAAACCCCTCATGCATAAAAATCTGCTTAGCTACAGACAAAATCTTTTCATGCTGTCCCAAGTGTTGCCTATATCTAGATATGGAATGCGTAACTTTCTCATTTCCTTTTGTATTAAGAAGTGTTTACTGACAGAAAGCCTTGTGATATATTTCAAGTTTATTTGCAGGTTCTGTAAAATCCTGTAATTAATTTTAAAAATCACATGGAGAAAGACTTCATTGCAAGGTTTTTTCCTCCCAGTCTATTGAGTTTTTCTTATGTATAAAATGTGTCAACAAGACTGGATCTCCAGAACAGATCCCATGAATATTAACACAGACAGGTTCCTAAGCCTAGTTTCATGAGTGCGTGCATTCTAGGAGAAATAGCTGGGCTTGAACTATTTATGGGAGTAAGGGAAAAAGGAGCAGAAGACTTAATTTGAGGCACAGATTACTTCAGAATTTGCCCTTTGGTCAGATAAAGGGCACCCCACGAAAAGTTTTCTGTCATAGGATCGTGTTAAATGTTAATGGGTTTCACTTAAACTTCAGCTCAGTAGTCTGAGCTATTGAAATGGTTTCTTTAAACCATATCCCAATAAGAAAAAATTCAGCTTAGATATCTTCCTTGCTATTGCATTATGGTAACACCAGAGTGACAGTATTTTGCAATTACACCAGAAAAACACATCTTTAGATTGTTCCTTTCCAGAGCAGGTCTCGTAGAGCTAACAAAGGTACAGAGGAGGGCTACCTGCACAACCAACTCTTTGGAACAACTGACCCACAAGAATTGATCCCATAGACTTGCGCTCTGTTTTCCAGCCGGAGAAAATGTTTATGAAGTTGTATAACACTACCAGCATATTCAGTGTTAACAGAGAATGAACAAAGATTATGCTTCCCATTACAAGAGTTACTGAAGAGCAATCAAAACCAGCAGTGGCCAGGCTAAAGCTTTCCAAGACATAAGAACAGTCTGTTTACTCAAGAGCATCTTAGACATAAGAGGATAAACCGATTATATGGCGACGGCTCTGACCCTGCAGTTTAAACAAAAGCCGGTTTTACATACAGAATTAGTGCGACTTCCCAAAATGTTAACAGAACATTTTTAGCCACACAAATTGTTTAGCTTCTATCAATCAAATCTTCCAGATTCAGAAAAGTTCTCATTTGTAATCTAATCTCTCCAGGACATAAAAATACTCTGTTTACTACAGAGCTTCTTAGACACAAGGGGATAAACCAATTATGTTAGGATGGATTTGACCCTGCAGTTCAAAGAAGGGTCAGACAGTAGTGTTTAACCTGTATGTATTGGATTTAGCCCCAGCATTCAACCTTTGTTTAGGTAGCCATTAAGCATACATAGATGCAATTCTATCAAGAGTGGTGTGTTTTAGAACCCGTCTCATTGAATCAATTGTTGAATTTTTTCTCCATGGAAATCCAGCCAAAAAAGGACACAAAATGTGTCTGCAGGATTCTTCACAGCTCCAAAGAGGTGAACCCCCTTGTCAACTTGACTACTTTTATGTCGCTGCTACATTACAGGAACTGGTAAAGATTGCAGCTTCTGGAGGAAAGTGCCAGGGTAGTCTTTGTGATTCTGCAGATTTCTAGAAAGAGAGCCTTTAAAGCTGACACTGTTAAGTTCATAATTGTCCAGATTTTTAGGGCCAAAATTCAGATAAAAATGCAAATCAAAGTTTCCTTGTTGGAATAGCAATGAATTAGTCTACAACACTGATTATGAGGTATTTGTATTGTGCTGGGCCAACTTCTTGCTGTTGTGCTGTGTAGTGGAGCAAGAGGGTACTTCTATGTAAGAAGCTTTCTGTGTAAATAAATTAAAGGTGTCAGTTGTAAATAAAGAAGACAGAGTGGTGGTTCATTAATATATAGATGGCAGAGTCAGAATCAAGGTAATCTACTTCCAGAAAATCATGTGAATCTAGTAGTACTTGAACCACAAAATAAAACTCACTCTTTTGGTACCAATGTGTTTATATATAATATATTGCTATGCATATTGAGTCATGGTGAAAATGACCAGTTTTTTCAAACCACTTCCCACTAATTCCATCAAATACAACTGTGCCAGGATCCAAACCCACAAAGTCTGGGACAAGAAAGCTCTTTCCTTTATCCTTTATCATCTAAAAGGTTCTTTCATGCCTACTTTCTCATGCCGTAGCGTGCTGCCTTCCAGCCTAAAAAGGCACAAAATATACTACAGGAACTATAAATCTCTCCCTCATATATGTAGAAAACTAATTTCCTATATTACTTGTTCCAATCAACTCTCTGGTTTTCATTAAGCACAGCATGTAATTCAAAAATACATTTGGGATACAAGTCTGAGAACTTTCTAAGACCCTCAGGTGGCTGAAGAGTAAGCCAGCATTCAAGCAGAGAGATTTCTAGGAGCTACTTGACATAAAACAATTAAATTGGTTCAATCATTTGAGCTCAAGCTCAGTTGCAATTGTTAAACTCCAGATTCATAATGTATATGCAGCGCTGGACTTTAAAACCAGTAAAGGATATTTGAATAAAGTTAAATTCTAATCTCTTTGCTTCCCAATGGCCACAGACACTTTTATACTAGAACCTATTTCTTTAGAAAAAGTTTAGTCCTCTAAGTACATGTCAAAATATTTCTAGTTCATCACTGATTTTTGCACTACAGCAGCACCCAAGAACCCTGTCACCAAGAAGGGCAGCTTTGAATAATACTGGCTTGGACAGTTTGTGTTCCCAAGAGTTCATATGCAGAGAAAACGAATCTCCTAACATAGCATCTGCTACATAAAACAAATATGGTTTTAATTTAAGCAGTTTAGATTTTAAAAACCCGTTATACTTACTTGTTTGCAAATAGCGTTGCCTGATGAATGGCATCTGTACAAAGGATAAATGCTAATATGACATTATTTCTGCACGTGTTTGACAAACTGTTAGACACTGATGCTAAAAATAGGAAGTTATTTATTTTGAGAACTGGATGGCCAACAGTTCTTTTACGTGGTCTTTAAAGCTTTTACGGCTTGATCTACATTTGCGTTCAAAATTAGGGCAAGGGGGTGGATTGGAGGAAGAAATCTTCCAAATATTTTTGACAAAACAGCTTGGTCAAAGAGCCTTTTTTCTTTAAAAAAGGGGGAGAAACAAATCAGGTTTTTGTTTTATATAGAATACATCAACCCAAATCTGTGATTCAAAAAGATTTCCTTTCCTTTCTTCCAAGATTTTGAAGCACCTAATTTCTTCTGACACATTTCTAGGCTGGCCAACCAATTAATGACTATATTTTGTATTTAAGACCCTAAATTTAAAAATTAAATAGCCTGGACCCAATCAATACAGAATTTAGGTAGCATGCAGATGTTTACAAAAGTATCTTCTAGGTTGTGCCTTCTCTAAATTACAGAGCTTATATCTTTAAGCCCTCTTTTGTCTATTGCAGAATGTTTCCAATATAGCTCCCCTCTTTAAGAAAACTACCTGGAGTCTAGCAGCATTTGCTGGGGCCAATTTTTTTTACCTACCTATAAATATTAGTTAAATTAATTCAAAGTTTTATATTTGTAGGAATACAAAGCAATAAATTGATTTTTAAATCCTGCTGGTACATGGCTCCCATGTGCCACATGATTTTGATTAAGGTGTCTGGGTTTTAAGAAAGGAATCCCTGAGCAGAAAATACCCAAAAATTCATGGTTTGCTAAACCCTTTAAATTTAGTTGAACACAGTAAAAATAATTAAACATATCAACTGTCAGCACAATATTAGAGGCTCTCACCAGATACATTTTGAACATTCTGTAAAACCCCAGAACGGTTTTAAAACACTGTAGTCTTTATTAGCAGACACTATTCTCCAGTTCATGAATACAAAGTGCACAAAAAAAAGAAAGGTGAGAGGTAAGTTTTGCTACCACATGATCTTTTTCAGATTGTGAAAAATAAGGGATAGGCAAGGGGTTATAATAAAACTAACCATGCCCCCTTAAATTGCACACACTGATGAAGATTTGTAGCTGAAATGCCACACACAGTTACAGTTCTGAAGAGCTGAAACTTTCTTTATTTCAAATACAATTTTTTCTCTTTTTGGTTTACATTCTTAAGTTGACAGAGCTGCCAAGCCACAGCTTATTCAATAACTTACAGAAGTCATTTTTCTTTACAAAAATGGGCAAAAAATTATTTTCCTTCTTTGGAATCAAATTTAAAGACTTTGACCTATTGTGCACAGATATACTCACATACATTGGCATATAAGATGTATTTTCCATAAAATTATTCAAATTGAATGCCTTTCAGATAAAAACATTTCTTTATGGCTAACTACTCTAAAAAACAACAAATAAAAAATTATGGCTGCAGATGGTACATACACTGCCTTCCACTGAACGTTGAAGTCTCTTATTACAATTGGACAGGGAAACTGCAAGTTTTCTTTTAACATAAATTCCTTCCCTTGGCAGTTTTTTCTGTCTCTGTGTTCATGTTATTTTAAAACACTTTCATTTGATCATTCAATATTTTCCACCACTGACTAGGTGATGAATAGGCTTGCCACCTGGCTCAGCTTCCCATCCCCTCTCCCAGTTTGAATATTTCTTTACACACGAAAGCCAAAGGAAATGGAAAAACTGCCAGAGGTATTTTTTAATGCCTTCAACAAACAAAAATAAAAAAAAGATTCTGTACAGACCTGAAAGTCAAGACCCTCTCTGGGTCCATCTGTCACCTCCTCCCTTGCAAAAAGTAATTCCTACATTTAAGCCAAAATTAATCTCAGCAAAATTTTAAGGAAAAATATTGATTCAGTCTCAAACCATTCAGTTGCTTCTTCAAGAATCTATTTCTATCTCACTGAACCCTTTTCACATATTTTAGTGCTTTCTCAGCTTCCTGTACGCAGCCTTTCCTTTCCCACTTTTCTACTTCACTTTTTTCTTTTAAGATCACTGCTGAAATAACAAATCTCTTCTGCTCTTCCTACATTTCAGGATGCTGCAGTGCCTGTCTCCTATAGCTCCATCTCTGCTTCATCTCACCTTCTTTTCATTTAACTTCCAACTCTGTTTTTGTATTTTCTCTCTATGTAATTCTACCACATACATACTCAAGATAACTCGAAAATAAGTGATCCCCATGGATCCCTTTTACAATCCATCTTCCTCTTTGGCACCTAGAATAATTGATTACTATATCAATAACCCTAGGATACATCATAGGGTGGGTACCACCCACCACCCAATAATCTATAAATATACTACCAACCACCAAAGAATCTACACACGTAATGATGGTCTCCACCATCTACTCAAGACTGACAGAATTCCCGCGGAATTCCCGCGGCTGCTTAGAAAAGAGTCTGCACTTCCTGAGGATGCTTCTCCAGTGTAACGACAGCATCTTACACCTTCCTAAGTCAGGAGTCACATTTGCTATTAGTTGCTATTCTGTTCCCAGTGGAACCTCCAGGAATAAATCTCCTCAACAAAGTACAAGTGAAAACCTTGAAGTACACCCCTGATAAACCTGTGCAAAGCAAATGTGCAGTAGGATTGGACAGTCTTGCACAAAGTCTTTGAACTGTTACACCACAGCAAACTCAAAGCAAAGCTTTATTAAATCAACTACAGCAAATCCAGATCTAAAGGAAAATTTTCCATGGATTGTACTTGGAGGAGGACAACATTCAAATTAAGTTTTCAGTGAAAAACCTCATACATTATCTGCCTCCTCATACCATATCTCCCTCTAAAAAGAAATACAAAAAAATAAACCAACATTATTAATTCAGGGAGAAAAGCTATACAAATCCCAACTCCAACATCCAGATCTTGAAGCCTTCATGGAAGTTCTTACCTGGTGCTATCAGACCATCAGTTTCCTCAAAGGGAATTAATTTACTGTGATCAGTTCTGCAGAAAGGATGACTGTGTTTCATTTTAAGAGACTTATTCCAGCTAATGATCCTGCCCACATATAAAAGGATGAGGATACGAAATATCCATATTACAGTGCTTAGCAGTCATACTGCTGATTGTTCTAATCAAAACTCACATTTTCGGAGGAGAGTGGGCAAGCACAAAACTTGGATTTTGGATAAATTTTGGTTTATTCCCCTCATCATGACCAATGGAACATTTCTATGTGGAAAAAAGACTTTCTAGTTTGCTTAGAAAAACTCATCCCCATCTTCAGCTCCATTTTAACAGCCTTTCAGTTGTATCACAAGTGTATTTGGGCCACGAGAAGGAGCTTGTGTTGTCCTGAGAACACTAGAACAATTATATTCTAGTCATACCAAACTGTTTCAGAACCTCCTGCAAACTTCATACAAAGGCTGTAGGGAAAAGCATGGGAAAGAGGATCTAGTTAAGATGCCTCTCAGATTTTCAGATCTCTGCCTGCTTATTCTGAGTCTCTAAGGCTGAAATAGTTGGCATGACCTGAAAGAAAATTTAGTTTGCTCCAAATAAGAGCTGCTGAGTGCTCAACCTTGACAAAGATTGCCTGTAGCTTGGCTGAAACAGATACTCGAGATATCCAACAGCCACCATTTTACCTTTACTGCCTTGTTTTACTGCTCCACAACTGCCTTACCACAGAACCATTTACTGGAGAAATCCTCCAAGACCATGGAGTCCAGCTGTTAACCCAGCACTGCCAAATCCACCACTAAACCACATCCCTAAGCACCACATCTAAGCAGGTCTTAAATACCTCCAGGGATGGTCACTCAACTTCTTCTCTGGGCAACCTATTCCAACCAATGCAGGTCTGCCCTTACTTCTGAAATACTTCTAGACAATATAAACTCAGACTTTAGCTGTACAATTTTTTTCACAGTGAGAGGTTAACACAGTTTACTTGCTGCATAGTCTCTAACACAAGAAAAATCTCTCCCTTCTACTATAGTGAGACAGATAGCATGCCAGTTTTCATTCTTCATCACAATTTTACTTCCAGTTTTCTAAGGATTCTCCCTTCTCTTCAAAGTAGCAAGTACTGAGTTGAAAGCCCTAGTATTAAAGGTATACCTTGAATAAAATTTAGGACAAAAAGAATTAAAATCGTGTTTTGGTAAGGAAAGACAGATTTCTACCTAGTTAATTCTGGTTTTAAAAATGATAGGATTGTGAAAATCCGCATAGTCAGTAAGCTAGGGTTGCACAAAGTTGAAATTGCAACAATTCTCCATGTCCATGAGGTAGAAGTAATTTTATGACAACTTTTGGGGGTTATTTGGATCTTGCACTTATCTTTTATAACAGTCATTCTACTAAATAAAACGTGTTCTGCAAGTTGGTTACCTCACTCATGTGCTGATTAAATCATAACATCAGATGTTCCCACAGACCTGGGTGGCAAACATTGATCAACACCAAGGTGGTAAGCATAGATTATCCAGGTGGAGCTGTCTGTGAGGATTTGGTAGAAAATAGGCTGTGTCTGCATTTCTGCAGAAAACCTGCCTGAAAATTCAATTCCAGTTTGCATTTAATTATTGCACATACCTCCTGTGACACCAGTACCAGACAATACATGGAAGCACTGAATCCATTTTACAGAGACAACTTAGAGGGCAATAGAAGTCGGAGAATGAAAGAAGGGCCCATACCTCAGAAAGTCAGGGCTCAGACCAGCAATGTTGTGTCTACCTGTGAAAAATTTCCCATTCCAGCGTCTGGGGCATCCTGCATTTCAGGTTTCTCTTGCTTGTTAACAGAAGACCTGTCTCCTGCTTTTCTGCAAGGACTTTATAACCGCCTCAAAAGTAGCAACTACAGCTTCACTGCCCAGTAGCAGTGGTGCCTTACTAGAGCCCCGAGGTATCCTTCAGCCCTCCTTAGCATCATTCACCTCTGGGCTTTCTCTCCACCACCATTTCTTGCTCAGTATAACTGCGTCTCTGCTGGTTTGTCTTTGCCAAGTATTTACAAAAAGATCGGTGACTCAAATCAAACTGAAAGAGACACCTTGGTGTCATAGATATGCTGCCACCAAAATGTAAGCACAATGTTTCCTCCAAACCTCCAAGCTATTCAGACCAGATATTTTGGGTAAAGAGATCCATAATCCTGACTACATTTGGTGCAGTTTCCTCTCTAGGGCATCTCTATGTTTACGTACATTTGTGTCTTGCTCTAGAAAACTAGTCCTGCACGGTTTAGTCATAAATCACAATGTACAATTCCCAAAGTGGTGGAAGAGCAAACATAAGCACTATCATTAAAACACAATTACTGCCAAAGCTGAATTTTGGTCTTTCATGCTTCATCCAGTTTCCTAGTTTTGAACACAGTGCAAACTTTTAATGAAGTAGACATTTGTACATATGCTTATATTCAAAAGTACGCATATAAGGAGTCAAAAATTTATGGAAATACGAGTCACAAAGATAACACAGAGAGAGAAGGAAAAGGGGGGAATTAAACCGAATAACCTCAAGGCGACTTCTAATCTAAAGCTATAAAAATTCTTTGTAGTTTTATTAATTCCACTGCTTAAGAAAGATCTGCAGTGTTTTCTGTAAAAGCTATACGGTACTTTATAATATATCAGACAGCAATTAAGTCAGCAAATGTGCCTACAGCATTTTGCGTTAGAGACATGTTCTGAGAACAGCAATGTGCCAGATGAACACAGATCTACAAACCGGTCCCACCTCACATGCTTGAAATGTTCATACAGAGTAAACAACATGTTTGGTACAGGGAATTTTAAAGCCTAAACAAAAGCCTTACGAGCATGTTGGATTGGGTCACATACCAAATAAACTACACACCCAAACAGCAGTGAGATGAGGACAAATATCCTTTTTAGCCAGTACAGCACACAATGAATGTTATCCCCTAAATTAAGAGCTCTCTGTTTTAATGCAGAAATTACCGCCCTTAACAGTTTTAAGCCAGAATTCAGGTTGAAAGAGGGATAGAAAGAAAGGAGAGGACTAACTCTTGCCATTAGAAACAAGACACACGTTTGTCTGTTTTGGCAGTCATTGACACAGCAGCTATTTACCAAGAGAAAACAAACATACCACCTACGCAGAAAAATGTTTGTTTACACTGCACGACAAATGTGGAGAGTTTAATTTCTCCATTTTTACAGGAATAGGCTTTGCAAACACAGCTTTAATACCAATTTGAGAAACTAGGTCAAAAATGCAGAATGCCCAGCATCAGAATGAAAGTTAACTAGCACTTGCTTATAGATCTACTATGTGAATGGAACTAGACTGGCTGATTTCAAGAGAATCATGAGATGATTGTATTGAAAAAAAAGTTTTCAAGAGGACAAACACAGGACAAATGTGTAGAAAATTCAGAAGCAAAATTTGTGAGAAAAAAATTGCCAAAAATGAATTTTGTAGATGAAGAAAGGTAATATTGCACAGTACCAGAACTAGAACTTACAACCAAAACCCTAAGAAAATGCCACTTTTAACATTTATTTCACAGTCCAATTTTACAAAGCAATTCCTAAAGTAGCACATACACTGAAAGTATTTCGTTTTTAACCAAACTTATTATTATTACACTCAAAGGATGTTAAAACCCCTGAAAGAAACTCTAACTCCTCTGAATAACACTTATTGTTAAAACCACGTATAGCTGTTTCTGATACATTGCTACAGCACCTCGCTTCATTTCAGTTCTATTAAAGTAAACCCAGTAGAAGAAAGCCTACACACGTCAACTTAAAGAGGGGTTTGAAGTGATTTGGGAATGTCCTCATGTTCCTGCAGAGTATTTAAAACAAAACAACAAAAATCCCCATATGTTTCAATTCCAATGTCTTTAGCACTCACAGAAGTATGTGCAAACAGTAGAGGGAAAGACAGGAAATTATTTCTAAGACAAAACCCCAAACATCCTCTAAAGAAAAGTTAAGATTACTAAAAGAAAAATATTTCAGGAGACTATATTCACAGTCTCATGCAAAGTGATTATTTATGTGGAAGCCTGTGTGCTTCACAAATCAGTTTATGACAGCAATGACTTTGATTTACAGAACAGTTCTCTGCTAGCATACACAGCACAGACTGATTATCAGTATCTGGCAAGAACACAAAACAACTGTATCTAGAGCTTTAGTACTCAGTTACAACAGGTGAATTCCCAGGGTTCCACATGTGGATTTTCAAAATATCCATCTGACTGTATGATATCAAGCACTTCCCAATCAAGACATAAAATTTTTTCTTAAAATTCCACTTAGTGAGCCTGTATAATAAACAGTAAAAAACACATACAAAGTATATGCAACCATTTCACCCTACACTTCAGAGAGGCAGGGTAAAAACCTGAACCGATTTGTATATCTCACATTAAAGACACAGTGGGGGGAAAACCCCACAAACAAAGTATTACAGGCACAAATATCACTCATTTAGTCTACCCAAGTAACACACTTGATAAACTAATCTCGTTGATGTTATATGCTTAGGCTTATCTTAATATTCATTTCATGTAATAGGAGGAAGCCTGAATCACTGAAAATACTAGCCATGGGTCAAAAATTATCAGGGAACTCTGATTACATTAGTCTAGAGAATTGGTGCTGCAACAAAAGGAGCAGATTTAAAGAAGCTTTTACAAATTAAGATCCTCTCACATGCTTGGGTAGCCCAATAAAGGCAAGCAGGCAGCCGAGGCTACACGTAGCTCCAGCTGCTCAGGGCTACTGCTCAAACACCATTCCTCCAGGCATTTAAATGCTCTGCTAGCTGCTGTTCAACATAATGCTGCCACAGACTCCAGTGGCTTTGGCCAGAAATACTGAGTCAAACCCCCTGAAGTGCAGTATTTTTCTTGCACAGAGAAAATTTCTCTAGCTGGGTCCCATTCCTTTGACACGTTCTGGACATCTGTGTCAGCTCTTTCAAGGCACAGCCAGAGGCAGACCACCTATACTGAGAGGGGCCACACTAAGACATTTAGAGTCATGTGGCATAAGCATGGACATCCCCACTTGGGTGGCTTAGGTTCCAAAAATTTGGGAGACTGAAAATAAAGCTGCAAAACTGTAACTAATTTACTAATTTTTTTCTTCCAATAAAGGAAAAACAATTAATGTTTCTGTTTCCTCCAGGATTCCTCCTGGATCCTCAGTCACAGGGCAACCCTGAAGAGCTGAGATGGTGGAAGCTTGTACCGAGTAGAATAAAACAGTCTAGACCTGTCTAATGAAAGCGGCACAATCATTTCCCATTCAGTTTGCTGGCTCCTTGGATGACTGACTCTCCATTTGTGGGCAAAATGGGTGCCTAATTAGAGCAAAGTATTCACAGCCTCCACTAGCCAGCAGCAGGTTTCCCCTGAGGCCCAGAGAAGTCTTCTTAAGGATGGGTCACCACATCCTCACATCTCCCTTTCCAATGAGATGGGTTTGAGAGCTCCAAAAGCTTCTGGCAATTTCTATCTACTTTTTCCAGTACATGAAATGCAGCAACAGGTGCTCTCTGATTTTCAAGTTACCCATCAGAAGTACAGAAGTAGTTTTCCTCCTCTTCTCCTGAAGTTCTTACATGAGTCTGGCAGCCCACAGCATATCTGATGGGATGTTTTTATAGCCACTAATACAATATGATATCCATTTTAGCCAGATATCATGTCATAACAGATTCTGATATCATCTCAACATCATCATTGATGTAAAATAAAATTTGATGGCAAAAAGAATTACCTCTGTTTTCACCATAACTTGCATTATTCAAATATTTCTCAAAAGTTAGGTGTTTTTTAATAACTTGATACTTAATTCGGAAGACCAGCTAATGATGCACAGCTCATGTGAAAAATCTGTGATCTTAGAATTAAATGGACAATGCAGAAATAAACAAGACCTCCTTAATAAGTGAGACTTTGGATTCTTTTAAAGATCTGCCTACATCTTTAAGAGTAATTAAGACCAAAAAAAGTCTTTGGACAGGTGAACAACAAGCCCTGTTGGCATGGAAACCGGACAGTACTACAACTTCTTTCCACAATTATTGGCAAACAGATGAATTCTCATGCAACTCTCAACCACACACACCTTGGGAGCTAGAGCTACGCTTCTACTGCAGCTCATTGATGTGGTATTTATTCTAAGCACTAAAACCCAGCAAAATAACATTCCAGGAACATTTCAGGAAATCCCTATCCCAGTCGACAAAAATTCTTTTCTCAGAATACAAAAATTACTGATACTCCACAGTGTTCTACTTAGGAGTTTTAAAGTTTTTCTGCATTTTACTCAATTTCTGCACTATTTTTACACTTTCTCAGTTTATCAACAAAGGAAACAAGTTCCTTAAAAATGAAGGTCAAAACAATAATTATTTATGGATCCAAAAAGCCAGTAGGAGTCTAGCTCAAGCTGGAAGCCAGGTGGGAAGAAAGCTTCATTCTCATTGTTTTAACTTGTATTGGGAGCAGTTATGGAAGCCTCTCTGATGGAAACTTCTGCATTAGGACAAACTTCATTTTTCCCTTTTTCATGTTACCAAAAGGGTCTGCACATTACCTCAAAAGACATGGGGAAAAATATGCTCCCAAGACTTTCCCAACAGTAGGAATTCCCACACTTGAACGGACTGCTTGCATGGGACCATCCGGATGTCCTGTACATTGTACATTCCAAAATTGCTGCGGGAAGAAGCAAGCAAGTGGTGGTGGTTGAGGAAACCAATGGCAGCAGCCATTTTTAGGGGCATTTCCTGCACAGCATCTCTGTGTTTTCAGGTTGCTATTTTTTTATAACTACCAGATCGAAGAGACATAGCATTACCATTCCTTATTTAGAGAGGTTTGGAAATTCCCTCAGTACCCAAGAAGAAATATGAGGTTTGTATCCACTTCTTATTCAAGGTCACATAGCAAATCCAGTAGTGATTACTCTGTGTCTCCCGTCCTCTCTGTTTTTGCATAGTCACTCATCCTATTCACGTAGCTCCTGCCAAAAGAATATATCTAGTACTGAATGCAGAACTACCAGTGTTGAAGTGCAGGACTGAGAAGAACCTATCTACCTCAGTTCTTTTATTTAAGCAGAATACTAAATCCATCCCTGGCAATTTGTTTAGTCTTAATCCTTTCCAAGTTTCACTCTTTCATTTCAGCTCATGTTTTCCAAAGTGTTCATTACTGAAGTTCCTCTCCAGACTCTTGTCAATTGGTCTACATTTCTGAAAGTACAATTTGCAGAGGAGACTTCACAGTCACCACCAGGAGGGACAATAAGTTTGTCTCACTTTTTTGTGTCTTTACCATGTGTATTTACTACGTTTTACCATCTAGCATAACTCCCAGACCTTTTTTGCAATACTGTTGTTTCATAGCACTGTTATTACCGTTACTCTGCATCTCCTATTTCTTATTTTGTACTCCCCCTAATTTTAAGCAGAAAACTTCATGTCTGTATTTCAGCTCCATCTTCTGATTTCAGATCCCTGCTCTGATTTGTCTAGACCATTCTCATTGTATCTTCCCAAGAATTGCAATGCCTTTGAAATAAACTTATCAAGTCTGATAGTCCCTACTTTGTTCCATCAGACTAAATCATTGAAATCAGCAGACAGTTTAGACTGGAGCTGGGTATGACCTCACCTAACACCCTCTCTTGTGATGATATCTTAAATCACAAAAAGTTGTATTTTTTCCAACCAGAGTACAACACCGTATTTCCTTAATTCGGTTAGGAAAACACTGTCTTTTAGGAGAGTAAAGCCTTGGCAAATTCGCAATGGCTTTACTTTGTGCATTAGACATATATGCTATTCTGGGGGGAGAAAAAAACCAAACCAGAAAAACCCCACATCAGATTTGTCAAAAAATTATATCAACCTGATGCAATGTATTTTTAACATTATTTTTCTCCAAATGCAGACAATTTGTTCCCACAAGCATTTGTAAGTCATACTTGCACTGATTGGCCTCACTCTCTTCTATCTCTCCCCACATTTATGCTGCTACTGATGCTTCTTTGAGGAAAAAGATGCCTTTTGTCTTCATCCAGTTCTTTGGCCTGTCCATGCTCCTCGTATCCCTACTACCACCCACCACCACTCAGATTCCTTTACATACTGAGCACTTCACTACTAGCAAGCAGCTCTTTCTTCCAGCCTTAATGAAATTAAGTGATAGTAGCCAAGTCTCATCTCTCATTTAGCCTTTTTTGTTAAAGCCACAATAAAATAAAAATCCATTGTGTTGGCAGTATTCTGTCCATATGTTTTTCCTTTCTTGGCTTTCTTCAAGGAAAGCTTTGAGCTGTGAAGCCTACTGTGATTTTTTAATTTTTTTACACTAAAAATTTGAACTACTGCAGTCATGTGCCAATCTTGCACATTTTTTGAGTAACTGCTATTGCAATACCCCTACACTTCAAAAGATATTTTCACATAATCAATTTCAATGTTTGTTGTTGTCTTCTGGTTGGTGCAATAAAACATATTCAAAAAGTTTTACCAGACTTCCAGTACAGAATACAGACAGATTATCAGCCTATTCTTTTTTTCCTGGTGTAACACATTACTTAAATGGAAAATATTTACCTCCTTGCTTCTGTGAATGGAACAAAACATTAATCTAATTTCTGAAGTACAATCTGTGCATTTACACAAGGAGTAGCTTCAATTACGAGATGCAATTACCAGTCCAGCTATTTGTAAAGCACATCCTTTTATCTCATCAGCTGAAGTGGAGCAACGTTTATAGCCTTCCCAAAGTTTACATGTTGGTGCAAGTGCTACTCTACCTTGCTACAGAACAGACTTCGAAAACAAAAAAATAAACACCATAAAGGAGAATCATTTGCGGAAAAACCTGAGAATTCTCCAAGAAGCATTTTTGTAGGATGAATAAGAACTGCTTTCATGTATTTGTAATCTTCATCCACTTCTCTTAAAGTCATTTACATGTTAGTCCTCACAGGATGTCTAAAGTTTAAGTTATCAGTACTTTACACAACTCTTAATAAAAACAGATGTTTGTAATCTTAGCTTAAAAACCTTCTGGTCATAAAGACTGTAAGAGAAAAGGGCAGAGATGTTTGCATTTTTGGATATGATATAAAAACTTTCTACATCAAGATGACAAAAACAGATTTTTCCATACTGAACTCTGGCTTCTGAAAAAACATCAAGACTGTAAGGAACTCACTTTTTTTTATATTCTCATTTGACAAAAACATGCATCTATGAATACCCCCATTTTAAAGCTCTGCCTCAATCTCTGACTACAGTGTAAACATAAATGTGAATACACATAAATAAGAAGTTAAAAAAGTTTTCTAATGAAAGGGACAACCACACACCTGAGAGCCTCACATTAGGCAAAAGAGCTAATATTTAAGTACATGTTAGTATTAGGGTACAGAGAGAGAAGTTACAAAGCACGGTAGTCATTCTTTCATTCGTGTCTGCCAATTCTCTCTATTCAGAGAAAAGCTGACAGTTTCTATGAAGAGAACTTGCCTTGAAAACCTACTGAAGCTGACTGCAAGGGTTATCACACAGCTGAGAAAATGAAGAGCTCAATGAATTTTCACTGTCAACTTATATTTCCAAAAGACATTTAACAAGATCTTATACAATGTCTTTTGAAGAAATTAAACCCACACGGTGTAAGAGTACAACATGAACTAAAGAAAAGAAACAGTGCAGAGAATCAGAGGAGTCTGTTGGAGCAACTGCGCTGTTGAATGCACTCTTAAGTGACCTAGAAAAGGGAGTAACCAATGAGGTGAACAAATTTGCTGAGGAAACAAAGGTATTTAAATAGGTGAGGGGGAATGGCAAACTGAGTAACTACAAAAAGACTTTAAGGGGTCTGCACAATAAAATGGCACCAGAAGTGTAAATAAAACTGTTTTGCATGGAATAAAATGATCCATAGATTCACTCACCAGACATAGTCCACGACTCTGGGGTTATAGGAGCTGTTTGGACATTAGCATTAAATCAATACTTACATCAATGAACAAAACAGAGAATGATATGTTTTACAGAATCAGAGGATCACAGAATAGATAATGTCGGAAGAAACCTCTGGATATCATCCAGTCCAACCCTTCTGCCCAGGCAGGGTCATCTAGAGCAAGTTACACAGGAGCACATTCAGCTTGGTCGGGAATGTCTCCAGAAAGGAGACTCTATGACCCCCCTGGGCAGCCTGTTCCAGTCCTCTGCCACCCGGGCCTGAACTTCCTGTGTTTTAGGAAATTTAGAACATTTGAGGAAGGAATAGAGGAAAAAAAAATATCTTATTTTCATGGTATGATATAAATCTATAGTTTGCCCACAACTGGCAAGATGAGCAGCTCCAGTCAACTCTCAAAATGTGGAACAATTGGAAAAAGTTCAGAGAAGAGAACAAGATTGAAACCAGCTCAACAGAGAAGCAAACAAGTAGGCCGGGCTTCTGTAGCCTGGAACAGATGTAACCAACAGGGAGACGTGATAGAGGGCCATAAAATCCTAAGTGTTATGAGAAGGATTTTAAAAAAGTATTGAGAATTTACTTTTGTCCTGGTGTATGAACTACAGTGTGTCAAATAAAGCCAAACAGGTATCAGAGAAAAACACAAGTGGTTGTATAGGCAACAAGTGACAGACCTCAAGAATTCCTTGCCAAAGGCTACTGTGTGAACAGTTTACACAGGTTAAAGAACAGGCTGCATGGATTCATGAGAGAGATGACTGTGGAATTACTAAAACAGATCAAGTTTAGGAAAAAAAACCAACTCAAAATGAAGTGAAAATAGTTGAAAGCTGAAAGACTACTTTAGAAAGAAATATTATACTCTTGTCTTGTCCTTACTCCCCAGGGAATCTGTTTCTAGCAACTGCAGGTTACAAGGAACTAGGGAACTGGGGCTCTGTAGTCTGGATCATTATGTTTTGAGATAGAGGAAAAAACTTTAGAATTATTTGTGCTAGGACTGAACCATATCATTGTTTCACACATAATGCCCTGACAAATACTGACCAGAGGCACCAAAGAAGGATTATTAGTCTAATAAATATCAGATACCTTGTTATAATATCTAAGCTCATAATTTTTGGTAAGATGAGTATCTGTTATTTTGCCAGGTAAATAGACATGACATGTATTTCTGCTAAATCACCACACATGGTGAGCTCAGTACAGGTGGTACGAGGAACATGCAAGGAACCTCAAAAGTATAACAGCAGGCATTTGTGCCCTCTCCAGACAATGTAGTCCATTTCCGTAACTAATCTCTCTTGTTTACAGTATTTTAAGCTCAGGGCTGGAGGGAGAATGGTGGAAGGGAAAAGAAAAATTAATGAACAGAAATCAAGGAAAAGTTAATTTGATATGATGTGTTTTGATACTCTGTGTCACCATTTTTAAAGAGATTATATACTGTAGAGAGGTTTTTTCAAAGGCACCGGTCCATTTTTTGGCCTTTTGCCTTTTTCCTGTATAGTAGGTGTGGTTCCATCCTTCAATGCATCTGTTCAGTTGTTTGGATCTTAAAGCAAGGTATATGAGCCCACAGCCGTCCATATGTTAGACATATATTGAGTTTCAAATAATCAGGATGCTGGAGTAACTTTTAATGCCAACTGTGCTCTTTACTTCTACCACTATGTAGGTATATTTCTTAGAGAAGAGGAAAGAAAAAGTAAAAAAGACAAAGCTAGAAAAGGACATATCTCTGCGTGTATACCTTTTCAAAAACAAACACCTGTTTTCTATTTTCAGAGCACACTTAAGTAGTACCTAGATACAAAGCTACTACCTAATGCAAGGGAAAAAAACCCCAAAGACAAAACAAAACCAAATCACAATGAACCATTCCAAAACTTTACTAAAATACTTATTCCATCAGTCAGTCCTGCAGAAGAAGCATTCCAGAAACCACATCCTCACACTACAGCCTAACTCAAATCTCCGCCTGTTCAGAAAGAATTAGCTCACGTGCAAAGAGAGGAATTTAGGTCAACGTGGCCCCTGTGCTACGCATTTCTTCACGTGGAGTATGGAAACAGCATTTCTCTCTTCTTCACACTTGAAACACACATCTGGTTGTGAGTTACACACCAGATTATATACTTTTTCCTTCCAGATTCTAAGATCTCCCTTGTATATGCTCTAGGCAATTTTAAATTTCTAGTAAGCTACCCAGAGCTGCACAGTTTAAAAATCTGGAAGAACCTTGAAAGGCTTCACTGAGGTACTGCTCGTGGGGGCAAAGCAGGCAGGTAAATTATCTGATCAGCTTAAACTTCAGACAGCTCATTTATAAGGCACAGCAGAGGAGAGCAATGAGGTACCAGGACACGTGTTTACAGTTGAAACAGGACCAAGAGCAAATGATCAAATTCAATAGATTCCGCATTCCTGCGGCAGATTCAAAACTGTGTCTACATGCACATTCCCAAATTTTGCACCCCCAATCCACATGCAGATCTCTATTTACGGATTTGTGGCACTGAGTTTTGGAAGATAACATTCCAGGCAGAAACCTGAAGTAGGATCTTGAACCACCTAGGGATGCCAAGTGGGCAAGAGGTCATTGAAATGCCCATGAGCCAGCCATGCTTTGATGGTATTTTTCGGCACTGCACAAATCCAGTCCAAGGACAGAACATTTCTGTATCAGGGAAGTGCTGGTAGCATAAAATGTAAATGTATAAAGGCACAGAAAGGTGGAGATTCCCTCTCTTAAGAGTCCCAAAGCATCATACTACAATTTCCTAGAAAACTTCATAGGCTCATTATGAGATAAGGGCATCTCCAGATTCTAAGCAAAATGCTCTGGGGACACTGATAAATTGCAGATGGCAAAATCAGATTTTTCAGGGTTGCTTTAGATCGTTTGCAGACTAAACCAGGTCTTACAGCTGCTAAACTTTCTTTGGTCCTTGCAGTTGTTACGCATTTATTTTTTATTCTATGTAGATTCAGTAATTTCTGAATGCTTTTACAAATATGTCATGGATATCAGCCACAGACAGTGTATCTACCAATAGGCCAACCACTTATTACTCCTGAAAAAGGTTTCCTGCAGAAAAAAAAAAAAATAAATAAGAGAATTCTTTTAAAAGAAAATATGACAAAGAAAATCTGCTCTTGAGTTGACATTTATTAGGACAAGTTTCAACTAGGAGGAGAATTTAAAAGCCGAGTTATAAAATACACGATGGGTGGAGCAGGTTACAATAGAGGTGTTGGCACAAAACTATCCAAGGAATTATGAGCAAAATGCTAAAATAATAGGATCTCTTGAACGGGAAGCCACAACCTCTGAATTTGAAAGACTTAGGTTTACTTTCATGTGAAGGCTTGTTGATAGAACTGTTAAATGAAAACATCAGAGCACTTTCCATACTTCATAATGTGCTGCAATCTTGAATACAAAGACAGAGACAAAAAGCCAGCACTAAACCCATTAAATCTCTAAGAGTAATGGTTTAAAAAGGTGGCAGATGAGGCAATCCTATTCCTACACAAATGCTGACCATGACACACTCTGAAGCTGCACAAAAATTACTTATAAAAACCACTGTTTTGTTTTCATCCATGCTTCAGTGCTTAACTTAGTGTGCTTTTGTTCATTGCTCCTAAGAGCAATTTTAGTCCGATAAAACTAAAGCCACTCATGAGACTGACTATGCTGCAAGAAGGTGTTACAAAAACTTGAAAAGGAGAGAAACATGATCACTGGAAAGTACACATATCTTTATAATATGCTTCCATGGTCCAGTTCCAGAAACATACTCTGCCTTTTGAAAAATTAATTCTGTTGCCTTTGGGAGTTTAAAGAGGAAAGAAAGGAGGGTTGACTATTGGGTTTGTTTTTCCATATTCACTTTGAAGATTTTGAGACTTGTAGCTTTAACAATTTATTTTGATAGGCTAGAAAAAGTCCCGCTACAAGATGAAATAAGTGAGAAGTTTCAGAAAATTCTAAAATATGATATTGTTTAAAGTATTTTTTTAAAATGTGATTTATGTAAAAAGCAAGAAAGCCAGACCTCTAAAAGCAAACACTGATATAACTCTAAGTTTCATCGTTATTGCAGAGCCCTTTTTAACATTACAGCCTCTGCAGTACCACATTTAAGAGTGCTCTGTTGCAGCTTTTTTCTCTGTAAAACATACGCTGCTTGGCATAAAGTTTTACAATGCTCACTAAGGAAGGAATAACTCCTCCAAAGCCATAAGAAGCACAACATAAAGCTGATACAATTTAAACTGCGTATACTCCCTCCCTGGCACAGCTTTCAATCTTCAAGAAACAAAAGCTAACACGGTTTTCAGAGTTCCTTGCTCATATGACAGTGGGAACAGTAACTGGAGTCCAGAGCGCAGCACTGGGATTGATGCCTTGATGGACTACCTAAAAACAGAGGCTAGACAAAATTAAGTGAATAAAAGCAGTTGTAATTATTGAAGGGCCTTCAGGTACATTAGCGCACCCAAAGCCCCCAGGGGCTACACCCAAAATGGATGACGGGGTCACAGATTTTCATACTTTTATAAGTTTGTTCCATTTGCATATCAGGGGTTAATCCTCCAATTCCAGCTTCAGCTAATGAAGTCATTATCTCAAGTTTGCCCCCCCACCCCCAATTCACTTTTGTTTATATTTCTCGGGGCTTAGACAGTAAGGTGTCCTTGAGTTTCAGGCCTAGAGAGGAATTGTTTTGTCTGACCAAAATGGGAGAACAGTAGCTAACAGTCTATGTGGAGTTTAGAATTATGCACTAAAGAATTGCAGGATATGAAAAATATAAAAGCTAAAATCCTAAGGCATCCGGATGACTATAGTGATGTTCATGATAGTGTTGCATCCTGGAGTTCCTGGGTTTGTTCAATGAAACCAACTAAAACACCTAAAAAACTAAAACAAGATGGGATTTAACAGTAATTCTGTTTTCAGGGGGGACCTAGCAAGATTTTCCAGTTTAGTTTATTACATTTCTAATTAGGTCCTGCACAGCTCTGCATGGGAATTCAGAGTTTCAATACTTTCTGATGACAAGATAATGCGGGGACAACCTTAGGAGAGGGCAAAGAGGTAACAGGATATGCACATGCAGATGGCAGAACTGACTGGGGTTTGGAACTGAATGATCTTTAAGGTCCCTTTTCACCCCAAACCATTCCACAATTCTATGACTGCAGATAACTAGAAGTGAAGTCACCAATGACTGACCCTTCAAAGGGACAGGAACAGGCAGAAAAAGGAAAAAAACCAAAACAAAACAAAAAACCCAAATACGTTAACAATACATGCTTTTCAAAAATTTTTAAAATCATTTACATTTCAGCAGTGAGAGCAGTTCTTCTAGATTTTCTTCTAAGCAAAACTCAATCATCTGTATGAGATGCATCTGCATCAAAAAATGCTTCTCGAAGCAGCGAGAAACAGATTAATAGAAGAAAAATTAATATGAAGAAAATCTAGTCAAATTCTATGCAGATGCAAGCTGCTAAAGAACACTACATCTACAAGCCAGAGTGAATTCCCCGGTTACTTAACCAGAATAAAAACCAGAAGGCACATTGTTATTATTTTGACACGCAGAGTACTCCTCACGAAGAAACAGCAAAAAATTATTCTAAATGTCAAGATACTTAGAATTATAGAATCATTTAAGTTAAAAAAGACCTTTAAGATCATCAAGCCAAATCATTAACCCAACACTGGCAAGTCTGCCATTAGGCCATGTCCCTAAGTCCCACATCTATAGGTCTTAAATCCTTCCAGGGATGATGATTCCACACTTCCCCAGTCTTCCTGTTGCAATGCTTAATGCTATAAAAATGACAGAAGTTTAAAAACCTTATGTTTCAAGATTCAGAAAATGAAGAAAAGGTAGATTTTGGAGGAAAGTGCCTCAGACGGGAACAGTTCAACAACAGAGCGATATCTTGTGTCAAGCTTTGTTTACATACTGTTATCACATGCAACTGGGACTACTCCACACATTCAATTTTCTGTATCATACTACATGTCCAGGATATTGATTTTACAGGAAGCAGCTCTCGAGCTTTTCTAAGTTCCCTTTCCTCCTTGCCTCTTTTCCTTCCCCCTCTCATTTTCCAAACCCCACAGAAAATGTCCACCAGAAGACAGAAAGAATTCCCTAAAGTTTTGACAAAGTTATAAAGCACTAGAAAGAATGCCTGTGGTAGCAGAGCATTTTAATCCATCAGTAGCCCCCCCACTCCCCATATTTAAATATTTATCTTTTAAATGTTTAACACACTTTTCCAGTAAAAAAATGGTATCAATCAGTCCCACTTTTCTCATGGTTTTCTGTATTTATTGTCTTAATTTACATCTGGAAGTTCTTGAGTATCAGAGGATGTCGTAAAAATGCTTCCACCACCAAATCAGCATTCCCTTTAAGGAGGAACAACCCGATGTCTGAACTCTGGTCAGCCAACAGAAACAGAGAGGAAATCACTCCATCCACAGCAACATAGTTTAAGTCATTTGGAAGACTGTGAAAATAGGAAATTCTGTAATTTATCTACTTATGAAAACAACCCTGTGATTTCAGTTGTGTAGAGCAACAGGAGCATTCCTCTTCGTAGTTTACTGGTAAGAGGACGATGTTTAAAACTTCATCTGTGTTGGCTTTTATGCTTGTGTAACAACTATTATAAACAAGAGTTCTTAGTTTTGCTTTTAAGTGAGAGCAAAAGACTGGAGTGTACCAAGCCATTCCATCCAGTCAAATTCCTTCCATTAACCACGTTCCCTTCCACATAAAACCATTTAAAAACAAAAAAAACCAAAGGCATCCTTTTTTTTCCTTTGTGTTCAGTTTCTTCTTTTTCAGAAAACTGCTACAATCCTAGACTTTTTGGTGTAAAAATGCATATGGAAATGTTTCTCCATCTTGATTATGAATAGGCAAGGTGAAAACATGAGTTCTAGCAAAGATAGGAGGATGACTCAAGCATTGCTTAGAAAACATTCATGTATCACTTCCCACATTTTATGGGGTTTTTTTGTTTCTGTGTCCGCTGTGTTGATGGGGGCATGGTACACAGACACCTACAGCAGCAGACCCAGACCTTACTTGGCCTCGATAAAAATTTCCAACAGTACGACACAGGATTTGCATTATCAAGGCTCTGCCTGTGGCTGAAAGGAATTACTTAGGTCCCCATATCCCTTTTGCTTCAGCCACTTAGGACCAGCTGAAGGCCCTGAATTTTAATAGAGCTCATCCATGTCTTGTACCTAGACACCTCCTGAGAGATGTCATATTCCAGACATTAATAAAAGCTGGCTACTGGGAATCTCATTTTCTCAGGCTGTACCTCTTAGGAGCCATAGCTCATCATAACCCAGCTACACTCTGTACAGCTGACTAGTGCCAGGCTGTGTCAGGCAGAGAGAGCTCCCTGAAAATGGTGCAACATCAAGTGAGACAAAGGAACTGTACAAAATATGTGCCAGTGAGCTTAAGTTTATATGAGAAGTGTTTTCTGCATGGATCAGTTAGCATCAACTTGGATAACGTGACGATCCACTTGAACCAGCATGACTGGTTCACACTAGAAAACTATGGTTTTTACACTGTTTCTCTCTTAGCTATCAGGCTTAACAAATAAACATGAATAAACTCCGGTTGTGAAGAGTTATCAGTTTTAGCAGCGTAACAAAAGAAAACAGTCACCTTAACACAGCAGCACTGTCAAAAAGCACCAGAGCTGTAGACTTTTACTCCCTCATGTTGATGTTAGGGGTCTGTTTTTCACACACAAAACTCTAAGACATAATGACAACATCTCCCTAGATGTGTATGTAAATCTACCTGGAACAATCCTAAACCAAACAGGTACATTCACAGAATGTAATAAGTCGCCTATTTTAGAAAACTCAGAGTAGCAAAAGTTTTGTAAAGAAACAGGTCTTAAATGCAATCAAGAGTTGAGATTTTAATAATAAATGTGGACGGAGAGTATGACAACTTTCTATACTATCTTTTGCCCTTTTCCCTCTCCCCTTTTCCTCGTTTAAAAAGCTGTCAATTTAATGAGCCAAAATGAAGTAAATGATAGCAGACATGGAAATTGGAGCCATAATGGCATGCTCAGCAGAGGCTTGATTGCTGGCAAACAAAGATCTGTCCACTCAACATCTGGCTCATTTTGATCCTTTGAGTTTAGCTGCCAAATGACTATGTCATTTGGACTCGGGAGATGGAGGCACGAGGGAGACCTGATATCATCATCCCAAATAGTCTGGGTTTTGCCCTGTGCTTAAAGCAAGCTTTTAAGATCAGCAAGAGTGAAAGAAGCTGTGCTGCTCCAAGGAAAATCTGACTTCATAAAAAGTTCCACAAGCCAAAAGCTGGAACTATTAGTGGTATACTGGGAGGTGGAAGAAAACACGTATGTGTGGTACGCTCACAAGCTTGTTATAAATTTCTGTAACTGTGCATATCAGCAGTGCTGACCAGTTCTAGCCCTGCACTTCCATGGTTGCAAGTTCCAGCTTTAAGCTTGTAACAATACATCTGTCTACTTAGAGAGTAATTTTAAAGCCCTTTTGGTTAAGCCCTCTCAAAAAGTTTAGGTTTAGAAAACATTCTCCACCCTGCTATATTTTTATTAATTATTAGCTTAAGCAAGATGCCTGAAAAACTCCATATCAGTTACTGAATGTACATATTTACATGATTTGAAGAATGCCATAGAGTAGACTTAGACTTACTTTTACTGTAAAGAGGGCCTGCCTTTATACGCTTTGCAGTACACGGGGCAAATAGTGAGACATTCCAAAAATGGCAGGAGACTGTGAGGATCCCCAGTAAAGCTAAAGAATTTTGTAAAGCCAGTTGCACTCATGGAGATTTAAACCCACTTACCAAGCACACATTAGGGCTCTATAAATATCCATAACAGAACAAATACAACTTTCTCCAAATGGCCTATTTACCTGGGTCCTAGGCACAAGGGAGAATTCAGCCACAAGGAAATTATAGCAAAAGAGAAACTGCAACAACAAATCCCCGGATTTTGGAGGAGGAGAACTTAAGTAGCACACACACCAACTCTATTGTTCTATTAGGAAACATCACAGCGAACATTTGCTGCTGCTTGATGTTTTGAGACATCAAACTCAAGGGACCAGAAATAAAGCAGATTGCTTTTGGTCAGCTTAGGAGGACTCTTCAGCAGTTTCAAACAGGGACAAAAATCACAGGAGCTACCAGTCTTCTGTGGCCACACATCAGTGCCCCAGTGTCTCAACACAGAGCCTGCAAGCATCAATGAAGATTTCAGCATCCCACACTGTTGGTGCCCGGCACAGACAGGTACCAAAGGCACTGGGGACACCTGCAAGCTCCAGGCCACAAGAGCAGCTGTGGAGCTGTGGGGTGGGAACCCCTCTCCTGGCCGTAGCTTGCTTGCCCTGCCTTGTCAAGCACAGAGTGCTGTGCCTGATGGATCAGTCGGGGTCTTGAGTCCTCCATTAGAAGGGTGGGAATAAAATCACCTTGCTTCCTATCACTTTGCAAGTCCATGCTTTCCATTAGGTCTTCGGAACTACCCGTAACTTCAGCTGTATGCTTGCTGGACAACGTAATTCAAAAGAATTTGACACTTTTCTAATATGGTCATCAGGTAGTAAAAACCACATTTGTAAAAGCAGTTTGTGGTCAGTCAATTTTACAGACTTAAAAATCATTACAGGAACTACTTTAAAACCCTATTAAAAATGTTCTGAGTAGAAGATGTAACTCATATTGACATCTTCAGGCTTTAGTACAATTAATTCCTATTTAAATTTCTTAAATTCCTTATTGAGTCATGAATCATTTTAGAGAAGGCAATTTCAAACACAGGCAACTATTCATACAAAAAAAAACCAAACCAAAAGCAACCAAACCAAAGAGCAGTAAGTGTGGAGATAAGGATGTTACTCAAGAACTACTGAATTAGACTTTTTTTAAAGGTCTAGATTTAACTACACTTAGTTATTATTTCTCCCTCTGAAAGTGTTCTAGAAAATTTGGCAGCAACAGAAACATTTATTTCCTCAATAAACAACTTCATTACAACATTAGCTATAAAAAGAGGCCATTTCATATTTTACATTGTCTACAGAACTTACAGACAAAATAAAACATTATCTATGACACAAAATAATGACACAAAAAAGAGTAACAGCAAACAACAAGTCACTGAATCTTGCAAAAGATAAACGACAACATAATTTGATGGAAACTTTAACCTCTTATTTGCAAGACATAAATTTGAGGAAGGCATTTGTTTATGTCAGCAAATACAAAGATCTACTTCAATTTGAATAATTTTAAATTAGTATCTTGAGATCCACTGTCCTGTGGTAGTGAAATAAAACTCTCAGGTACGATTCAAATTATTGTTCACTAGTAAGTCCTCTCTGTCTGCCCTGACTGGCTTCTCCTATACTACTTCTAATTTATTTCTAAGGAAGACAGATGACTACACCAAATGAGGCAACACAGAAAATAAATGTTAAGACTGGTAGCTGACAGTGTCTGAAGCAACACCATTCTTTCCTCTATTTTATCCTAGTGGAGCCACCACCCAGCCAATCGATACAGTCAGAGCTCTCTCACAATGTGAGTTCCAACTCCTGCACCTTTGACTTGAAACAGCTCACACCGCATAAAAATTCCATTTCAAACAAGACATTTTCATGAGATTTTTTTTTTCAGTGAGGAAAAAATATCCTTTCATCTGAAAGAGAGTAGTTTTTTTTTTTTAATTTCAGCTTTTAATACCAAACTGAACCCAGAGCCCTGATATGATGCTTTTTTCCAGTTACTACTTACTCATCATAGTGATGAATTTATTTCTAACTTTAATGTTGGCACAGAGAAACTAAACCTTGGGCTTCAAATCTTTGCCTTCAGATTACAGATTTTTTTTTTCATTTTTTTAAAAAATCCCCTATCATCTGTAATATTTGGCAGTGGGGGGATGTTATGGTTATATCACCACGCCTTGATTTTTCACCTGGAATGCACAGACTCATTAATATATCAGCTTGTAGTTCATCCTAAATGAAAATACACAGAAGTGCCTGAGTTCAGTGAAGCACTAGTGTCCAGTTTTGTAGCCAAGGGGATTTACATCTGTGCTACATTCTGCTCCCACTAAAGATAAAACATAGCATTGAAAATGAAAGACTTGATTTTTCCCCTGTATAGTCTGGACAAATATAGAGTAAAAGCATCATCCCCAAATACCCAAGCTGGCACATTCATATTTAAGTCTCAAGGATATATGTGTACACTGCATATTTTCTTAAGATGAATTCCTGGGATATCTTAAGTCAACAAAAGCTCCACCTTACAACTTTACATGGGTGAACTATTATAATTCATGTTTCTGAAGCCTTCTAAATTAGCTTTTCAGCTTTGCTATTTGAAAAGTAGAGTTTAGGCGCCCAAATTAGAATGTAAATAATTTGGCCCCAAAATTACTTACATTTCCTACTCATTGTTGCTAACTGTTAAATATACTCTCCAGATAATAAAATCAGTGTTAAACAAAGAATAATTCAAATACATTCAGAGTAAAATATTTTCATCCCTAGTTTTCCACCTTCAAGATGTAATATGAAGGTGAATTTGGCCAGCATTATACATATAAGATTAATAAAAATATACACAAGTATTTTTTCATGGGGAAAGGGGTGTGAAGGTGCGACAGGAAAGGAGGAGAATCAAAGAAGCAGGGGGTAAAAAATGCAAAATATAAGGTTTATGATCAAGGTAGTAAGTGACAGCACCAAAAGCTGAAAACTGGTTTCAAACCAGATTTCAGGGTGCTATTCACATGCTGCCCAAAATTGTATTTGGCACACATATTCTAATACTTGGGCATTTTTAAACCTTTTCATTTAAACTGCATAAATGAGCTGCTTTTTCCTTGGTAATAAAAATATATTTTTTCAAGCTAAGTCACTTGGCAAAGCACTTGAACCAATGTCAGACTTCCTGGGTTGTTTTTTTTTTATTCTTAGCTAAGTCATTCCATTTCCTCCTCATTTAAAAAATTCTAGATTTTGAATTAGTGAAAATGAAGTTAATCATTGCATTATCAAGACACTAGCTACATCTGAGTCAAATCTCAGCCCTTGGAAGAACATGGGATAAATAAAGAACTTGTATTTTTAAATAAAGGCTGAGGGCAGAAACACTTTTTACGAGAACACATTTTCAGTTAAGGGCCGCTTACAGAGCCAACTTTTAGAAGGCCAAAATGGTAACTATCCAGACATGGCTACATATATGATGAACTCAGCCTGTCTTTTGAATATAACTGTTTATTTTAAGCTAGACAAAAGACTAACAAAGAGTAACTTGAGTTTGATTTCCCACACCAGACACTATTCTTTGTTTTTAAGAAGTACCTCCTCCAGATGAGACAATTTCAAGATTAGCAGAATGATTTATTGACGGCTTATGGAGTAACTCAGCACTCCCAATTTGACCTTCTGCCTTGTTAATGGATTCAGAGACCTCAGCCTCTCAGCTCTGGCCCAGGTCACAAAACATGCCATGATCACTGAAGCACTGTTAAAAACCGCTCCAGACTTGGTACCTCCAAACTGGATTCTCTTAGGTCAGAACTGAAGTTGAATGCACTCATGAAATAGAAAGGCAGAACTTTGAAAGCCAATATAGACAGCTGTGGGCTTAGCAGAGTCCCTGGGCAATCCATTTGAGGCCAACAGCACAGAAATAGTTTTACAGAGCTACAAAATTTTAAAATAATTATATTTTAAAAAGCACAACCAAACAAACACAAGCCACTCACTCTCTTTACTCAATCTAGAAAGCAATCTACATCAACAGCAAGGTAGCCCAAGACACAGCCAAGAGATCTTTATCTACAGTCCTCCTTTGCTCTGCACTGAACCTTTTCTAGAGAAGTTCATTAGCATGTCACCCAGATTTACACTGGTAATACTTTATGAAACAGGAAAAATGGCCCCTGTTCCATTGACAATAATCAACTGTTTTGAGGAAGGGGGAGAAAACCAAAGAACATTTTCATCCTGTGCACTTGTGTCTAAACATCCTAAATATCTTTAATATGGAAAGTTGCCCTTAAAAATAGAAAAATTTACTATTGAAAAGTACTCCTATAGTATGTAGCACTTATAAAGATTTTTTTTTTAGGTTGAAATAAGGCAAATTGAACAAATAAAAATCTGAGTATGCCACATAGTGTCCTAAGCCTGTAGCCATATTCCAATTCCTTTTGGATTAAAAGCAGATGCCAAAAACTTGGAAACTGCCACTCTCCACAAGAGATTAGCCTAGTAGACATGGATGTAGGACAAATAATATCAGTAATAAAATGTTTCCTTGAAAGAAAACATACCTCCTCTTGAAGCCAATAACAAAAAGTACCAGCCTATCCACAATTTCTGTTATGTTCTGCAGTATGGTCATCCTCCTCCCAGTTCTTGATCTGAAATACAGTTTCCTATCTTTTATTTTCTACCCACTGCTTCCTTTTTCAATACAGCACCAGACAAAGGGGCTTAGCAGAAAGACTGGGTTTGAGGGAGACAAATTGCTGTCTTACCTTTGCTTCGTTATTACCTAATCAGAGAAAGATTTCTGCCCTTGACCAAACTTTCTCACCTGTAAAGCATGGAATTTGATATATGTCTTTAGAAATAAAATGAATTAAACCTGGTGTTGTAGAAATCTTCAGGACAGGGTCTGCAGAGAGTGATGGGAGAGCCTTGATGTAAGGGTTTATTATAGCAGGTACAGATATACATAAGAAGGGTCATCCATGCACGGTGCACTCAACTGCCATCAACAGTTTTTTGCAATAAACATGATCACATTGATTTCCTACACAAATTTAAATCAACAAGAAAAAAAAAAAAGAACACAATATTCATTTAGCTATTACAAAGCAGAAAATTAGTGGCAAGAAATTCAAATTACTGCTAAGAAAGATCGCAGACATCTGAAGCATTCCCAGCAAGGCTTATAGCTTGTTTGCTTGCTTTCTTTCCTTCTGCTAATGAGCACAACATGAGCTGTTTTAACATCTTCCTAAGAAATAAAGTTGTTCTCCTACCTCCCATGAATTTCCTAAGGGGTACTCAGAGATTAATCAAAAGGTAAATAGTAGTACTATGGCACAATAAATTACCATTTGAGGCTACCTTTATATTAATCCCAGTAAAACCATTTACCATTTGATTTTCAGCTATATAAACTGCCTCTAGGCATTTTCTTGCACAGGAAAATCACGCTTCCTTTAACACTATAGTCTTTTTCCCTCCAGAAAATTTGTCATCTTTTTTTCTTCACTTCTTATCTTCAGCGGCTGCCAGTGTCAGTTTTGCAACACAATGGTCCCTCCCTGTTCAGTTTCTCTTATGTAATACGTTTCTTCACTTATATATTTCTTTTTGATTTATAGCTCAGAAGAGCATTCATGTTTCACTTTTTTCCTAAAGCACCACAAATGCACTGCAAGGGTGCATTTCAAAATAAAAAGAGAAAATCCTTTTTTGCTTAAGATGGATGTCCACAGCTCAAACCCAATGTGATCCAGATAAAAACCCAGATGCTTCCATATTAGCACACAGTAGAAGCATGTGGAATGTGTGCTTATGGTTCTGTAAGGAGAAGGGAAGTATCCCTCTCCATACTGGTATAAAAACATGGAAGATTAAAGCAAGGTTTAACATCCAGCAGCAGCAGTAATGATGACACCTCCCTGGTGAAATTGCTTACTCTGCCTTCCTTACTTTCTCCTGCAAAGCTGGGAGACCAAGCTACAAGATAGCTCAGGACACTGATGTCTGAAAATAGTAAAAAATAAGCAAGTTTTTTTACAGCCAAATCAGTTTTCTGATTTTCCTTCATTGTATTACCACAATATTGTACCAGCATTGCTGTGGAGAAAGACGCCAGCTGGAAATTCATATACAAGTATTAATTTTCTGGTTACTAATGATATTACAGTTTTCATAAATGAAAGAACATTTTAACATGTTTGACACATTTCTACTCAGAGCGTTATTTACTATTGACATTGCTTCTTAAAGTCATGTTTGAGAATGCAATAGCTTGTTTATGCTCTCTTTTACTTCACAACTCGTCTGCCTAATTGCTATTTAACTGCAACAGTTATGAACAAAAAGGAGAAAAAAAGGAATAATTAATTGAAAGTCATCAGGGAATTAAATCACTTCTTTTCCTGTGACAGGAGGCAACATTAGTCATTCTTTCCCAGTGAAAACAGTCATGTCTTCTGTGCTGTCTCTTACTGTGTCAGCCATAAGGGCTTTGGACACGTGTTTGATGAGATCAGCTTTGGGACCTTCTTTAAATGCAGAAGAGAAATGGAACTCAACAAGTATCTTCACCAACAAACTACAGGGTTTTTCCAAAGTCTAGGATGAACTCCTGGTGAAGTATTTCTTCCTTGGCTAGGAGGACAGTTTTCACTTAGCCAGCAGCAACCCGAGAACAAACGTCAGGAAATACAGCGGTTTGTACTTCGAAAACAAAAGCTGTTTGAATGTTTGATTTTGAGCACAAATTAGAAAGGAGCAGAGTTTTAGATCTGTAGCTATCCTGGGGCTTTGTTTCCATTTCTTAATGAACAATTGTTTGGTTGTTCCACTAATCTAATGCATAAATTTTATTGGAATTTTAATATTTTCTGTTGTAACAAATCTTCACAGAGAACTGACATGATAAACAAAGAACAAATGCAGATAGACAGTGACTGAGGAAAGAACTGACCTCAGCATCCTGCTTGATGAGCAGCTCAAGATTCGTTACTTTCCCAGAAGCTGAGATTGAAAACAAGAAAAAATTATCACGTGCAATTACTGATTTATTTTATTTAAATACACAAGAGACTGTTTGTTCTGTATTCAATAGATTCACTCACTACAGTAAGGCAGAGCTAAAAATTAGAGGAGGGACAGTTCTAGCTAGCAATTAGATAGAAAAAAGCCAATTTCATGCCCTCCATGAAACCATCTACAATTCTCAGTTCATGCTTCCTACAGTACCCTATTTATTACTACAGATAAACGGAAGCCACAACTTATATTTTTGCAGAGAAGTGTCCTTTCTTCCTTTGTATTTATTGGAAAATGACTAAGGGCCTCCAGACATTTGCCTCATAACTGTGAGTCATCTACCCATATATATATATATAAAAGGCCTATAGGGTATTCAGAAGCAACAGTAATTAGCTGCACTGTACTTGGAATTAGTGTCTGCTTCATAGGGCAGTGGGAAGACAGACAATGAATAAATAATAAGGCTACTCCTGGTTCTGGCCAGGACAGGGTTAATTTTTGCAGCAGTCAGGATGGGGCACAGCTAGGACCTGGGGGTTAATCTGTACCACCTCACAGCATTTTCCCAGGATGGGGGAAAGGGTCCCTTCCGGATCAGGTAGCACGATGGAACGAGTGGTTGGGTATTGTCAGCAGTGAGAACTCATGTGTCAGTTGTTTCTTGTACCCTCTGCCACCCGTATTGTTGCTGTTACTGTTGTTTTCTTACCTCATTGCTGTTTCCAGTAAATTGTTCTTATCTCCACCCATGATCTTTAGCTTTTGTGCCTTCATTTCTTCTCTCCATCCCGCTGGGGGAATGAGAGAGTGGCACATAGTTTGGAGAGACACAGTGGGAGCACTAAACTGGGCAGTATCATTCCTAAACTAGAACAGGCAAAAGAAAAAAAAAAAAACAACCAAAACACATGCAAAAATTTTTTACGAAATGTAATCTGCTGCTTTGAATATGACCTTTGAAGAGTAAATGCCATCAACTCTAAAAAATTTTCCCCTCCCTTATTTGAGGTAATTTAGTTGATCCAAATATTATTTTTTATAAACTGTTGGATATGGGCTTGAAATTCCAGTGGAGGGCCATGCTCTTTTTTCATAGGTAAAGGTTTTCAATATACAGGTCATGGTAACATTACTCTGTATATTTCCTCATCTTGGAAGAATAAAATCAAATTGCACATGACATAAATTGATAACCTGTAAAATTTATAGATTTAGGTCTCAAACGTCAAAGAATTTGCTTTACTTAACTAAACTACTCCTTCATCAGCCAAACACCTCCTGAAGGCTGCTAGACCACTGTGCTCTGTTCCCACTGCATGATCCTATGCTCTTAAGCTTCTGCAAATGGGGGAGAGAAGAGAGAAGGATTTTTCATTTCTTAAGTGGGACAAAGCAACAGCTGCTGATTTAGGATTCACAGTTATCTGAAGACTTCCCTTAAGCACTTGATCA
The DNA here is from genome assembly GCA_013398115.1 of Falcunculus frontatus. NCBI lineage: Eukaryota > Metazoa > Chordata > Aves > Passeriformes > Falcunculus > Falcunculus frontatus. The sequence goes on from VZRV01001413.1 coordinate 960,760, forward strand.
GTAGAAAAAACTGAAGTTTACCTCTCCAGAGACATAGTAGCTAAAAGGAGTCTTGATGTGAGTAGTTTCAGGAAATGGAATATTTTTAACCTAGTCCACACAGCTTTTTTGCTTTACTTTCCTTAATAGTAGAGCATTTTCTGGATCAGGCATATTAAATTGACAAAAGATCAAAGTAACATACAGCCCAGAAAAACTCTTTTAGTAGCTCTACTTTTCTTTAGAGACTCTCTTTATTTGTGGCTTCCAGGGTTTTATTCATTTCTTTTTAAACACAACCTTCATTCTCTATTATCAAATGATCCCACAGCCAGCTTTGTTAGATTGTGATCAGTCTTTCACCCACTGATCCACTATCCAGCGAGCCCCTAGGCTAATGAAATCAGTTCTTCTGGCTGATATTATTTTAACACGCAGACAGACTTAAGCAATTGTCACAGCATGTTGATAAACAGCTCCTTAAACCCAGACTGACAGCACCACAAGAGTGCTTCCTTGCCACAAGTTATATGAAGCAAGAAAGAACAGGAAAGTCATGATTTAACAAAAAAGATGGACTCAAGCCATTTCAGGAAAAAGTATTCCAATAAAAGGCATCCCAGTAATACCATGTTCACATTAACTCAGTGCAGTAATGAGCAGAGAGACTAAAGCTCATTGATGTCAAAAAATTAGTGCGATTAGATATTATGTTTCTTCTCATAACTAAGAAAAGCAATGATAATTATTTGCATGCTTAAGCCCAGTCAGACTAAACCTGTACTGCTAGATGGTTGGCTATTACTCAGACCCAAGGAATACAGACAGTAAAACCAGGATACAGAGCTTCCATTAAAAAAAAATAAAAAGGTTGGGATGTTTTTGCTCTTGCTTTCCAACTTCTTTTTCACATGTATTCTGAATCACACAGTTTGAAGTTTAGCACAGCACTGTTGCTGCTATCTTCCTACCATCACTCGCCTTGCTTTCAGGATGACTCTTCACATTTACCCTAGACACCAAGACAAACAACTTTTGTGCGGAATAACAGCCCCAAGACAAGGGGCAGGAGCAGCTTAGGTCACGTGTGACTTCCAATTGCCCACAGTTGCAATGCAGTTTGAAGTACCAACTTCAAAAGGATGCTGCCTTTGAACAGATCTAGCTGTAGGCACTTCAAGATTAATAGGCTGGTTTAATTACCCTCTCCTTAGCAACCGTGGTGTTGTTTCAACAAAGTCAGCCCTTGTAATGTGCTACTCCCAGGCTCTGGCAGGCTGTCTCACTCCAGCGCCAGGTGATCATGGCAGTCGTACAAGTTGCAGCTTGGTGGGAGCTTCCCTTTCCAACAGGGCTCTGTTTTGGTTTTTGACACAGGCAGGATCTCATGCGAGGCAGGATCACAACTTGCAGACTAACCAAACTGCCTGGAACTACCGTACAGTGGTTAGCTTGCAAATGCTATGGGCATGATAAAGGTGAAGAAAGGTTGGCTTGGTTCTCTTCTCTAATAACTACAAAAAGTATGCAATGAAGCAGGGTTTTTCAATGAAAAACACCAGTGGGGCTTGAAATGAAGCACTTCAATGCGTTGTTTATTTTACTTCTTCCTCTTCCATGTTTGCACTTTGGATAGCCAAATACAGTTTCCTTGACCAGTTTGCCTTCACTAGGATAATCACCTCCTCTGTAATCGTCCTAGTCATGCGCTCCCTTAGAAAAAGTTGATTCCCTACATTCTAGTAGTCAAATCCCACAATCAGTAGTTACAGTGAAGTAAGAAGAATTGTTCTTTAAGCACAGAAAATTGTTCTTTAAGAACAGAAGCACAAGGTAAACTATTCTGTTTAATCACCAGAAGGGGTTTTGATTTCTTATGAGCAAGAACACGCGTACTCTGCTTCTACTTTTGTGGCTCCACACTTCGAAATGTGAAAGTTGACCCATTCCCAACAGCCCATTAATTACCACTGTTCAAGGAATCCCACTCCAGCAGCACTCAGAAAGAGAGGCTCCCGGAGGTCTGTTATCTAACATCCTCAGTTCCCAAAATGTTTGAACTGGCATCAGAGCCAGCACAGGAAGACCCAACCCTGCTGGTTCATTGATTTTCCCTTCTTTTTAACCCAAACAAATTTTAATGGCACAGCCACAGAAATAGCTAAACTGAGAGTGGCAGGGACTGAAGCAAATCAATCGGAGGAGAACAGACCAAACACAGAAATATCTGTGCTGTCAGGGATTAGGCTCACAGGTATTGAGTATATTTTGTAAATCACACACTTTCAAGAAAAGAAAGCACGCTGCCTCTCAGGTGGAGTAATTGCAAAAATATGTAAAAACTAATACACTATTTCTTTAGTACAGTATTTGTATTATGAGCTGAGCCAACAATCTGGGAAGGATGTGATTACACTAAAGAAGTCAAAGGAAAAAGTTTTTAATTATAAGTGCATTCATCATGCTGATTGTTTAAATTTACATCTGCAGGCAGCACAGAAATTTGAGAATGCAGATGACATTTGGCAGTATCTTCCTGTCATTTGTACCTGAACTCTTAATTGCATACTTAGGACACTGTTTTTCCTCCATAACTATAACACAAACTTTCAGTTCTTTTCATTAAGGCAAGAAAGAATTAACACAGCAGCAGACACATCATGCAGCAAATCACCCAGTCATCTTACAAGTGAAAAATACTGAGCCGGTTACTAAAATAGCTACCTGTAGTTAGGGGAGGGAAAACAATAAATAATCAAAAAGTCTGTTTGTGCTTCCAGTTTTTTTGGATTGATCTAATCAGGATTAAAGAAATTAACTTTTAAGAAGTCTTACAGTAGAATTAGCAGTATTTTTTAATGCATTAACAGCTAGCTAGCACATCCTGGGCAACCATTAAAGCAGGAAATTCTTCTCTAAATGCAGTATAAACACTATTCTTGTTCTCTGCATAGGATTTTCTATGGCAGGGAAAATAAGTAAGCAGAGTCTTGTGACACTATAAATACTTCTGGAAAAAAATGAAGAACTGGATTTACTAGCACTAAAATAGACATAGAGGCCTTTTGGTTAACTATACTCAGAAAATATTTACTGTTACTGCACCTGGCACTGACCACCCAAAAAAAAAAAAGGCAATTTGCAAAGAGGAGATTTTATAGAGAAGCACCAGCATCACATTACAATAAACTACAAAGCACTGTACTTGGTAACAGCTTTTTAAATATATAGTTCTAGTCCCTTAAATTACCAGAGGCGACGTGAAGGCATCTTGAACCATGTCAGACAGGGCTGGCAAGATGAATAGAGGCTTTAATTTAATTAGCGCACCAGCACCTGACCAAACAAAGGTGTGTCCAGGCTGAATCAACTTAAAACACTGAACCAGATGCTTTTCCTAATTTTAAAATGTGTAAAGCTGGTATTTAAATATATCAAACCACCATATTAAAAGGTCTGTGAATGCAGCCTGAAAGATTTCTGTTAAACCTTCAAAGAGAATTAAGGTTAGGCCTTGTCTTATTCTGCTCATATAGGGCAGCCATTGGGAAGATATAGGGGTTATTTTTTAAGTTCTTTTTTTTCAAATTCCAATGCTGAATGTGATTCAAAAAAATAATGTGAAATTGTCCTTTTCACGGTACCAGCACTGGTGCAATTAGAAATTAATTAGCTAACTCTGCACTACCAGGAGCAGAGTCTAACCACTGGAAGGAAAAACTTCTCAATGTGTTAACACAAAACTGCAACTTAATTCCACATTGTTCCTTGAAGAAAGGGAAGGTTGAAACTAGTGAAGGTGGATACAATAAAATGGGTCAAGAAGAATTCTTGTATAAGAATAAAGCAAAGGTTGAGCAATATGGGACCCTCCTTATACAGCTGAACATGATGACCTTAAAGGTTCTTGTCCAATTAAAATGATTCTGTGTTTCTACCATGAGACACATTGTACCCATCTTTATAGCAGACTCTGGGAACAACCAATGTGTCAGCCTCACTTCTGTGCCTGGAAAAGTCATGGAACAGATCCTCCTAGAAGCTATGCCAAGGGCACATGGAGATCAAGGAGGTGATTCAAGATGGCCAGAATGGCTTCATCAAAGGCAAGTCCTGCCTGACCGACCCAGTGGCCTTTGATGATGGAGTGATCACATCCGTGGACAGACAAGAGGAGGGCTACTGATCTCATATCTGGACTTCTGTAAAGCCTTTGACACAGCCCCCCACAACATCCTCTTCTCTAAATTGGAGAAGTGGTGTCCCTGGGACCAGTGTTATTTAATATCTTTATTAATAACATACATTCAGGGATCAACTGCACCCTCAGCAAATTTGCTGATGACACCAAGCCAAATGGTTGACACACCTGAAGGACAGGATGACATCCAGAGGCACCTGGACAAGCCTGAGAAGTGGATTCATAAGACTCTCATGAGATTTAACAAGACCAAATACAAGGTGCTACACCTGGGACAACTCCCATATCAACACAGCCTGGGGGATGAACAGATTGAGAGCAGCCCTGGGAAGAAGGACTTGGGGGTCCTGGTGGAGGAGAGTCTGGACATGACCCAGCCACGTGCACTCACAGCCCAGAAAGCCAAATGCGCCTGGGCTACATCCAAAGCAGCGTGGGCAGGGCCAGGGAGGGAATTCTGCCCCTCTGCTCTGCTCTGGTGAGACCCCCTGGAATGCTGTGTCCAGCTCTGAGGTCCCAGCATTGGAGAGACATGGACCTGTTGGAGCAAGTCCAGAGGAAGCCACCAAGTCGGTTACAGGAATGGAGCACCTCTCCTGTGAGGAAATGCTGAAAGAATCGGGATTGTTCAGACTGGAAAAGAGAAGGCTTAAGGGTGACCTAATTGCAGCCTTCCAGTACCTGAAGGGAGCCTGGCAAGAACGATGGAGAGGGACTTTTAAAAGAGTTTGTAGAGACAGGACAAGGGGGAATGGACTCAAACTGAAAGAGGAGGTTTAGACTAGATATTAGGAAGAAATTCTTTGCTGTGAGGGTAGTGAGGCACTGGAACAGGTTGCCCAGAGAAGTTGTAGATGCCCCATCCCTGGAAGTGTTCAAGGCCAGGCTGATGAAGCTCTGAGGAACCTGGTCTAGAGGAAGGTGTCCCTGCCCATAGTAGGGGGTTTCAAGCTAGGTGATCTTTAAAGTACTTTGCAACCCAAACCATTCATATGGTTCTATGATTCCTGCACTCCAAGAGCTTGAGACTCACAGGCTACTTGTGAATAAAGTCTTTTTCAACAACACAAGTGTTTGAGCTGAATTGCTATAAACAATTTGGATTAAAAAGATAGTATCTGTGAACCTTAATATTTAATTAATCAAAAAAAGAACACACATTATAAAAACTATAAAGAAAAAAACCCACTCAAGAATAGAGCCCTAGGATGACCTATAATATTTGCCATAACACAATAAAGTGATGCTAAAGTTATTTCTAGAGCCTCATCTTTGTCAGGTGATGTTGGACATTAAATTTAAGGGAAATTAAAAAGAATGGTGGGAGAAAGATGTGTCTACTTACAGTAGGATTAAAGGAGTTAAAAAAAATATACCTTATATTGTCTTCAGTTGCTCTGTATTATTTAAATGTATTTTACTTCTTGTTAATTTTTCTAGAGGTAATTATCAAAACAATTATTAAAATATCAGAGACAAGATCAGAATGGACATTCACATCTGCTCCTTAGTGACAGTGACTCTTTCCTTCATGAGCTTTCTTAAAATGAAAGCTGCAGACAAGAAAAAACTTTGCAATATTATATGAAATGCAGAGTAATTTCTATCTCATGGTAGAAAGCTGTATTTTAAAACATGTCCCTTTTGCCTGCAGCAGAAATATATTTCAGGGCAAGAAAAGGTAAACAAATAAATAAATCTTAATTTTCTGCCTTATCCCAAAGAAACAAACAAAACCACTAGCTCCACTCCCTGCCCACAAAAAAACCCAACACACCCAAAACATCACTTTTGAAAGAAAAACAAGTCTAAACAGCAAATTAGTTTAAAAAAAATTAAAAAATTAAAAAAAAAAATTAAGTGCCTTCCATGATCAGGCTTTGGGCACTTTCCTTATAATAGCAACAGGATGACATTTGGAAATGCATGTTGATTTCTAAACTAAGTATACATTGGAATTCTTCACCAAAACAAATCAGAATAAACTCAAGACTAATTTAACACAACATCTCACATTATGGAAGAGAAGGAAGCTCTCTCTCTTCCATTTCAGTACTGTTCTGTCTGGCTTATACTTTCTGGATTTCCAGTGGCTTTTTTTTAATGTAATAATTTACTGAAAAGCAAAGTTGGTACAAAAAAACTAGCAATAAACCTCTGTGTTCTTTTAAAACAGGTGCACATGAAATTGTGATTTAACAAAATATTAGGTCATAAATCTCCTCTTAACCAAATAAAATCTATGACATATGTTTAGTCTAATTTATTCTTCCACTTAAATGGGTGTTGGAAGAGAAACAGGTTCATCTTTTTATGTAATTATTCTGTTGACCTGAAAGTTGGAAGCTAATTGTGCAAAGTGTTGCAGTAATTACTTAGGATTAACAGAGGCTTCAATCCATCTGAACTACATTATGAAATAAATACTTGAATTGGCTTTAAAAATAAGAAATTTTATTGCTTTACAGCAGGCTATCAGCTTAAAGCTCCTAAGAAACCTGCAGAGGTGGTCCTATTTCTTCAAACAGAAATATAATTTTTAAAATGTTATTTAAAAAGACAGTTTCACATCAAACAAAATTTAAGTAGCCAGGCTTCAAAAGGACAAAGCTGCAGAGGAGTTCTGCCACATTAGATGACTTTGAACCACAACATGCATTTGCAATTCATGCTTAATTTTTATAGTTGAGCTTGTTTCTCAGAAAGGCAGCAGTACAGCAGGGCAGGAGCAGAAACAAAAACCTGGCAGAACCCCCAGCATTGAACTGGCAACCAAAACAGGATGCAACAATGCAAGAGCAGCCCTGAAACCACAGCAGCTTCCGAAGCACCACCAGTTGCTTGGTTGGCTTGTTTCTCCTCAATGGAAAGATTCTCTCTTTTTTCTACACTGTTTTTGTAGTATCTATAAAATGAAAATGTTGCACACACAGCACAAGTGAGTGTGCTAAACTGAGGGGTTCCAGATGAGTTAGAGATAATGGTTCATAAGCAGTTTGTCTTGGCAGTTCTGTTAGGTATCTTGGTTAAAGTTCACCACTTCAAGCACTTAGTAGGAAGTAAAGACACTGAAAGACTTGGCAGAAGTCTAATTTAAATACTAACAGACTTGAAAAGACTTTAAAAACTCAGCAAATTAAACATTGGTGGAATTTCATAGCACACAGCCAGGGCTACAGTAGTGTCACAAGCTCAAAAAGTAAAGAAACCAAAACACCACAAAACAGAAAACAACCTGTAAACAAATTTTTAGTAATTTCAAGAAAAATGCTTTGGAGAATTAGAGGAAATAATTCAACATTAAACCTCTCCCCCTTACAGGAGAATATGTTAAAGCATTTTACAGTCTCAAGATGAGGCTGAACACAGAAGCCAGGTTTTGATTTCACATGCCCTGTGCTGCAGGCAGAATTGATCCCTATATCAAAGTAAATGTTTAGTGTTTACATAAGCCAATAAAGCAGAAAACTTCCTAATACACATTAGAGCATAAGCTCATAATCTAAACAAAAGGGATTTACATAACTGGACACTGTTTACAGGCTGATTATCCAGTCTATGGCCTAAGATACACACAGTTGCATTACAAGTTTGAAATTATTTGGAAATCCTTCTGGCATCTAAAAAGAAGCAACAAGGGAACTCCTGGACATCCTCAATCACTGCTCTCATAGAGCAAATGTGCTTTGGCATGGAAATGACATGGCTGCAGGAGCATCTTCCACCTCACTGCTTGCACTCAGTTATCAAAACCCCAAGGCATGGAGATAGAAGGAATGAAATCCCAGTTATCTCCCAGAGTTGTTTACAGCCAGCTGGAAATAAAAGGCTTTGCTGATGCCATCTATAGTGCACAACAGCTGTGTCAGGACAGCTGAAGGGATAAATCATCACATTGTGGGAAGAACTCAATCAACAAAGGAAACCACCTATCCCAGACATGACATCCCTAGTCATGTTCAGTTGTGGGAAATGAATGTTTATATTATCATTAATGATTTAAAAGATATGAATTTCAAAGCATAACATTCAACCTCTTTCTTAGCTTTACTGTACCAATATCAAATTGGTTCGGCTCCAGAAGAGTAACTTTTTCATTTCTGCAAAGTTTAAGGGTTTCATGAAATATCCCAGGATTTGCTAAGCTTGTCAGGCCAAAGGTGATATGATACCCTTACTAGACCTGCCTTACTAAAATTATGAACAAGCCTGTTTATTAGCTCGGTACCTTATTAATGCAGAAGTGGAACCCCAACTGTCAAACACCACTTTCCACCTCAAAACTATGCAATTAATTAAGAGGCACAATACCGCAGTAGGCTATGGCCAAACACAGCATTTCCATTCTTTTCAGTCTGCTCCTTGATAAAAAGGAACGATTTTATCATAAGGAAACCCAGAGGTATTCATTAGAGACTTGTTTGCCCTTCTCTGGACACACTCCAGCATCTCAAATTCTTTCCTAAGTGGAAAGGTCCAGAACTGAACACAATGCTCAAGATGTGGCCTCACCAGTGCCAGGTAGAGAGGAAGAATCACTGCCCTGGTCCTGCTGGCCACATTATTCCTGATAGAGCCTTCTTGGCCACATGGGCACACATTGGCTCATGTTCAGCCATACGATCCACATACATCAATGACATCAATGTTATCGAGAAACAAGAATCAAAGTATTCATGTGAAACCTGTAGCATTGGGCTAAAGGAGTCAGGAGCAATGTGGGACAATATTCTCAGGGAAGTTATCCAACATGCAACTCTCCACTGCCATGGGTGGTGCTGCATTCAATTCAGGTGTCTGTAAGTAGGCTCCACCAGGAACAAAACAGCTCACCTTCTATTCTGATATGAATGAAAATATGCAATAGGCAAATTACTGAAAAAGTTCAAGACACTGGATATTGACACTATTTGAAGCAACCCAAGCTTTTATTGTTTAACAAAAGTAACTGGGGGGAAAGGACAAGGAGAGACAGCAATCCTGGCTCCAGCTAAAATTGATGATCATTTCAAGGCTCCACACATGCATGCAAACGACTTGCAACTCATAGTCTGCCATTCCAAACTGTTCTATCACAGATGATGAGTAAGATGCCTTTCTCTACTACATCTACAGCTAGCAGCAAAGTCAGCCTGTCCCCTGGTGCCTTCAGCTGTTTCAAGAAGGCAGATTATAGGGTAATGTTGCAATTAACATAGCTGAATCTGAGTAAGAGAAGGCAGTTGCAAATGTTTAAAAAATGTTACTTGGCTGTTCTTCCAGACAACACACTGAGGAGATTTGAGACCAAGTCACTCAGTCAAACTTTCGCACATTTAGAAGATCACCAGCTTTAAGAGGACTTGGTTTTCTTTCACTGGGCATCCAGACACATCTCTGTTACTCCTTTCCAGATCTGATCTTTTGCAGCCAGAGATGACAGCGATGCAGTTCTGCTGCTGAGGCTGGACAGACAGTGACTGTACAAGAGGCACAGTAGACAGTGATGATAACAGCAGAACCAAAAATGACCAGCTTAGACAAAACTGGAGAAAGCCTACCCAGTTCCTATGCTGGAAAACTGAAACCATCCAGTCTTTGGTTTGTCAGGGGATGGGGAGTTCTGACTGAAGGGCGTCAGGCTCTTACTCTGGCTCTAAGCTGGAAAGGGGCTGTTCAGCACTTGAATTTCGTGAGGTGACATATTATCCAAGCTAGAGTTTCAATCACACAAGCTTAAACCATTTCTAAAGGCTTGAGCACGGACACCCCATGCTGGTTACACTAATGGTTAGACAGTCTTATTTGGACACAGAAAGGATATTAGGACCTTTTTCTTTCTTTGCTATGTCTCCCATTCTATGAGGACTACAATCCAGCCTCTCCCTTAGCACAGAAGCACCAAGCACCAGAGCTGATGTAGGGGAAGAGCATCCCAGGCAATTCTGTGTCATCGCAGTACGTGCAGTATGTGATGTCGGTCAGGCACCAAGTGCCTTCTGGTCTTATTGAAAGTGAAACCGCTGAGAAGGTAGTTATGTGTGCATATTAATGTTACAACTACCGCTGGCATTAAGAAAGGAGACTGAAATCCTGACGCCATTTTCCCTTCTGTCAGATACATTGCATGATTGATTTCCAAGCCCATGATGTGGAAACTTGCAGTGACATTTCATTATGGATTCCAATGTTTTCAGTTAAAATAAGGCCCATGCAAGAATTTTGTCTCTTTTGTGACTGAAATTACTCAGGCAACTTCCTGTTGAATGCTCCAGATCACAGAATGAGTAAATACTAGCTTGAAAACATGTTTGACCAACAGTGTTCTCCTATGACATGCACATGGTAGTCACTTTAACTATATTACCAAATGGAAAGAAAATATACAGGGGGGGAAAAAAAAAAGGAAGAACCTGGGGTGCATGCACATCCCTATAAAAAGCTGAAAAGAAATTTCAAGACCGTCACAAGGTGCCATGCTAACACAGATAAAAGAATACACTTTAGGAAAACAGCCTTACTAAGCATACAGTCATATGTAGTCATGCAATTTGCAAATTATAACACCAATTGTTGGAAGAGTAATGGTATATATTTCTTTTATACTTCATATTGGGAAAGTGTAAGGATTTGCTTCAAGAGATAATATCTTTCAAGACTTTTTATGCAAACACTGCAGGGGAAAAGATACTCATTTGAGCAATATAGCTTACTTTGTGTGGCTGGGCAGACAGAAAACAGGAAAAAGCATAAAAATCTGATGAGATTAAAAGTATATATTTTGTATTGTGGCAGTCCTGATACACCACTGTTGGGATTACCGTCTCATTGTGATCAGCAGTTTAATAGCTGTCTCAAAGAGAAAACTGTCTTGATGTTGGAGCTTGTATGAACAACAGCACCTTGTTGTCTTCCACCCTCATGCTGGGAGAATTCCTTATGAGTGTGTAACACTTTTAGTGCTGGAAACAGACATAAGCTATCTGCCTTCTAGGATGTCAGAGTCACAATTGAGGCATCTCCTGCCACCGGAGACTTTAAGAAAAAAGTAAAATTTTCCTTAAAAATTCTAAAGAACAGACACGGCAGAATTTATTAGATGTTTTGTAATCATGACTGAAACTCTGCCATTCCCACAGTGATGTGTAACTGCTTTACAGTACGCAGCACCAGAGCACGAGAGAACACATCTACTGAAGATTTCCCTTTCATAGGTGCTCCTCTGTGCCAGTACTGCTCCATCCAACATGCACAGGCTACAAAATCGTGATATTTCCATTCTGTTCTTTACTTTCAATTTCTATTTTCAAGATTGTATGGCAAACATACATACATAGCTTTCTTACAGTGATCGTATACTACAAATCTCTGTTTCATTGAACATGTACCAAGAATTGTCCCAGCATAAGCATAACAAATGAAGTAGGATGTGTCTGTCAAAGATATTGTTACCACTAAAGTTTGCACAACACGGGCTTTTAAGTTTTATGTAAAAGATTAGACTTAAAAGTAAGAGGCAGTACATACAGCAGATTTTTACCATTAGCAAACTTGAGTTTAGCCAGCTATTTGTCCAAAGTGATGGGGGATAAAGTATTCTGGCCCAGCCTCCTCCAAGAGCATCACACCTCCAGAAACCTCAGCCTTCCCTCAGTTTTCCAGCACCTACAAAGACTGCACGTTATGTAACCATATATGTGCATCCACATTCAAGAGGCAAAATGGGGGTGAAAATAGGTTTCAACTATTTCATTCCTCTCAAAAGGTACTTCTGTAAGCAAAATCTTGTTCCCCCTCAGATATTTACTAGGATCAAAGCAAGCTGCTCAGGTCAAGAGGTTTACATTTGGGAGTCATCTGGAATTGGAACTCCTGTCTTCATCTACCCATTAAATGCTTAAGATGCTGAAAGAGGGTATTAAGATCTTGGTAAGAATATAATACCTTTTTTTTTTCCAAATAAATAATCGTGGAGCCATGGGAAAGAAATGGAGGGGATAATAAGGGCAATAGGAAATAAGAAAAGTTAGAATGCAGAAAGCACAAAAGGTTTTTCCAGTGACAAACACCATTGATAAATCAAAACTTGGAAGAAGGTGAACTAAGGAATTGTGTGGAATGGTCAGCTTGAGGAGAGAAACTGATAATGGCTTTTTAAATTGAACTATGCATTTTTCTCTTCTCAAACTATACCACAAGCATCTTGTAAATAGTAAATCAATGTGAGAGGAATTAAAATTATCCCAGAAGGTTTCTACTGTGTTCTTGGCTCTGTAGTCCACAGGAGGCAATTTTCTACTCACTATATTTACACCAGTTTTGACTGGACATATGGCACTTCGCTTATGTCATTGTTGTTCTCAATTAAGTGAGTTATAAAGCTCACACTGTGTTGTGTGGGTTAATAACACTATCATAGAAATTATCTTAGAGAATATTAGTTGAAGATATGAGCAACTCCAGCACAGTCTGAAATGTCTCTGAGCTGCTACTGGCTGAGTTGCAACTCTGTGTAGCAGTCCACAGTCCCAGCACTTTGCAGTAAGCATCTGAGTGCTTTATTTTGATATATCAGACATGAATAAGCTTAAACGGTGTGTAATTAGCTACATTGCCTTTGATGCAGCAAATCTAAGAGAAATAAATTACTCTTTACAAATCATAGTACCATAGTCTCATTCTCTGAGTCTGCCTATAAAAAAAAAAATCGTATAAGTCTCTGCCCTAGAAGAGCATACAGCTTTAACTCATCATTTGAAGTACATATTTTATGCCTAGCCTGCTATTCACAGGGCAAAAAAGCTAAATTGCACCCTCTTGCCTTAGACTCCTTATCTCCTCCCCTCCAGATCCCAGGCAAACAAGCAGCCAAACCAAAGCTACCAAGCAAGAGGCTGAAGAACCAGAGGTACAGAAAAGGGCATTGCTCAGAGAAAAGCTCTCTTGACCTTGCAGAAGCAACTCCTGTGACCCAGTATGCAAATATTTAAAGATGGCTGAGTTTTCAAAACTAAACAATAGTGCAGTGCAAATACAAAATTAAACAACTGTAAAGTATGCTATAAAAGTAAGCAGTGAGGATACTTAAGATACCAGTCAACTAACATTGCTGCATCTGAACTCAACACTTATGAAGAAAAATCTCTTCCCATTAGATACAGCCACACTGAGTTTCCTCCATTATTCGAGTCTTTTACACCTGTTTCAATTGCAGCAGGCACAATCAAGTCAAAATTAGGTAAGATTTAGAGCAGAACATAAAAACCACTGAATTTTTCTATTAAAGAAACTACTATCACTTTTCATCATACAGATAAAAACCAAGGTATAAAGTTAATGTAAAGTCAGTGCTAGTATTATCCAGGCTCAGTTGCAAGGGGAATAAGCCCAGTTGCAGAATGCTGATTTCAAAGATATTTACATCTGTTAACTTTTTTTTATTTCAATAGTAAGTGTGCTCAAAAGGTATTTTTCTTTTCTTGTTGCAGTTACATATTGCAAAATTACAATCCAATACAATTACAATAACAAAATGAAATTGTCTATTTGTTTTGCATATAACTACAGCCTTGGTGGAGTCAGCAAATGTAACTTAAATGGACTGTTGTTTTAAAAATTTCTTGATTTTTTTCTTTTTAAATACAAACTAAAGCTTTTGAAATATGAGTAAAATCTCCCAGACAGTTATGTTTTACAAAAGCTAAATACAATACTGAAAAGAGACATATCCCAGCATAAAAACCCTTCAAGAATATTTAATAAAGGATGAAAGTAACTTATATTGTAGTTCTACTATAACTGGTAAAGTTACTGCTGAAGCAAATTTAGATGAGGCCAACAATTATATTAACAAGTGGCATGGCTAAAGTTTTTAAAATACGACCTTAGTGGGGCATCACTAGCTTGACCAGTTTGAGATCAGTTGTACTACACAGTTCTTTCAAGTGTAGTAATAGTGATTTTAACAGCAACGTACTATTAAACAAAAAAGTAGGGAAGAAGGATAGTTTCTTCAGCCATCCCTTTCTAAGAAGTCACAATCAGTTTGATTCATCCAGCCAGCTGTTAACCAACCCAGTGTTCATGGCACTGAGTAATCATCTACTGGGGACACCAGGAAGTCACCAACACTTGGATTGCAGGAGCTAACATTAACAGTATGGATTTAGAGGCTGTTTTCTGCAAATCTGTTCAGCAACAACAAATTCTCTGACTTAAAGTTTAGCCATTTATGCTAAAAGCCAATTCTGATAGCAAAAAAAATAATTGCTGGAAAAGTCCTTAGTGTCTGTTTGGGATAAGATATTGCTACATAGTTAAAATATTGACTATTTTTTCCTCTTGAAGCATTCCTTCTTTCTGCATATTGACCCAGGAGTTTAGAAAACCCCAAAAGAAGAACTTTAGGTACTTTTGACTCTCAGAATAAGCAAGTCACTGTGCCCTGTAGTTGTTAACATAACACAGGGGCTCAAACTATGAAATGTGCCTCTCACGGGTGTTGGCGATGGATGTTGTGCAGCTCTTCCCCAGTAGAGGTACCATTGCACATGGACCACCATGCTTTAAAGCCTTTACACACCACATCTGGCCTCCCAACAGCAGGTTACATTCTTAGCGTTTCTTGACAAATAACCAGGAACCCCTAAGATGCGCTTTTACTTTCTATCCAGCGCTCCTGTGTTCACACAGAAGCCTACAGACAGTATGAGCATACCACTACTCAAATATACACTCTCAAGGGGTAACTATTAGTCTCTGAGTCCAAGTGCCCCATTCCCTTGGCAATACTGTCTTCTTGTTTGCCCATCGCATTGAAAAGGTTTAAGAAAGGCACACCTCTACAATCACATTTTTTAGGTGAAGACTTAGACCACAACTGAAAAGGAAAAAACATCTTAGAAGAATGGTCCCAGTCACATCTTCCCAAGAACTTTTGTGAAAACATTCAGTACTTCCAAGATGTTCAATGTCTTAAGAATAGGGCTCTTTATTAGGATTGCTTTTTATTAAAGTTGGAGAAATGGATTAAATGTAAATATGGTATTAAACAATTTGCGCAAAGGGCCAGCAAAGCCCATAAATTCTGCTAGAATACTGTACTATACAGAGAATTCAAGGGCACAACGGACACCAAACTCCTACAGACTTACAATCTTTTCTAAATAAATCAAGTGTCTTTGATATGGTTTAAGGGGCATATGGATAGAGATTTTAAAAAAAAAAAAAAAAGAACTTGAAAAATGTAATTGGTAAGGCTGAAAAAATGAGAAAAACACCAAACACCAAAGCTCTCACCACTCACAGTGACTTTTGGCATAAACTTAGATGTGGAAAGTTTTCCTTCATCAAATCACACAGTCATTAAACTGTAGACAGAGTCACCGTGTACTTATAGTTCCTCACATTGTCTTCCAGTCTTTCTTTCTATACTGTAATCTCTAATACTGGAATATGTTTCTCTTATATTGGAATCTCCAATACATTGGAAAGTACTTAGATTATTGTAACAGTTTTTCTTTAGTTTCATTTCACAACAATTTTCAACAAATGCTTAAATCTCAAGTAGGCATCTCACTGCCAGAGTACACAAACCCTTTTGGACAAGCATCCTCCAAACAGTTTTGACAGATTCTGTCATCACTGCGAGAAAAAAAAAAATGCACATTTCCTATTGCTCAGAGCATTTTTACAATAGTCACACAAACTGCTTATAGGAAATGTGAAATTAGGACGAGCCATTTAAATTTTTAATCAGTTTGATGAAATCTTCCTGCAGAAAACAATGGCAGAATCAACATTCTGCAGTCTCTCTGCTCTTTAAGCCAGCTAGATCACCTAATCCTTCCTAATAACCTAGTCTTAGGAAATTCTGATTTAGGACAAAGCCCAGTTAGCCACATACCCTTAATATTTCTGTGATAATACCTATTTTCTTGCTTAAAATAACTTTTCCTTGGCTTTAACCCCATAAAGTAGCTCAATTTCTTCAAGAGATGCTGTCCTTGTTGCTATTAATCTCATTCTGCTGTAAACCAATGAGTTTATGAGGTAGCTGCTAAAGTTCTGCTGCAGAAATGGCAACAGGCATTTTCCACTGCTCCTGGGCCAGAGAGAGTAAAAGCAGAGTGATCAAAGAGCACTGGCACACGTCAAATGGCTGCTCTTGAAGAGGAAGTGGAGGAGGAGAGTAGTGGTAACAAAAAGCAATGCAAATCTCCCCCTTTCAGGGCCTGTTTTATTAGCAAAGACAGAAGGGAAAGAGGCCAGCTCTGGGCCTGCTTTGGAATTTAAGTGCACATGGTGGAAACTCCGTCTTGAGCATCCTTCAATCCAACTCTCATCACAGCTACCTACTCTGTCAAAACATCACTGCATGCACAAAACACCTTAATGCTTAGGAAAATACTTCAATCGTAGCTAAAAATCAGTGCGAGCAAGGTTTTGCAAAGGAGCCATCTCAGATATTCCAGACACAAAAATAACTCAAAGGACAGAAGGAAAACCCTATAAACTCTATAAATTGAAGGAAATCCCCTAGTTTAGTTGTAGCTATTGGAAAGTGAAGCTTAACTTTGCAGGTCCTCTCTCTTACAGTTTATGGAAGTGACTGCCTTTTGTGATGACAAAAACTTTTCCCAACATTTCTGTGAAAACATCTCTGTGTTTAAGAAAAACTTTTTATTTTAACAAGCTTTCAAGCAGATATTTCCAAAATTTTCAAAGCTGTTTCTACCTGAATCCATACATATAAAAAATAAGGTATTTTATGAACTAGAGCATGCGACACAGAAAGTTTAACTTGTGTTTTTTCTAAGTGCCAGCCTAGAAATGATTCCCCTAGCAAACATCTGTGATTCTTCAGCAACTGTGTAGAGGGAACCTACACAACCGGCATTTTCTGCAAGAATTTGAGAGGAAGCCACTATGGCATTTCTGCAAAATCCAAGCATTTCAGGTAGGTATGTTACCAGGTTCACTGAAAACAAACTAAGAACATCCACTAATTTGCCCAAATCAGCTGAGTCTGAACGACACAAAAAGATAACAGGTCATAAACCTCACATAAATTCAGTGTAAACCACCAACTGATATTTAGATATTTATTTTTGAACCTGGGTTAAAAAGATATTAAGAATGGGTGCAATGAAATACGGAATTTTTTGTTAAAACTGAATCACAGTAGCCTTACTGTTTTAGCGTTATAACTGCAGTAACAGTTAGGATTTTTAGAAGTAACCCAGTGATGTAAGTTCTGATTAGAACACATCTTTTTAGTTCTGAACTGAAAAAAATCAATTTAAGCTAATTTTGTTTAAAAAAAACCCCCAGAATTGCCCTCTCCCAGGTCTTTCAGCTAGAATTTACAGTTGAATTGATCCATTAGCCACTTCTGACTGCATAATTACGGCCAACCTTGCAATTTGATTATGAAGCCATCTAATTAATGAGTCTGCACAGCAAAAACAAATTAAGTTAAATGGAGAAATAACAATAGCCCAAGAAAGCGTACAGTGAAGTCATTTTAGAAACTTGAGTGAAAATCTACTTTGTGAATGCAATTCTCCCTATCCACAATTAGATCATTAACCCAATGCCACTTTTTAGAGCTGAGATTCAATGACTGGTAAATTGACAACCCTGCATGATTTACCATCAACTGTCTGCCATCTGCCCAAAATTAATCATTTTAGCCTGCAAATGTGGAATAAGGCAATGCTGTAGCAAGCTACAGATGACTCCCTCATATTTTTGCAATGTAACACAGCAAGGCACTCTTAGGAGAATGAGCTTGATATCTGCAAACAAAGTCAAAGCCAAGGGCACAAGACTGAGTCCATCTGACTGAGTTTTTAAGTCAGTCAGTGCAGAATGGTTTGGGGCTTTTTTTATGTCTTTCTAAACACGCTGCTTATCTGACCAACTGATTAATCAGCCATAACTTCATCCATGTGTGCGTGGACAACTACAGATACCTATAGAGACTACAGGTGTCAAACTGTAGGACAGCTTCAGCTAGCTATGAACAGCCATTGGATTTACAAACACACGGAACAAGCAAAGGAGTTATTACACAGAAAGCACAAAGGATACTACCTGTAAATTCATTATATCATGCATTTATGTTTCTAGAAACATGAGATAATATAAGAATCTCACATAGAAAGTTTTAAAGTCCAGCTCAGGCAGAGAGCTTGCAAAGACAAGAATAGTTTTTCCAAACATTCATAAAATAGAAGAGAAATAAAATCTTATTCATAAAGATAATCCAGTTGTCCTAGGAACTAGATAGTGATGTTTGAGTACTGTGGTTACAACAGCAACCCTGGCAAATTTTGCAGGACTGGGAATAAATAGAAAAAACAGTGCCTCCCCTACACTAGTCAAAGAAGTCACAAGAAAAATTAAAATCTGTCTCCATGCAAGACCACGGCAGTCTTCATAGTCCTCAATAGGCCAAGCTCTTTTGAATAAAATGCATAGGGTGCAGAGGCCCATAGACAGAACAGAGATATTCTGAGTGGGAAAAAGGATTTTGCCACAGCTGGACTGACACTGAAACAACGGTTATCAGCTGAATTGGCATTGAAACCAGGACTAACATCCCATCACCTGGATTTACACTGGAACCAGGACTGCTGATCTCTTTTGTGTCTTCTCTCCTCCCTCTTTCCCCAATTTCTCTCTTCCCTTTCATCCTACCCTGTTATCCAAAAACCACTGCTCTGTGCTTATATAGTAGGGTGGGAACCAATATACCAATTTCTATGCTAAGTGTGTAATTTGCTAATAATCTTTCTGATTGTTTGAAGACCCTCTGACTTTTGTCATTCCTTTTGACAACAAGCATTTACAAATCTTGGGTGTATCCTTCCCCTTAAGGGTAGATCATCACATAGGGGAAAATAAGTTGAAACAAATGATGCAGGGAAATTTTGACACTTCAAGCAAAAATCCATTTCAGCTACTATAGCACAGCTGACCCCTCTCAATACTGGATACACCAGCTCCTTGCTTCCTCAGAGTGTGAAGGCCTTCCTCAGATATAGTTTGGTTCAAAAGATTTCAGGGCTACTCTGGGAACTACATGACAGGATCTACACTTCATTATCCCCATCTCTGGGGCCAGCAGAAAATTAGTAACACAAAGAGCAGTCTGATCTTCTTGAATCCAGCGAAGGCCCCAGGCAAGTCCAGCAATGAGGAGCTGACTTTCCCAGGAGGTCATTTCTGGAGACTCACACTTCATGCAGTATATAACATGGGGCACAGATGTTACTTGTGACATTGAGAACAATGAGATAGCTGGTTCTCTGTAGCACTTTTTAAGAAAACATGAAGGGCAAATTGAAGCATCTGATTTTAGAAAGACAACAGCAACAAGCTAGGACACAGGCTTAGGAACCAGTTCTCCACCCAAGGCCAACTTTAAAAGTACTGGTTTTCATTTCTACAGTACGCAGAAATGCTATTAGAAAACAAAAAGCTGGAGATTTAAACACGGCTACCAATCAGTATAAAGGTTTTCTGTTTTCTGGTAATCCAAGAATACAAGGCTTTTTTGCTAGCACATTTTAGAAACATCAAAATTTTGTATTTCGGATACAATTGTGATAGTTGTGCAATCAAAGGCCACTTAAAATTAGACATTAAGTTTGCTTTTCTGAATCTCGTTTCATCCAAACTATTTTATGACCGTTTATTTTCCTGTTGACAGTTGAGGTCAGTGCAAGAGCAGTAAGTCATATCGCACACTTCGGGAGTTTATGCAATAGCTGGCAACCAGACAATCTATCTGACATCTGGGAACTAATTTGCAAGAAAAGCTGGTGAAATGAGGCCATCCTGAGTTATAAACACAAGTCTAATGATATCTTCCAGCTTTGCAGATTGTTTTTTATAGAGTGGAAACTATGCAATTATGTGTATAGTTTCGATTGTCATGACAAAGTCTTTCCTATACACAACTCGTACTTAATCAATGAAACAAACCATCAATTTACAAGATTCCCTAAAATACTTGAACGATAAACACTTAAGGAAAATGAAAAATGAAACCTTATCTCTCACACACGCAAAAAACCCCAAAACCACAGGGAGATTCAGCCCTAAATATCCAGCTCTGCAAGTCTTGGAATTTACAGAAACCAGCAGCCGCTGCTGAATAATTTTTTTGTTACAACAGCAGGCACATATGTGCAACCATTTGGTAACTTTCAAGTTATCTATTGTTTTGGGTGAAGTATCATTTCAGACATTTGCTTAATTTTCCACCAGCTAGCCATCACACCTTGAAGTGTCATGAGCTACTTACACATTACAAGGTAACCTGGAGAAGTATAGCCTTGGCTAGGCCCTTAGGAGCCCAGTCCTCCCTCCATGTAAAATTATTTCTAACATAAGCAGTTTATTGGAACGTCAGGTGTGGATAAAAATCCTTGCCCATCGGTTACGGTTTAGGCCCTTCCCTCATGTTCCTGTACTTGTTTTATCATTGATTATGAAATTATTTGAAAATCAAACAAACGGATTATTGTTCCGAAAAAATCCATGGCTTTACTTGCCAAAAAAATCTGTTGAAGTTAATGAGAAAGCTCAAGTGACAGAGAAAGCCTCATAAGCACTTCAAGTGCAAATTCAGCACATTCATTTTCAGGGAGAAACAGCCTCTTGGTCCAGTACCACCCTGCAGCAGACAAGTGGCTTGGAGCAGCTGGTTCTGCAGGCTCTGTTGTACTGTACTCTCTTGGATTTCTGCTTTGGTTTATTTTGATTCCTTGAGCCTAATGTCCTGACTACATTTGCAGTTTGAAGCTTTCTGAAAGAAAGCCATCCAAAAAGCCTTTGCTGCCTGCTTTGCCAGAATGCTATCTTGGCAGCTGTCATGCTCAAAAAACCCAACAGCACATCCATATTTCTGCTCCTGTTCCCTCAGGAGTGACACCATCTTGTGTGTCATCACATCATGCAGTGACACCACATTGAATCTCACTCCAGTGCTGAGCTCAGTTACCAGCCACGCAAAAGTAAAACACAAAGGAAAGCGTATCCATAATGTGCTTGGCTCACCACTTCACTTTTCCAAAATGCATATAGTAGGTGTCCTTGGGTGTCAGTGTGGCCCTCTCAGTACCCGTTTTCAGGAACAGGAATCCCAGAACTGAGCTGAGCCTGCACTCTTCTCCAAACTTGTACATGCTACAGTGCCTTAAGCGTGGCTGTTCAACTCACACTGAGGGCACAGCTTTTGAGTAATCCCCAGATTCTGGGCCTTCAAGATCCTGCTGCTGTACACCCCTACCCAGAGCAGCTCCAGCCTGTCCCATGGCACAAACCAATGAGTAGCAATATCATTTCCTCAGTGCCCTAGGTGGATTTTCTGGCAAGTGCAGGTGCTGAGGATCTGAGTGGTCAATTAGAAATGGTAACAATTAATAATGGTCTATTCCCCAGACAAAAGGTTCAGAAAAGGACTTGACAAGGGCAATGGGAGGTGAGCATAAAAACCAAGGTGAAATTATAGACATGTAAAAAACAGCAGAGCTGCTGCTGGAAGACTGATATTTGATAGCAAGTAAAAAGCAGCCCAAATCATGTGTTTCCTTTAACAGTGAAAGGAGCCGTCTCAGATTGTCACATCAAATCAGGACCCTGCATTTGTGAACGCTTTTAGGATAAGATGCAGGACTTCACTTATTTAGATCCAAAGCTTTGATCTGGACCCCTGTATGCACAATCTGTGCAGACAGAAAAGATCTTCTGTTTTCAACTCAACGTATATATTCTGTGCATATTTGAAACACTGCAGTCCAAGCTCTATTCCTATCCTTTACTCCTGTACAAGAAAAAAAATACACAAAAAGACAGATACAGAAATATATTTAGAAGAGAATGTTGTTTTCTTTGCAACTATTTCAGTTCTTTAAAACGCCTATTACAAGACCAGCACAGATGACTAGGGGACTGGTCCATTCTATCTTCTCAGTAGATGAAGAACAATGAAGTATCTACAGGGTCCTTAGTCCTTGCCAGAAAAGCATGGACCATTCTGTATGTCTGTCCCTGCTTCAAGTGTCAGAGGACTGGGGAAACTTGGTGATAAACTAGCATTTTCAATGCGGTCAACAGACCCCTCCTTTCCTTCAGAGACTCAAAATGATGATCGTTCCCAATTATGATGATAGTTCCCAATTATGCCACAGACCAGAAAAACCTTAAGAAATGTTTGTGTTCATGCTACGAGAGTGCCACACTTGCTGATACACCCACTTTATTTTGTATCACTCATGAATTCTGAATCAAGATGTTCTACAGTGGGTGGAGGTATCCACATGACTTGGTCTGAAATAATAGTTCTGTTTGAACACTAACACTCTTACGCCAACCAAATCTCTGTGCTGCTCATACAAGAATAAGGGTTCCCCCTTCTAAACTTTTCTTGGCAATCACATATGATAAAAATTGGGGAAGATCATGATCTGGAAAATTTCCCTAGAAGTCATGTTACTCTTGATATATTTAGAAATATGAAATTCTGAAAGCAAAAAATGAAATGTGGTCTACTTTCTCATTTTAGTGCTATACTAGTTACAAGTTATGATTGGAATGTAATCAAATTGTTCCTTTATAAATATAGATTTTTTAAAAAACATTTTAAAGGCTCATATATGTTTCACGATATCTCTTTATATTCTTGTGTGGGTGACTAAACTGACCACAGAACTAGTAATTTCCAAATCTTAAAAAAAAGACTTCATTTTTTTCTAGAAAATGAAACCAGAATTCATCTATCACCCCAAAACTTATTGCTATTTTAATCTTCTAGGCAATCATAGCCTGCAAACAGGTAACAGCTTTTCCAGACCAACTTGATCAATCTTGCCTACATAATTTTTTATTTAATTAGTTTCAGCTGTGTTTGGAACACAGATTTCATTGCACCAAGAGGTTTTTTGTTCCTGTTTTGCACAATGTTTGAAGGGGAGTTTCCCAGCAATCATTTAATTCTCCCATCTATTATAAAAGGTTTGTCATCTGAAGATACCTTTCCTAGCACTGAGTCAGATCTCTGCTGATTACAGCATTTTTAAACCAGGACATAACTCATTCTCCAACTATAAAACACCCTGCTTCTTCTACACACAGGCAAGACCTATTAATGCATGTACAAAAGATGGGAATGCTTTTTTTCAAGAATGCTATGGAATAGTAATATCTTTGCATTATTAACATACAGTATTAAATTTTTTCCATGCTGCAAAACTAAGAGCCACCCTTTTCCTGTACAATCTTGTTAGCCTTCAGATTCCAAGCACAAGTTTTGGTTCATCCTTTGTCACCGTTAAGAAATGACAGCCAGAGTGATTTTCCCTTTCCAACAAATTTCAGGAAATTCTTGACAGAGTCTGATTTCCTAACCAGAACTTTAAATCAGGCAAGGACAAGTCACTGGCCATTGGGAGAAAGCCAGAAATGGTTCTGCATATTCTGCAGATTAGAACAGAGAGGAGGGTATGTGGTATCTGCTGGAGGATACTCGCTGGAATGCTTTCTTATCTCAGTTGTTTAGTTTGTTTTCCCTCCGTGGATAATTAACTGATTCAGGGCCACAATGAAAGAGGAGAGAAAGAGAGAGCCGAAGTGCTTTCTTCCAAATAAAACACCTGACCAGACTGCGGCCCCAAACAAGGTGCCAGCCAGGGAGCACTCACGATACAATCCTTCTGGTCAGGCTTCACACAGATGTCACTGTGCATGCATGTCATCAGCAAATGTGCAAATCGACCCTTGGTGGCACATGTGGTGCATCTGACGGGTGGTCACAGCGTCTGTCCAGCAAAGGAACTCTCTGCTGGACAGTCCAGCACATGCTCAGTGCTCCTTCCTCAGCATGTCTGCCTTTACTCCTGTATTTCTATCAATGCTATATATTGGGACTCTACTTAAGAAACAAAACTGAAAGCTTTGGATGTTATGCATCCATGTTGGAAAGAAACTATTAGATGAACTTGGGAATAGAGTTAGACACAAAGAACTCTGCAAAGTGCATTCACCAGGATAGAGAGGGAAACAACAAGAGATATCATTGCTGTTTACCAGCTGCTACACAATGAATTAGCAAGAATATTTTTTTCCAAACTTTTTTTAAAGAAAAAATCCTATTGCATCAATTCCCTATTCTACTATACCATTTCTGTACTACATCTCCCTTGCTACAAGAGTTAAAGTGAGGAACAACAACCATGACTCATATCAGCCAAGGGGGAAAAAGAAGAAAAATGGTGAAGGGGGGGTATCTCAAATATTTCCAACAGCAGAGGTATAAAGGTAGAGGCATCTATTTTCATTTTAGTTTTCCTTATGTTTAGATTTGAAGGTTTGTGATATTAGGACCACAAAATCCAAACTGAAACACAACTATTAAAGGAACCCTTAAAATACTTCGGCTCTCAAAGAACTGATACAAGAAAAACAGTAGCAAGTAATTTATTACCAAAAAAGTAAAACTTTGATATACTGATCTGCAATCAGTGGAAGGTTTATAACAGTCCCTGGTGCACAAGGATAGCATTGCACAAGAGTTGAAGTCTGACAAAGAAGGTGATGGATATTTTTATTTTTTTTCTTTTTAAAACATTCTCAGTGTAACTCAAATAATCTGCAAGTGTTACACGACTCAGACTGCTAAGATAAATAGGCTTGTTTTTAAATTGTCATAAGTTTATAGCATAAGAATGTGTTTTTTGTAAATATTTCCAGTAGAAGAAGTATAAAGCTAGGTTTGCTCCCATTCTCGCCATAGACAGGGATTTAGATCGCACACAACACAGTCAGAAGTCAAACCCTGAAATTTATTCTTCTCCATCACTTCAAAATGCAATGATTTTTCATACATTTCACAAAAGACTTCTTTCCATTTTTCTTCTAGCATGATGATGGATGGCTTCAAGCACCAAAAGATTCCGTGCAATTGAAGATTAACTAAAGGAATTAACAACTTCATTCTAAGATGCTTATAAGACAAGTTTAAGGACCCTAAACATAAAGGCTGCTGATTTTCAAGTGTTAAGTACCTTCACAAATCCTAGCAAACCTTGGTTTAAATACACAGCAGTAAGTTGATTTTTTTTCTTTTTACACAAAAAGTAAAACTAAAATACATTTATGTATTTGCACATCTTCCACTAAATTCAATCTTAAACCTACTTATAATCATGGTATGTCTACACACTTCACATCCACCTCTTTTCACTGTTAAGTGGAAATGCAGATAATGTTGCAGGTCCCCTTAAGTATCAGTGTTTGACCATCTGTGTACTTGGTTCACTCTCTAGGAAAAAATTCAGGTGTGGCAAATATGCCCTTATTAACACAAAGTCCTCAAGTAAATACACGTTTCTCTCTTGCTTAAATCTAAGGGCATGCCCAATACAACCCAGGTGCTGTTCATATCAAAAAACCAAATTAACGCCCACTTAACCACACAGACATTAGAAAACAAAATAATTCCTTCTTGCATTTAAAGAGTGTTATTTTATAATTGCCCCAAAACTATTCCTCAGCTTGACAAAACTTCTCAGAAGATCAAACAAGCTGGGAAAGAAATGTCCATTCCAGTTCCACGTAAAGATCTAAAAAATCATAGAATCGTCACAGTTGGAAGAGACCTACAAGACCATCCAGTCCAGCTGCCCACCTGCCAATATCACAGTAACCACCAAACCACATCACCCAGACCCAGATGTCTCTTGAACACCTCCAGGGATGGTGACTCCACCATCTCCCTGGGCAACCTATTCCAATGTTTGACCACCCTAACAGTGAAATGTAGGGGTTTTTTTATATATCTAATCTGAATCTCCTATCTCAGCTTAAGGCTGTTTCCTTTTTTCCTCTCACTCCAGGCATGGTGGAAGAGATGGGCCACCAACTCACTACAGCCTTCTTTCAGGCAGAGCAATGAAGTCACCCTTGAGCCTACTCTTCTCTAGATCAAATGAACCCAGCTCCCTCAGCTGTTCCTCATAAGACATAAGAATATTCCTTGTGTTCTCATTTGAACATTTCCTTCCACAGAATTAAAAACATCTTAGAATTGGAAAAGGAGGGGTGGGAAGCTATTCTATGAGCACTGGACACCTTCAGGTTTCCTGACTTGTCAGATTTGTAGTTTGTACTACTTTCCAGTTGAAGCTGCTGAAGAATGCATTTGTGATTTCTTCATCACACCAAATTTTTGTCTCCCAGTAGCAATCTTCAGGATTTCTCTCACCAACATCTCTAAATATAGCACTGCTTTCAGTAATGAAACACTTTCATTGAAAGTCTCCTATTGTAGAATGATTTTTTGGTCAAGTCCTAGTCTCACATGCACACTGGCAAAAAACGAGACTGAAAAGCACAGGAGGATTGAACTCATTAAAGAAATCTTCAGGTGCTCATTGTGTGCCTTACAGTTTGAATTGTGTTTTGCTTTCAGCAGGTAGGATGAGCAAGGGGACTTATTAATAGGTTTATACGAAAAAAAATTGTCAAAAAAATTCTAATTACTTCAGCAGGAATAGCTGAATTTAAATTTAAAGACATTGACCTGAAGTTAGTAAATTTACATTAATAAGAGGTCATTCTTCCCTTCATGATCTATAATTAATTTAAATTTTAACTGATTTTAAAACTCAAAGAGGTTCCTGAAATCCCAGCATTGTTCACACACACAAAACAGAAACCTCATCATTACTTTGCATGCAAGTATGGTCAAGCTCACGGAAAATATGTTTTCAAGTGAAAACAATGATTTTGAGCATGTTTTGTGTGTCTCTAATGTTATTCCACATTGCTACATCAGAAGCCCCATTAAATCTCGCTCTAGATGACTTGAGGCCTCCTGAGCAAGACCAGTGAAACTCCCAGCTGCTGGTTTTCATACTCACACCGCCTTCAACAGACATAGAGTCTGTAAATTATTTGTGCAACCCCAATCTTACATTGAAAATCCTGCAGCAAACACATTTGAGCTAATAGACCAAGTGAGTGCCAACAAAGCCTGCAGCAAACCTTGCACAACCCAAACTCAGTTTTCATTTGCAGACATAAACGAATACTGCAATATCTGAGTAACTTTGAAGGTTCATTTTATCAAGATCTCCACAGTATGTGTTGCATCCATAAGACCCAGTCCAGATCCTGATATAGCGTTAAAAACAAACTAATTTCACATTGAAGTTAATAATTAGAGCTGCAGACATGCTGTAAAACTTAAAAAGTAGAATTTATTTACAGTTACCAATCTTGTATTTGTGTCAGGACTTAAAAATACACTGGCTGCATTTTGAAGATGTTTCATCATGAGTGGTGCTTCACTTTTAAGCTATTCACATGCTTTGCAGAATTTGTTTCACAGCTCTTACCCTTTGTTTGCTTCTACTAACCCTCTTCTTCCCCTTTAATTGAATACCCTGAAAATCCATGCTGTAAATTACTGAATTATATGTTTAAAAAGTATTATTACATATAGACTAACTGTTCTATCCACTCTATTCACTAGCAGCCTCTTCCAAAATTTGGTGTCGAGCTTGGGTAACACAGCAAACACTCTCCTTTTAATTATGCTTGCTCTTGCAAAGTTGATGGGCAGATTTTCCACATGCTCTCTTACAGCCCTCAGGCATGTGTTAGTTTAGTCATAGACTACTGTCTCCCTGATCTCTAGAATTCACGGCCTAATTCTTGTCTTCAAGGGTTCCCATTTACGCAGCACGGGAAGGAGTGGCTTGGCTTTCACAAACAGGACAGAAAGTCCCTTTCCATGAGTACATATAGTTCTGGTGGTTTTATTCCATGGTGACAGCACTTGGTGAGCTCTTACAACCTTATCAGCACTGCTGGTCTGGACACAGAGCAAATTTACAGATGCTACTGCTGTTCCTGAGACATGGAGCAGCTGAAAGCAGGACATTTATGTTAGGCAATTGCCTAAATACATTAAACATATGTTTCATCACAAGCCCAAATTTTTCCAAATGGAGGTACCTCTGCATCTGGGCTGTCATGTATCACTAACATATTTCAGTAGGCCAGGCAGACATTCACCGTGTGTGCCTGAAACACCTGACTCATGAGGCACAGGAGCATTGTGCCGTTCCATGAGCCAGAAGTCATTCCCAAGAGGCTCGCTTCCCTGGCAGCCCATAAGGCACAAGCAGTTTTAGCAGGAAGAATCTCCCCGAGGTTGTCTGCCACATCCCTTCACGCCAGACCAGAGGCACATTCTGTTAGCACATTGCAAATTCCCACTCTGTATGGAAAAGCTGAGGGACTGTGGCTCTCTCCATGCCACCCCTCTTCCTCTTTCATTTCAGTAAGTAGTGAATGATGTAGGAGACAGAGTGGAATGCTGCCATTACTGTAGAATTTGCTTGGAAAGTTGTTAACATTTCTGGAGCTTTGAACTTCAGGAAAATCACCTTCAAAGCTACCTCTTTGGCTGAAAACCAGTGTCACTGGCACTGAAACCAGCTGACACAGTGTGCAGTCACTACTGCTAAAATCCAACATCCAAGTAAGGAAACTGAAGGGATCTATTCTTCCTTAGCTGTGCCTTGAAATTACTGGTCCCCACATGACACTTTTCAACATTAACAGAAATTTAATGAAAAATTTCCACATACACCAATGAGAGAAGATATCCCTCAATTTAGAACAAAGTATGCTGAAGAGGAAACACCCATTATTACTTATACAAAAAGACAGCTGACTGAAAATTGTTTTGATGACCATGGTGCTCTGGGATTCCTCTGAGGTAATTTATGATTCTCGACTATTTTCTAGCTTCTTCATTAACTCATTCATGAGTCTTCACTGAAAAACTGAAATTAAGAATGCAAAATATACAATTTGATTACATTACCTCACAAGCAAAAGCTTCCCTTCATTCACGGTGAACACAGAAGATTTAAATGTCTAATCACCAAGGTATGATTTCTACACAAAGACTACCCAAAACCTTGTGATTTTATCTTCAAAGAAATCAATGTCTAAAGGAGAGTAAGCTAAACACACGTACAGCCTAAACCAAATTTATTCTGGAGGAAAAGATGAAATGGGAATAGTACGTGTGACACAAATTACCTTGTTTGTCTCTGCAGACCTGAACAAACTTCCAAATGTGTTTTGCCAAGAGGAGCAAAAAAAATGTTTTAGACCCTACGTTCATGCAGTGTATATTTAAAGACCACCACAAAAAGAAAAGAATCGTGGCAAAGGGGATTAGAAGTCAGAGAATGGGAACGCAGATGTCATGTTACTGCATAGAATAGTAACATCCACAGAGGAATTTTGTGCCAAGCTCTCAAAGAAATGTATGCAACATGGGATTTTTTTCCTTATACAGAACAATTAGGCTAACAGGAGACTTCATAGAAGTATAATCTGGATGTACTTCAGATAACTGGGCTGATCCAAGTCCATAAGTTCCTGTACTCTTCAATGGTGACTGGTCTGTTATTCCAGGGGATACACTCTCCATCCTTAAGACAGCCTAGTTTCTTGCTGCTACATGCTACTGGCAGAGTGGAGGGAGAAGATATATTTGTTCTGTTCTAGGGAGAAGTACAAATTCCTCAGAAAACCTTGTAACCTCCACCACATAAGTGTTTGAAGCTCAAGAAAGGATGCTCTTCACAACTGAAGAGATCATGAAGGAACATTCATTAACAGCATTCTGATGCAGCCAGGTACGTTTGCTCACGCACTGGTCTGTCTTCAGCTAATGCAAAAGACGCTAAAACATGAAATTTCCTTTGAAATGA
Source organism: Falcunculus frontatus (assembly GCA_013398115.1). Taxonomy (NCBI): domain Eukaryota; kingdom Metazoa; phylum Chordata; class Aves; order Passeriformes; genus Falcunculus; species Falcunculus frontatus. The sequence continues at coordinate 990,727 of VZRV01001413.1, forward strand.
ATGCATGTAAGTAGGAGTTGGTACAAAGGAGTGAGACAGCAGCATATATGTCAGAGTGAAACATGATAGCCAAGGATTAGTCAAACCATACATTTATTACGTGGAATGAATACTTTTTTCCACATAGAAAATGAAGTTTCAGCTCTGCTGGGCCTTTGGTCCAAAAATCTAATAAGATCTAAGTACAGGGTGAATTGCAGATCACTTTCTGGACTTACTCCAGCAATGGACAACACACCTCCACAAAACAAAACAACAACCCAACAAAACAGAAATAACAAAACCTCCAACACAACTAAAAAACTACTTTCCTTTCAAGTTGACCCACTACGTCTTGCTCTGCAGGATGCAGACCTGAAAGTCAACCCTCTGAGGCTGAGGAAATACAAAACAGTCACTCCAGTCACATAAAGAGAATTAGAAACTTTGAGTTCCCATTGAGCTGAGGAATATCCTGACAGTCACTGGCAGTTACTCCCACAGGGAAATACTGAGGAGATTTAGGCTTCATAATCCATAGACTATTGGTGTTTAAAACACTAATTTGAGAGTCTTATTATAGTAAAAGTACAGAATCCTGGAGAAGATAATCAATACATGGAGACAAATGCATGTTCACCACATCTTAAAAGTCACCATTCAAGCCTCCTGTTCATGAAATTTAACTTTGTACCTGTAAACTAGAAATAACTTTGGCTGGAGAAGTAGCTATGGGTGGTGTCCACCCTCACTCCCCAGCCTGAAAGCTAAGGAATACATAAATTAACATGAGGCTTCCTTTCCCTGAAGGTTTTGTTTAATTTTAGAAATGTCAGGAAAATGTTAACATCACATTTTGTTGCATATTTTCCAGCAGCATGTGGCATATGCCGAGAAGGGAAATAACACTGCCAGTATAACTTCACAGCCAAGGAGGAAGAAAGGAAAAAAAAAAGGAACCTAATGAAACCTGTAATTCATAGATCTGCTAAATACTGTTCTCTGCTACCCTAATAAGATCAAGCAGTTAAAGGTGAACATAAGGTTCCTTCTCTGCTTCTCCAAACTGCTGATTTATTACAAACCAGGATAAACCAGTTTTCCTCCAGAGAGTCTGAATGTGAAAAATTTCACTTATTGAATTGGGGAAAAAAACCTCTGGCAATTGATTTGTAATCTTCAAACAAATCCTCATTTACACAGCTTCTAAGTTTAACAATCTAAGTGATAAAAATCAGTAACTGAAACAGGACTTAGGAGTATGTGAAGTAGACCAAGACATTTAAATATTTACAGATTCAAAATTTCATGAGGTGGGAAAACGGTTTCCTATCCAGCTCAAGTGCCACTCATGACTCTCTGGCATAACAGAAATAAATTTAAGGAGACATTTGCATGTGTATTGACTGTAAACGAAGAATCCAATAACACATTCTGGTTTTTCTCCCTTTGCCTATGATATTGAGAAATACCTGTATTATTTAATTTCCCTTCAGTTTCGTCAGAACAGACACTGGAGTTAATCTGAGCATTCAGTTTTGACAAGATGCCACTTTTTGTTTCTTCCCCCAGCTACCTTAAGCCAGTCCCTTCCTTGCAACAATCCTATGTCTAAGTTGCTAAAATATTTGGTCCATACTTTGCTTCCTCTTTTATGGTCTGCATCCAACGTAGAGAAATGCTACAGAAGAAACTAAGATGGTGCTTGTAACATAAATTAATGCAAAGCTTTAGTTTCAACACTTTCTAAAGTAAAAGAGAGATAAAACTGCAAATTTGTCTGACTCATAGCAAAGCTGCTCACTCCAATGAAGAGTTTTTCTTCATGTTGAAATGGATAAGAAAATTAATATTACAGGCCAAGAAAGGGCTTATTGTCTGTCCTTCTGTTTTCCATCAAGATTAGTAGCAAGTCTGACTGAGTTAAAGAGTCTGCATTGTCCATAATTTCTCTGGGATAACTGCATTACAGTCATTGGGGTTTTGCCAGAGAAAGAGGAGCACCAGTTTTCCACAAATACGGATGTTTCCACAAAAGCACGATGCCCTGAAAGAAGATAAGTAAAATTTAAATCTAAACCAGCTTGCTCTGCTTTGGTTAGACGAAACTATCTGTAAAGAGCCTCACTTCCATTTCCCCCCAGCTCTAGAAAGAGACAGTACAGCAGTACTGGACACTTAATCCAACACACAGCTGACATGGCGAGAAACTTCAAGTCAGAAAGATCTTTCTTGCCCATATCATTACAGGTTTTATTTTTTATACAAACATGCTTTGGCATTTAATTAATACAGAGGTGTTACTACCTTCGTGTATCAAAACACAGTATCAGACCATTCTCTGCACAACAGTCTCACACTTTTGCTTCATTGTTTACTTTCTTCAGCCACCGGCCTATCCATATCCAGAACATTAGAGCAGACAGGTATTGACTACTACAGAAGTGCCAGAGATTCCAAATGGTACTAAAAATCTTCAAATGTAGATACTGTTGACTGCTCAGAGCACCCTCAACTTCTATACATGTTGAGATTTCAGCGCTCTTGTATTTGAGAAGCGCCTTCCCTTGCAAGCTCTAGCACCTTATGTGTGTGGATGTGACTTGCACCAGGTGTGTCACTGCTCTGTGAATGGGGCACAGCCCCGGGCATCAAGGGGGAACACAGCCCCCTTGGAACAAGGGAGCAGCATTTGCAGCCAGCTGGTGATGGGAATGTGACCAGATACATTCCCCCCTGCTGCTGGGTCTCTCTCAAGGGGATCTGCCTGGCAGGTCTCTGACCCAGCAGCCCAGCATCAGTGTGTTACACTTTGCTGTTGAAACAGAAAATACAAGGAAAGCAGTTTTGTAGGAAGACTGGGGATTGAGGCACAAAGCCAGTATGTGGAAGTTCTTGCCAACTCTTAGGCCTTCAACACAGAACCATTAACTTGCAGCATTTATAAAATCCAAATTAATAGCTTAGGGAAATAAAGACAACACTGTTATTAGCAAGGCCAACATCCTACTGCCTCTATTTCTTCTCAGTAAAGCAGTTGCTTAGATGCTCTGCCGAGCTTTCCACAAAATACCTCCAATGGATGTAGAAACCAGAAACATGACCTTTCTCAGGCTTTCCAGCAGAATTTTCCATGAATTTGGGTTTAAACGTCACTAGGCTCATTACTAAAAAGATATTAGCCAGAAAGACGGTACAGTATTGGTATTACCATGGAACAGAAGTGCAAAAATAAGTTTTGCCTGGAGTCATATGAGGGAAGGGGAAGAGGAGGGGAACCAAAAGACTCAAAACCAGGACATTCTGTAATTGTAACTGGAGGATTGGGGAAAGAAAACAATTCCGAAAAGAAAATCTAATCCCATCATGATCACTCTCTCATAGAGGCCAGAGAAACTGCTTTCTGTAAAAATAAACAGAAATGAACATTTCAGTATTTGCCATAAACGCCAGCACATTGAAGAAACAACTTTAATTTTGTAAAGACTGAAAGGATAAGTAATAAGTTGGCAGGGTTGCTTAGACATTTGTGAACTCTCATAAATATTACCTACCACAAGTCTAAATCACTGCCAGCTCTGGCTTATGTTATTTTAATATCTTACAAACTCCTCTGCCAGGGAATAACTGACCTTTGAAATATTATCTTCTAGTGTGCACAAGATAGTGTCAAATAAATGGTTATCAGTTCTCAGAGAATTTCATTTCTAATCCTTTGGATGGACCATTACCTCAAATCATGATTTATTTGCTATTTAAGAGCTTTTTACACTGATGAAATCCCAGCATAAAACTAAATATTGCAGAGCACTAAGTCTTGCAATTAAAACCACTGCCCAAAAATAGATGAGCAACTATTAGATTTCCCAAAGCTATGTTATGGATTACCAAGAATAATTAACCTGTGTAATAGCAGGTTCCACTTTTCAGTTGGATTCTGCTATTTGCTAAGGTAAGATGACTCATGTACATGCAAAAAAACTATATGGACTTAAATATACATTGCACCCCCACTGCTTTAGACTAGATTTAAACAGCATGACAGAATTTGAGTCATCTTTCTGAGTTTTCAAACTACGGATCAGTATAACTGAAGTGGATGACAAAGAAAACAAAACCCAAAACCAAAGCAAGCACACAAAGTACATGGCTTAAGACCAGCATGCACCAGGTAGCAGGGCACATGGTTTGACACATCCAATAACTGTATAATGACAGTATAAAAATGACAGTATAAAAAGGGCTCTCTGTTGTTTTAATTCCTCTAGTAGGGGAAGGGAAAAACACAAACTGTAAACAAGAGAATGACTGAATCTTGGAACACTGTTTTAATTCTGCTGAGAAGGAAAAAGAATAACAATAATGGCAGTCAAATACAAGGATCTAACATTCTTCCTGAAGCCATATGGTAAAGTAAAAAAGTCAGCTAACCCCCATATATGTTCCCCTATCTGCAGCAGAGGCCTGTGGCAAATGCAGGAATTACACAGCAATCATTGTGTCCACTTTGATTTCCAGCTGCAGGGAGAGGAGTGAAATACAGAACAGAACAAATCCACGGCTTCTCTGAAGGTCAGCTGAATCTGCCAGGTCTAGTAAACAGAAGACAGTCTCTACTCTTATTTCTGAGAAACCCTTGGCTCTGTAGATGTGTGCAGCCACAAGATTTGTTGGGTCTTCAGATTTGCATATCTTTCCACAGTAGCACTTCCCCTTGGTCCCTTTCTGAATTAAATGTCAGTTAAACACCAAGGCAGGCATGGGGCTGGTGTAATGCTCTTCTGTTTGTCAGGAAAAATATTCCTTCCGGTTTATGGACGAGTTTCGTTGTTTTCGATTAAACGGAAGGGTAAAATTGGTCCCACCTCAGAATCAGATGGCAACGGCTTTAAAATTTCAATGCAAAAGGAATATAGGTTTGAATTGCAATAAGGATTGAAAGTAGTACAGTAATAACAAGGTTCTATATACTCTGATGCAACTCCAGAATGGAGGGGAAGAAGAAATAAAAAAGAAAAATCAGCCACACAGTATTATCTAATATTACAACTTCACTATCCCAATTTATAATTTCACTGTTAAGATAAGTTTTGATTTCCCATATCCTGCAAGGATAACAGTGTAGGCATCGCCTCATATTTCTACAGAGTCCTAATGAAATGAGTTTCAGATTGCCTGAATTTAGATATGAGACATGTGGCTTTATTAAGACTTTAAAACAAATAGTCTAGATATTAAAAACATCACTTAAAAATACAGGCCTAAACAAATTCCAAAGCAATTCACTTTAAATACACACTTCTTGCTTTCATACTACACAACTGAGATAACAGAGTGCTCCACTTTCTCATTTAGAAGCTGAGTCTTTGCCATAAAGATGCTTTCCTGCTGGTAACCAGGATTTTTCAAAAGATGTAAGCAGTTGTCCAAGAACGACTTTAAAACCCTATGTTTCTAGAATAATAAGTATTACCTCTGTTATTCTTATTCCCACTGCAACATTTATGTACAACTGCAGGCTGCAGCATAACAAAACTGAAGGACTTTTGAACTGTAGTAAGAAAAAAAACATTAAAGCAAATCCTGGTTTATTCTTTCTCTGTTCTTACCAGGAAGAGTTTAATATGCTAAATACCTGAAGAAACAAAGATCCCTTTGGTTTTTGTCCCCTCCCTATGAGCAAGAAGGGAATATTGTCTTTATTTTGAAGGGATGCAACAAGCTAAATCTGAAATATTTGTGGGAAGTTACAGCAGAGAGCTAGAACAGCCAACAAACAGAAAATGTCTGCAGATAAGACAAGAAGGACCACAGAAAAAAGCTTGACCTACGCTTTAGCTGAAAGTTAACACTTGAAGGTTGATCCTCTCCACATGGTTATCATTTGTCCTGTTTGAAAAATTAAACACTCCTATACTTCATCTCTCATTGAGGGTGAAACAGAAATCATTCCTGTACCTAGAGCCAGAGTCCCAACCAGAGCCTTCCATCAGTGATTATTACAGTTTTCTTGCTGCAGATGAAAGAGGATAAGTAATTTCTTTGATTCCATCAAACATGAGGGGAATATAGATGTTTTTAAAAACCTTTAGATTTCCTCATTCTGTAACACATAAATAACATTGATTCATAAAATACATTACATCACAGCTTCATGCTATTCCACTAAGCAGTAATCCCGGAAAGTGAAAGTCTCAGCTGGACTGGATACTACACCACCCACTCAAGAAAGGTGCAGCAATGTCTCCCCAGCTTTCCCGCCTTTTCCTCCAGCCACAAACAGAAGCTGCACACCTTTCCATGTGTTGGAACATCTTCCCAGACCAGAAGAGCACCTTCCTCAGCAGCACCCCTCTGTCTCAAGGGTCATTTCTGCTCCAGAGGCAGAAGACAGCCCCTCTCACAGAGATGATGTGATCCATGACCTTCCCCCTTGAGCTCAGCAGCCCAACACTTCCCACACACATCCAGGCACCTGGCCTTGCGCACCTCAAAGCTTGGCTGCTCTTGCCAGCTCTACCAACCCAGCTACTGAGGCATAACCTCCATCCACAAACCTTGTCTTTCCCCCTCATGGCATTAAACACTTTTTGCAAAAAACGGTTTCATTTTTCCAAAACTTTTTTTTGGTTAAATTAATTAAATTGTTAATTTTTTCCAAAACATGGTATAGCCCCGTAGTAGCCACTGTGGGGTAAATTAACTCTATGCCAGACAAAACCAGCACACAAATACACAACAAAAAAACCCCCAGAATGCCATAGTTTGCTCTCTCTTGAAAGATAAAACACATTTTGAGTTTTGTGATGCTATTTGTCCAATTTCATCATGTTAATCATATTTAAAGTTACCAGCCCAGTTCTGTTTTAGCTGATATAAAGCTCTCTCCTTTTTCCAAACACTGCAGAGAGTTTTCCTAGCAGGGTATTAAAAGTCTTATTTTGAAGAAATGTTGGCTGTATAGGTCAGGAAATCATTTCTTTCGGCAAGTTCCAAAGTACACCAGAACTGAGATGCTTGGAAGCATGTCTGCCAGTTGACTCTGTCCCACTTTGAAAACAAAAGCAATTCTTTAGAAAGCACGTTCTTAAAGATGTTAATCCTTTAAAAAGAAACAATTCCTAAATTATCTGCACTATAAAAACAAACAGAGCCTAAAGGAGTCTTTCTGAATGGTTTACATAGCTATTTGAATAGGTTGCTTCTAAAATGTATACAATATGCAAATAGCTATCACAGAGCTGTAACACATGAAAAAACATCTTTTATTCTGTTTTCTTGAACATGTAAGTGAGCAACACTTATTTTGTATTCAGGAAACATGGGCAAGAACGACATAATCACTTGAGAAATAAAGTATTGGGCAAACAAAGATAAAATTCTTTACCTAAAAAACTGCAAGCCTATTTGCTATTAAAAAGCCCACCAAAACCACAAATTAATTCATTAGGAGTATTAATGAGGGAACTGATGGCATCTCCTGACATTCTGAGAGTATATAACCCCTAAATGCTGAATGTTCCACACAGAACTCATGTTCCACATTTGATTACACACCCAAAACTTACATCATGGTATGGCAAGTATCCTCTCAATCACCCTGGAGCAGTCCCTGATTACTACATCAGCCACGTCAACTTCAACATATCCTCACATTCCACTCATTTGCAAAGTGTTGCTCAGTATCTCAAAGATAAACAAGATTATTTAAGCTGTTTATAATATACTCTGTGGGACCAGAGTCAGAAAATTCAGTATTTCCTTAAAATATGAAAATATGATCATTCAATGCTGAAAAAGCAGAGGTAAGAACATTTTACAGATGAGGAAGATTATTTTCACCTTTAAGCTTTTATCTCAAATTCAGGATATGCACTGCAGCATTACTGAAGTGACACCAGAAATTAATACACCATTAAATCCACTCTTTCTGTGGTGCAACTTTTCCTGATATAAAAGGCTGTTGAAAGACCAGAGCAACACATAGTGAAAGACATTCTTACAGATAAAATTCCAGGAGTAGAAGCCACCCAAAGTAGCTGCCTTCCCCAGAACTGCTCAAAGGAAGATATTACATGTAGCTGGAAGGACAAATCTGTCAAAGTGAGACCTCACTTCTGTGGCTAGAGGAGTTGCCCATTTTGTCTAGTTCTTTGCTGCCTTTTGTTTTTATAAGAGTCCTTGAGTCTCATTTAAAAAAAAATATATATTATGCAACACTCTGAAGTGACCTGGGAATGCTGTCTTAGAAAGAGTGACTTATCTCACAAACTTAATACCCAAAGAGACAAGGGAGATGGATGGCCTGATTTAATTCCAAGACCAAAAAAACCTCCTGACATTTATTTGGCTTAGACCTTTGGAAGGGCAGTGGAAAGCTTCTCTCCCCTCCCTGTTCTGGGGGAGGGGGATGTTACTACACCAGACAAACAATCCTGACTGCTTTTTACAAAGCACACATTGCTCCCTTGCATAAGAACACAACAAACCTACGTCTTTAACCGTAGGGATCAGAAAGTAATGTACGACTCAAAGTATCACAACTCTTCACACCACAGCTTTAAAATGTGACCAAGATGAAAGATACCCAGATACCCTTCCACAGTATATCCACACATGGCAGTAAATCCCAGTCTCTCAATGCTCCCTTAAGGATAAAACATTACTTATACTAGTATTTTCAAAGGACTTCCTCTGCAATATTAACTAACCGTCTGTTTTGGTTTTGCTTTTTGTTTTAAACAGGCTTATGTAAGCCTTGTTTAACCAATAATGAAGACAGGAAACTAGTTCCAATTCTCACTACTCTGCTCAAGTTGCAAAGGGAATCCAGCTAGGTGAAAAAGTCCACCATCAAATATTTCTATGCCACAACACAACCTGTGCTCACTAATGTCTCTATGCTGTTTGAGGGGAAAAGCAAGTGTGCATTAGACTGACTCTGATCACCAGATCAGCTTCTGAGGATGTGACTGGAATGAGGAGCCCTTTAGCTTCAAAACACCAGTTCCCATGATGCTAATGATCCTAACATTCTCCCATACAAGCGAGATTTGAATACGCTTAATTTCTTCCAGAATACCGAGCTAGTCACGTCCAGACAGCATCTAGTGGAGAAACCATTAATCTTAGCAAACTACTCTGGTACCTGCAGTATGTTAATTTGACTAAAAAAAAACCCAGAAGAAGTCAAAATTGCCATTGTGGTTCACTTGTATGACAAAAGGCAGAACAGTACAGGAGTGTAACCCAAATGAATCAGTCTGAACTTTTGCTTACTTGTACTATTACTTTGTTCTACATGGGAAAAAAGAAAAGAAAGTCTCAAAGTTCATTCACTCTGGAGCCAAACTCTGAAGTAGGTGCATAAAGCTTCCCAAAGAGACCACTAACTTCATTGATATCAATATACTTGTTTCCACTCAACAAACTGCAAGTTTGTATGGCAAGAGAAGTATGCTTTTAACCTCTTTCTAAATGGTTGCAACGGTTGACTTATTTTCTATTTATTACAGCTTTGTGCTTAGCATTGCCATTTACATCAGTGCTGGCTGGTTGCAGTGCAGCACTGCATCATGTGCCAAACCTAATAATAGCATTATATTCTCCCTAAGAGAATACACACACAAAAAAAATCTCTTATGCATTTTAGGATTACGTATAGACTAGTACATCTCAGACAGATAACTATCTGGAAGTAGAAGGGTTTTTTCTGAAGAGGCCTCTGTACACAGCCCTTTCCTTTCATAGCATGAACAGCTTTCATTTCCTCCACAGTCTCCCTGGAACTCTGATGAATCAACAGTGAAGGTGGGAGAGGTGGGAAGAATCTCTCCAATTAACCAGATTGAACATACAATGAAACATGTGCTTCATATACAAAGCAATATTCTTACCTGAGTAATCACAGACATATGAACTATTGCATATGAACTTTTGAGCACTGTCAGAGTGATAACCTCTAACAAGGATATGTCCACTTGTATGTCTGCCTAGGCATGGACTCTGATATCAGGCTGCATGGTGTTTAAAAGCTATAGTACAAAAAGCATTAGGAAAGTCAGCATATTATTTCTAAAGAAAGAATGGAAGAGTGTTGTAGTTTTAAGGACTACATGCAGGAAGTCACTTACAAGCTCCCCACTCACGGTTCCACTTTGAACTCTTACACCTTTAAGGGATTTGCTAGTATTTTTACAAAGAAAAACGCTTTTATCAAACAGCCTTCCTCTGTCTCAAAGCAGTTACTTAGGTAACAGAAAAGATTTAGGTATACTCGTATTGTTTTTTAGTATATTTTTTTTATGCAGCACAGAAGTATCTTCCATATGAAACCCCCAAGTCTGAAACAATACCAGATTATCATAACCTACTAAGACCTGTATTTCAAAACATTTTAGAAGTGGGTTTGGATTGCTACTTAGCCGGCAGTCTCCAACCAGGCCAAGTAGTCAGGAGTTGCAAAACCACCGATAGAAAAATGAAGTTACAGAGTGCAATGCTGCCATCTGCTGAAAGCTGCTTCTCTTAATCGTCTAATTGAGTTGCAGACTTTTGAGCACTCAAAGCAGTTACTTAGACATGTTTAATCTGATCAATTTGAGGATGAGTAACCAATATTTTTGGATTGAGAATTTGTGCCTACAGATACAAGGTCAAGTGTATTCAAGTACAGAATCTGTATTTCCCTCGAGGGGGATGGCCACCCAACTCTTGGTAATAATTGATGTTTCCATTTGTTGCCTGCAGAGCTGCACCACAGCCTTGGAGAAGGTTCTCCATCAAAAGCAGACCCCAAAAGTAATGTTTCATGACTAGTGACAAACCTGGAATAGGACATCCAAGCTTGCAGCTTCCCCTGGCTATGCAAAACGGCAAAGTTGCACATCAGGGTAGACACCTTTCCCTTCAGCAGACTGGGCTGGTGTTCCAGGACTACACTCAGAGGTGGTTGACTTTTTGGGAAACTCCAAGTCCATATTTTTCCTTGCTTTCTTTTATTTCTCCATATCTAGTCATGGAATAAAAAGTAGTCCTTTCCAAGTGATGGATACAGCCTGCTGTAATTGCACAAATTCATCTCATTTGCCAAGAGACAAGATTTTTCAGCTGTGGGCCACACCAAAGTCCTTCATATAGCAAAAGTCACTAAAGAGAGGAAAAAAAAAAACACCTCAGAAGAATTGCTGTGAAAATACCACAGTGTCGTTGTCACTGTGACCTGTATTAGCTGTGGTAACTAAATTTAGGTAGCTGTACAGAGCTCTCCGCGGCCCAGGCTGTCATGCACAACTACTACCCATGAAGCAGTCTGACATTCATGCCCTGTGCTCTGCTGTTTGATTAGCACTTCTCAGATAAATGAGACCAAGTGTTGCACCAGGATAAACTCTTTAAAGTGCATGCCAGATAGTTTTGTTAATATTTCACCAGTATAAACCTGAAATAACTCTGCTTAGCTGAGTGGACATGGACCTCAATTTCTCTCAGTGTACCAAATCAAGTGTGTGAGCCACAGCACTGAGTTCAGTCACCCGTGGTTTTATCAGATACAGATGCTTAATAGTACAAGCCTGATTTGTCTATGCCTTGCACTGAAGCAAGAACAGAATTATAATATATCACTACTCAATGACAGGAGTTGTTGATAATCACTTTGAACAGATTACAAGCAATCTAATGGGGAACACTGGAGAGAAGAAATAGGTCTCTTCTGTGTACAGGGGGACAAGCAAACTCGTCCAATGATGAATGCTACACAGCCTCCCTCTTTGTTACCATCTCTCATTTCTTCAAAACATTCACTGGAAAAATTCAAGCCTCAATCATACCATCTAATTTGGTGCAGCTCCACAGTAATTACAGTAGATTCATGCTGCATCACTTACATTGATAAAAGGAAACTACCAGGAGATTCCAGAAGCATTTTACTGGACTTAATTCCAAGCATAAACTTGTAAGTGCTCCATTGATGTCTGTCAGTTTGATTATGGTACAAATCACACACCAAGGAATACTTTCAACCACATATTTCAAGATGGTTTTAGTTCTAGCAGTAGCACTAAGAAGAGGCAAAAAAGCCTTTGCTCAGAGATTTAAACATTCATCCTTAGCTTCATTTTCTTACAAGATGAAGAAAGTGAAATTTTAGGAAAAAAACGTCAGTCAAAAAGATGAGATGTAGTATGCTGGCATCTTACACTTTAGTTGATAACTTGTGAATGTTTACATTGTTTAACACAGACACAAGATGAGAAGAGCTTATCAGTAAAACAAGACACAAACAGCACGCCTGGGAAACAGTCACAGGGACACTGAGCTACAGCAAAGACTCATTTAGTCAGAGTAGCTCATAAATACCCACTCAGTAAAGAATGAGCAAGAAGCATTTTTGCCAGATCAGCGCTCATGTTTACAATTCCAAGCCAAGGAACAGTTAAAGTCAGTAGATTTGATTACACAAGAGGCAGAAGTAGAGCTTTTTTTTTGTGCACAGTGAAATGGGCAAAACGAGCTCGAAGCCGCAGCCACCAATACAACAGGAAAAAGGTTTGTAGGTCTGAAGTCACCTCAAGGTTTCCTGCAAACTGCTAGCACAGTTAGACTGATGAATGGTAACTTGAACTGACCACCAACTAGGACTTCGCAGACCATTGGTGTGGTCCATGAACATCAAGAAAATATCTGCAGAATCAAATGATCCCGAGATCCAAGCACAGGATGTATGGCACACAACGAATGGGAACATGGAAAGGCAGGGCCAAGTTCTCCTAAAATTTCAATGGATGCAGTTCCACTAACAGTGGTATTTTATTTTTCTAAACCTCCCACAGAAGCCAAGCCAGATGGCCAAATGCTACTACTACTAATGCTGCTAATACCCCTGCAGGATTATTTATTGAGTGAGACAGCTAAGACCAGCACTTTCATAGTTAGCAATCACTACCAGTTTCTTCCCCACTTTGTCTGTATCAGTTATAATTTTCTTTCAGGATATGACTTGTTAGTCTCCAATGCCTGTTGTTCACATCTTCTCTGAGATTATTACTTAGCCAATGCAAGTACAATTGAATTTAGATGTGTTGTTCTTATTTCAACTGTATCCAAGCCACAATTGTTATTGGAAACTTCTGCTCTAAGTTACTTTCTGAACTGACCCTTAAACCCCAATTTCTTATATTGTCCAGCAGTCATTTAACAGAGTAAGTTACAGGAATTTTCACCCCATTATACCACAGATGAGATTCCTGAGAAAACAAACAACTTAATTAGTAGAAATATTCCATGTAAAAATTAAATACAGTCCAATGTGTATTTCAAACCAGCATTCACCGGAGACATCAAGGAGTTGTAGTTTTTCAATTATAACACAACACAAGGAAGCAATCTTGAAGCAACAGCTCACCATGGGTCACATCTCATGAGTGCTGCTGGCTGTCCTCCTTAGCTCCTGGCTCTACAGGCCACACACAAGTAATATCCCATCCCAGTTGTGAAAAGTCTGGTAAGCCAAGGCAATCTATGCTCTAAGAACAATTACAAGATGTCCAAGCAAGGAATTTACTGTTCTAACGGTTCATTCTGCTATTTGCCTCTCACCTGTGGAAGGGACCTGGTACCCCTCACTCCAAATGAAGCAAATGGAAGCCAAATCACTCTGCCACAGTGCCAGCCAAACACATCTGTTGGGACTACCTTGGCTACTTTTTTTTTTGTCAGAAGGTAAAAATGTTATCAAATGGCAGGTAGGAATATTGCTTGGGTGGCTCTCTAAGCATAGAGTAGGAACCAAGCACTGCTTTATACCAGCAGCCAAAGCTGTCTATTTAAATAATAAATAAAATGCAAAGGTAAAGATCAGAAAAACAAGAGGTACAAAGTTCTCTTCTCGCAGTGCATGATACCTCTACCAAGAAAAAAAAAAAAAAAAGAAAAAAATCAAGAAAAAAGCTTTTAAAAGTCAAGTCACAGACATTTATTAGATGAAGGACCGAAGGAGCATTGTGCCCATTATATCCTCCCACCCAGCAGCCACAGAACAGAAAGTCCTCTCCAAAACGATGACTGCCAAATGCAGCAGCCTCACACGATTTACTGGTCAGTGTACACAAATACATACAAAGGAGATCATTATGCCCCTCTCATTTCAGGTGTCATCCAGGAAGATCATTTCCACAGTTTTAACAGTGACTGTTCCAAACTGCTGGTGTTCTTCCCAGCAATTGTATTTTGCGGTTCTATTTCCATTTCCTTTACCATGTATGCATAAGCAGCCCTCTTTTTGGTCTGAATTATTTACCCTATAATTTGTGCTTCTGTTTTCAACTAGTATTTACTGCTGAATCATGCCAAAAATCACACATACTGAATATTGCAGTGGGTCATACTTTAAAGCCCCATAAATTTCCTGGTTTCCTTGCAGCCAGACATAAGCTTCCCATTACTTTGGGCCAAACTTTATCCTCTTATGGAACATGAAGCAAATTCACAGAATTCAGTGAAAATGCGCCCACTCATTAATACTACATTTAGAAAACGGTCACTTCAACCTTGATTCCTTGATTCAGATTGGCTTCTACTTTTGGAAGTATTCAGATGACAGAAGTTACTCCTGTAAGAACACTTCAAGTACATTACATTTGCAATCAGAGGTCTGTTTGCTAGATATCCTTTACAACACCCAGATGCTTAGAATCAGGCAGACAAACACCAACATCAGGCAGGCATCCCTAAATAGCTCTAAAAATTTGTCCAAGTATTACAAGAATTCTGTCAAAGGGCTACAGTTATTAGGAACCAACAGATAATTACCCTATTTTTCTATTAAAGATATTTGCCCTCAAACACAGAGATACACAACAGCATTCCTAGTACCCACAATGAAGCAAAAGTCTCCAATTCCAGAAAAAAAAAAATTCAAAGATACTATGTGTTAAGAAATTGAGAAATAGCAGCATAACCAAGCATTTCCTTTATCATAATAAAAAGCAGTAATTTTTTGGCTAGGTTACACTGCAGGTGCAGGACAGCTCAATAAGAAGGACAGACACAATCAGATACAGCTATCTGTCACAGCAGTATTTTAAACATATGGAGGCTACTATAGGCCTTGCAAACAGTTCGGTATTAGGAGTCAAATTTTCAAAGCTATTAGAGCATTAAATACACATTATACATATGCAAGCACCTATAAACCTCAACAGGTCTGAATGTAAGCATTTTTTACTGGCACTGACTTCAGCAGGACACAGCCACCAAGCTTAAGTGATTTTGCAAGTCTCAAGCAGGAACAAGCACTACTGAGGTGTCAGGGACACAAAGAGCTTTGGCCACTGAGCTGGCCCAAGCTGCAAGCACCTACAGCCATCCTCGTCCATGCAGCCCCTCCTGAGCACCTCAGGAAGTGCAGCACTTCCTGCCACTCATCAGCGATTTACAGGAGCACAGTCAAAGCCGTATGGAGATAAAGCAACAGGTGTGGACCTCCTGTCACACTGCAAACCCCTTAGAACGCTTGACCAAAGTGGGGGATGAGTTGAACACCTCAAGAGGCAGTTGGGAGTATGGGGAAATGCAAGTGGGGAGGGAAGCATCTGAAGGGATGCTTCTCACCTTCCCTAAAACAGTGCCAGCTTCAAGGCAACCCTTTAGCTTTTAAGGCTCAGTCCATCCTGTGAGGGGGAATGTGAGGCAGAAGCAAGGTCAGGAGAGAGAGAGGGGAAGAGTGGCCCCACAGCATGAAAGCGATTAACTTCCCAAACCTGGATCCAGGCACTTAATACAGACACCCTCAAAAGCATCCTCAAATCCAGCATCAGTTTCCTCCAAAATTCCCCTAAGCCCTGAGACAGATAAATTTTCACTTCCAAGTGACACAACAGTAAAAAAAAATTTAAGAATTAAAAAAAGTGAGGCAGCTCACTGACAAAGCTACATAAACTTGCATTGTTAGCAGCTTTTCAATACTAAATGGCTTTTAAATGTGCTGGCACAAGTATGATGTGTCTTTCCTACAAGACAGATGTATAGCCTTCTTTACACAGCATACAAATGATGCCTAAAATTAAGATGTATAGTTAATCAACTCTCACTCCATCTCAGTGGGTAGGATAAATGGAAAATAAATGCAAGCAGTGAACTCAACTGACTCTGAGACCTCACAATTGATTTTGAATGTTCATGTTTATGACTGACAGCTTCTCTTCACAAAACTGGTAAACCATCTAAGTCTCTAAGTTACACAGTGCAGGCATATGACTTCCAGCAAAACTGCCTCTTAAGAATTTTCCACCATATTTTCAGAAGACAGGTTTTAAAATTATTTCTTTATCATCTTCCACAGTCTTCCTATGTATGTTTTATTATACATATAATAAAATTTCCAGAAGTATTTCTTCACAGTGCCATAAATCTGCTACCCCATGTATAAAGATCTCTGAACTAAAGCAGTCAGTACAAGCTCAATTGCCTACTTCAAGGGAGCATCCCTTCCCCAAAATTCATATTACAGACTCTCTGTCTACCCCTTCCATTTCAGCCACTTCCCCAGCTTGTTCTTCCTCTGGGTTTGGTTTAGTTTGTTTTGCTGTATTTTGAGACTTCTCCAAGGTTTCAAATATTTAGGCTGCACCGAAACTATTTGAAGAAACCAAGAGTCTTTTTCCACCTTAAAAGCAGAGCCGAACACAGCAAACTCAGCATAAGCAAGAAAATTAAATGGGCACAAAATCCAGGACTGTCTGTCCACTTCCTTCCTTTTCCAAACCAGAAAGCTGAGCTCTCTAACCCTCCTAACACCAGCTTCAAACCCTAGAGAGACCAAGGGGTCCCTTACATTGCCACACTAAAGTAATCACTCAAAACACACAGAGAAGAAAAACCTGCCTCTTGAGTTCTCTGTTTGCTCAAGCAAAACGTACAGGCCAATTTCTTTTCTACAGCAACTCCATCTTAGGTTGGCTTGACTAGCTAACACTTACTCATTTGTTTTTCACTGCCCTAGGCAGCACACTCATGTAGCTATAGCCAGGCAGAAGGCTTTTTTAAAATTTCCTTTTAAAAACTCCCTTACCTATGTTCTTCTATCTGACTGCCCCGTTTTCTCCTTCTTTGCTTTCACATCCTCTTTTATTCTTGTTCCCTCCCTGTAGCATCTCCTTCACCAGTTTCAGAGAGCAGTGCGTGAAGTCTCTCTTTGTGAGCTTGCTTTTCTACTCCTCTTACAAGTTCTTCTCACTTCACCTTCTATCAGCTGCATCAGCCGCACTGTCCCCTTCATCTCTCAGCCCTTCTCTTCCCCAAGGATACTTCCACATGAACTTTTTTTTTCCCTCCTTTTCTCACCACCCTTACCTTTCCTCCACAAAAGCAGAATATTTCTATTTGGTTTCAAGGAGTTCTCCTATACAGTTTGCAAGCAACTACACTTCATTCCTCTCCTCCCAGCTACTGTTTCCAAGCCCTATACCTCCATAGCCTTCCCTCCACAGCGGGAAGCAGCCATCTGGACTTCAGGCAGCCCTGCATGAAAACCTCTAACACCAACTATTCTGAAAAAAAATTGTTCAAGAGAATGTAATTCAGACCTGCTACATTGGAACTTTGACACAGCACTGAACTCACAGAGACTTAAAAAAACATGATACACCCCATTCACCTCCGTCATTCCAAACACAACAGATCAACAAACTTTTAATTTCAGAAAGGTCCTCAAGATGTTACAAAGGTGGTGGTGGAACGCAAAACAAAACCAAAATGCATCTATACCTCCAGTGGGCTTTGTTTTCTAGGCAACCTTTGGAATTTTGGCCTATTGTTCTCTGCAGTGCACAACAGAGCATTCAGCAAGTGGTTTCTATTCTTAGGATGTCTGGGAACGTTTTGCTTTGGTCTTTTTCGCTCTGTGGGACCACAGCGCCATCTATTGGCAAAAGGTATAAAGAGCAGACATTCATTGGCTTTTTATTATTTGCAAAGACTAGAAATATTTATTACTTTGATTTCATAACAGTTAGGTAGGCCAAGTCCTTACTACAGGCTTTGACAGGCATTCGTTAGGATATGAAAACCTTAATATTACATAAAGTTCCATACTTTTATATTTAAAGTAACTTAAGCTAAACAAGCACTTCAGAACCGCACAATCACAACTGTACTAACATGCCAAGAGACAAGAGCTGCCACTCTTAAAATAGACATCAGGACAGTCTATCCTGCATAAGCCTTTCTTTCTTAATCCTACATCTACCATTGCAGGGGGCTTCCCTGTTTAGCAAGATCATATAGGGATAAACACAAACCCTGCTCCCTAACCTGATGGTTATAAATCTTCCAAGATCAGGCAAAAGCTACATCTTTGAAAATTCCCCTTCCATCAATAAGCAGCACACATCAAGCTTTCCTATATCTATAAGCAGGTCTCTTTCTTTCTATAGCCAGTGGGAACTCAGAGCAGGCAGAATAAGCCTGTAGAGCACACACAGTCCATACTCAACATTTAACAAAGTACAACACAAATTTCAAGAAGCGGGACCTTTTTAAAAAGGATTCTGGAAGAATTTCAGAGGAGTTTTGGAGATCCAGGCCTGCAAGCATGCCACCTACATCAGGCAAATTAACAGAGAAACAGAGGCTTAAAAGAGGCAGGCATCTAGATAAGCCAGGCAGCATGGAAGACTCACCATGAGGAAGTCTTTCCTTCTGAACGCACTTCCAGGAGCATCCAGGGCCCATAAAAGCCCCTTGCCAGGTGACAGCAGGGTGAGACCAGTGCTCCCCTGGCTACCACCTACAAGGGCAGTGAGGAACACTGGGCAGTGCCTCAGGGAAGGAGCACAGGTTCTGGCACTTGGCTTTCAAAAGGAAAATGAGGCACAGGTGAACAACATTACTATTTGGGGAAGAGTAGGAAGACAGTAGGAGGGATTACTTCTCCCTAGATCACAGTGCAGCTGGCACTTTGCATCCCTCACACACAGGTGTTTTCCAAATATATCACGTGGCTACAATAAAGATTTAGAAAATAAGCTAGTGCTTACACATGGACACTCCCATAATGGTGTGAAGGTGTCTTTATGCCCACGTGTACCAATATACATAAATATACACATGTTTCTATACATAAGCTGCTTCCAAGTAGCATTAGAGCATTAACCAACAAATCAGGATGGAAAAGTCTAATAAAAAGACAACTTAGTGTAATAAAAACATGTTTTCTTCTCATAAGCCTGTAAGACACCCAATTCTCAGGAAAAAGTTGCAAATGCAAACAACAGGCCAGGACCCTCCTCATTTCACTTCATGAGAGCTGCTGTGGCCATGCTGGAGCCCAGCTCAGCACCGCACAAGAGGCTCCTCACGCTCCGGAGAAACCCTGCCCAGGTCTGAGTCTCATCCCCTTCCAGGGGCACACGGCTCACCCCTCTGCCTCCCCACGGCAGCCCCCCGGGAAGGGAACGAGGCACAATCACTGACTTCACCCCAGCATGGCACCTTTCCCGCACATAGCCATGGGCTGGGCAGGAGAAGACACCCCACCGCCAGCCCACAGCCGGCTCCACCAGGGCACACCTGACCTCACAGCCTTGTCTTCTGCAGGAAGGCCTCGTGCTCCGGCAGCCATTCACTTTATGTTGTAAACAGCTATTAGATAAATAACATTCTCGTTTTACTGGGATTTCCAGTAAATCCACATAAACCGTCCTGATTTAGCATGATTTTCAGTGTGAAATGCCCATCTTGGAATATGTTGCCCTTCAGGCGTCAGGCACAGGTGTCTGCCCATCAAGAGGGGCAGAAATGCAAACAAGCGTCACCTCAAGTGAGAATTTTTGTTTCTTTTTACTTTTATTTTCAGAATCAAGACAAAAATCAGTAAAAGCCAAGGTAAAGACTAAGGGGGGTGAAGGAGATCTTGTGGAGGTCACACCATCATATGCTCCCACTGCACGTCCTGGCTGCTCTCTGGTACCACAGAGGCACATCACAAAACAGCTGTGGAGGCAACGAACAACATCTGCCTCATTGTCCTGGGTTCCAGTGTATTCTATTACCATCTTCATGAGCTTTTGAAGCAAGTGGGGCAGTATTCCTTGTCTCCTCCCTCCAGATTATCTTCTGTTAATGAGCAATCAAGGACCCTGTTGCATTACTCATACATAACTTGGCTGCTGGACTATCTCCTGTTAATGGGCACATCAATGCCTTGCCATGACTCACCATCCCATTGTGAGAGGCTCTCGGAGGTTTGGAGCACCACAGACAACCTTTCCCACTGGATTCCCAGAGGACAGGAGCTACATAGCCACCACTGGACCTTCCGAGGAAGACTAGATCTTTCTACAGGATCACTGCTTCAACAGAACCACATCCATCACCTCAGGAGGACTGCAGCCACCATTTAATCAGACTGCTACTGTCACCCTGAATTAAGAGAGTGTCAGGTTGTATCCTGTCAGTCTAAACCAGTGTTTTCTGCCTTTATTTTTAATTTTCCTATTAAACTGTTATTCTGACTTGGTGTGTCCCACTGGTTTGCTTTCAAACTAGTACACTTATGCACCCTGAATGTGGCAAAAATTGTACAATCACTTGCCCAGCATGCCAGAGCAAGACCCCAAATGTCAAACTAGCAGTTCCTCCTTGGTGAGAGGGTGCAGGAGCTGCTGCTTGTTCCTGGAGACACCATGGAAGCAAAGGAAGTAGCGTTGTCCCCACTCTGTTTCTTAAGAGGTCTGTCCAAGGAATGGAGTCCCTCTCCCTCTTCTAAGGATTTGCGGTTGGGGGTTTTTTTCCCCAGTTACACAAAAGCAGCATTTTCATTTTTTAGTATTCCCAGTATTTGTGCAAATATTCTTCTGTACTGTCTGCACTCTTCAGCACTGGGACACGGATATCTCGGCACGAAGAAGAAAACATGAAACTTATTGCAAGTAAAAGATTAGTTTTATTCACTCTTTGATACATTACAGATCTCTCTTGCTGACTTACAGTTCCTTATACCAGTATGGCACCTGCTTCAGAGATTACCACACTGGCACTGAAAGCAGTGAAGTTAATGCAAAATTCAGAGGCAACAAAGTGGTAACCAGAAGACAAGGGAGAGGATAATTAAAAACCTTGAAGTGGCACTTCAGGGACTTAATGCCTGCAGTACAGATAAAGGGATGATTTGGGCAATAGAGGCACCTCTGGCTGCATGATCTTGAGGGCCTCATTGAACTTTGTTTTATAAATTGCACCGTGAAAGCAGCAGACTGGATGTTAAGATAGAGGGGAGGTCACAAGACCTGGGCCTAAACATCCAGGAAGTGTCCTGCAACCTTCTCCATTAGGGAGCTGCCCTTTTCTTATGGCCCTGCTGCTTTTCTTAAGCGGTGAAATCAGAAAGTATTTGTAATATTTTCCTTCCTCCTACAGTGTGTGCATTTGTAAAACATTACCAAGGTAATGAGCAGTCACAAAGACTGTCACCACCAAAGGAGGCAAAATGGAGAGACGCAGTCACCGTTCAGTTGTAGTGATCGCACCAGTCGAGTGTTTACTTGCGCTCCGTATGGAACACGGGATAAAATAACCATTGTTTCCTGCAAGTTCTCACTTACAAGCAGCTCACAGGAGGAACACATTTGTCACTGTGCAGGGACAGGGTGCTGTGAAACCTGCCCCCCTCAGCGGGGACAAGTCCCTGTAGCCACACACACACACACGTGGCAATGAGGCACCGGAGCCCTCGGTGCGCCTCGCAGCAGCCACTTCCCCGGGCGCACTGTGCCCCTCTCCCGCGGGCCCACGCTGCCTCCACGGCTGCATAATTTTTCCCGGCACTTTTGTCCTCCCTCCGGAGCGCCGTCAAGTCCCAAAAAAAACCCGTTTTCTCTCCCAAAAAGCTGTGTGCTCCAGGTGAGGCTCGAACTCACAACCTCGGCATTGCTCGGCTTTGTACTGCTGTATAAGTACCGCGCGCTAACCGATTGCGCCACTGGAGCCCTGACACTAACTTCTCCCGAACGGTTTATCAAGGGCTCGCCCGGCCCCGGCGGGGGAAGGGCAGAAGAATCCTACCCGTGCCCCGCGCTGAGCGACGGCCCGGGGCCGCCCCGGTTCCCTGCCCGGGCCCCGCTACCCCGGTAGCGGCGCGGGAAGGGCAGGAGGGAGCTGGTGGACGCTGCACCACTCGGGGAGGGCGGCGCCCGCGAGCAAAGGAAGGAGGCGAGCGGCTGCGCGGCGGGGCCCGGACAAAGCCCTCCCGCCCCGGCCTCCCCGCTGGGCGGGCGGGCAGGCGGCCCTGGGGGGCGGTGGGAGAG
>VZRV01001413.1:1013085-1245796 GCA_013398115.1 Falcunculus frontatus
ACGGCGTAACCAAACCTGCCTTAGCCCCGCCCCCAGGGGGTGTCCCGCTTGACGGACGCGCGAACGAACCAATGAGCGCTGGGAATCCCGCACGGACCCGCGGTGCCGGGGCGGTGGCGGCCAATCGGGGGCTGCGGGCGGGGCGGGGCGGCGGTGGCAGGTGACGGGCGACAGCGGCCGCGGCCTGACCGTTCCCCGCAGCCCCGGGCGCCGCCGGCTGGAGCGGTCCCCGCAGTTCCGTGCTCCGCGGACGAGACAGCCGGAGCCCGGCCCCGGGTTGCGCGGGACCGAGCCTCCTGACGGCCTTCGGTAAAAGGCATTGGCCTTTGGGTCGGCGAAGTTCAGCCTCACGCTCATGGGCAGCCGTGGGGAGATGATGCACCCTCGGTCGTGCTCAGGACCAGGCCGCAGGGAAAAGTGACGGAGAACTGCCAAGGAACTAAATGTTGGTGTCTGTACCACCGCTGCTGTGTGCGACACAGGGGGTGCCTGGCACTCTCAAACGTTTGTTCAACACTACGTGTGTATTGTTAAAGTATTCCTCCAACATGGATTTATTCTGCAGTCACATCTGTCCTACCTTATGTGACAAGAAGATAGTAAACATAATGGTCATCAGCAGATTTTTTTAACTCAAGTGTGACGACTCTACCTCTTTTTCCCCATGATCCCCATGGTAAATGAGCTGATGCTTTTTGAATGGCAAGGAAGTGCTTCTCACTTGCCAAGAAAGTTGTTCTGCTGTTGATATTATTTCCGTGGGTGTTACCTAAAACATATTTCAGTGGTGTACTTCATTGACAGGTGAAGTAGCATGCAATTGCTGTATGTGATCCTTGTTGAAGGTGGCTGGCATGGAGAAGAAGAGAATTGGCAGTTCATTTCTTAAAAGAAATTTTTTATTATCATATAGGTAGAGTTGGCATACCAGAAAACAGCAGCAGCCTTCATTACCCTTAACAGTGCATCATTATGCTAACAAAATATTTTTTAGCACATAAAGATTGCTCTGGGGGAAAAAATAATATGGAGAGAGTGTTTAAAATAAGTATATGACCCAGTGTCAATATTTAGCTTGTGGTTTTTTGTTAAAGTATCTTTCTTGCTGGACACAAGCTTGAAAATTTAAGTGTCTAATAGGTCTGGTGATTGAGAAAGTTGAAAAATAGAGTTAAGTGTTGTCCTAAATGCAGTTTTTTTCCACTAACACTTTTTCCCAGTGCCCTCAATGCAAAAAATTATTTATTCTCATGTAGCAGTTTTGTGCTTCAGTACTCTTGCACTTCTCAGGCAGCAAAAGGTTACACATCGAGTCCTTACCTTTGCATAAAAGGAAGGATCAGAGCCAAAAGGGAGAAGAGAAACCCCAGGTGCTGGAACAGGCTTTGATGGAAGAGCCATCGTGAAGCAGACTAGCAAGTAAAATCCAGGCCCCAATCAGTTCTTGAGGTGTATGAGATGTACTTATTTGCTTGGGTCTTGCAGAGACTGCAACACTGCTTCTTTTCTTTGCCTCTCCAATACACTTGACAGAAATAGAGTTTCATAGCCTTTCACACCATGCAGATAATTTCTTAGCCCCACCATTATATGCATGAAGAGGCAATTAACTTCATTTTTCAAAACCTGCTGATTTTCAGAAGGTTGCAGAAAATGCTACCCTGTGATAATAGCTTCAGCCTTATATTAATGATGAATTTTGTGAGTGAACTTTATTTCCTCCCTAAGTCTTAACTATCAGGATTTCATACCTCACTCCTGACACAAAATGGATTTATGAGCCTGCAACTGAGAAAGTTTTCTCTGCAGGTAATAGTACCTTGTATTCTGCCTGGTAGAAAAAAGTGGAGACTAGGGGTTAGAGTAGTGGTGGTGGACAAGAGCCCTGAAGTTAAAACTGGCCCTTTAATACTCTGTTGAACAAGGATTGGCTCAATCAGTTCCAGGATCTGTTTTTTCCTACTGTGACTCTGGAAATTCTTTTGGCTTTCATGCCCAACAAATGGAGTCATGCTCTGCAATGCAAATACTAACGATGAGGTTAGAGCTTTACAAAACCATGATCATTAACTAGAGTGTCTTCACTTCTCCAGTCCTGCAAATCGGGGTCATAATTCCCTAAGTGAAAGTGTGCTTTAAATAGAACCTCTCTTTCCTTCACAGATAAATACAGAACTTCCAGCAGCCTCTAGAACAGAAAGTACCAAAATGTACCTGTCTGTAAGTCCAAAAACAGGCCTTATGAGTTTGCTGTGTTGTGGTGTCTCACCACACCTGTTCTGTTGGTAGAAATTTCATGTGCTAAATAAATAAGGTGGTGGTGGTGTTTTGTAATTGAGTGAAATAATAACTACTTTGGGCTTATTTTAGAGGAAATTATTGCTGGTCCCATTGTGATTGTATTAATGCAGTGGAACTGTAATCCATGTGTGGATTTTTTTATCCCAAAATGAATGAATTTTTTTTTGTTGTTTTATAAATTACATAATGAATTAAACTAAACTGCCAAGAAGTGATAGAGATGAAGGTAAAACAAAGTCACACTTACAAATATTTGATAAAAGCATAATATTAGTTCAAACTCACACTCCATTGCTTTCTTCTGGTGGAAAATTACAACAGTACAAGTTAAGAACTCCCAGTTTTGTACTGCTCATCATGCTGAATCTTCAGTCCCATAGCTGCACTGCTCATATGTGCAAGCCATGGAGAGTGTACCACTTACTTTTAACCAGATAGTTTTATCACCTTATACCCAATACACATTCACCCACTAAGCACAGCATAGATAAAAGTGGAAGACTAAGATATGTCAAGAGCAAAGTGCTAAGATATTGTAATGTCTTGGGATTTTTTTACCCACCCATTTCATGTGTTTGGAGTCTGAAAAAATGTTTATAGGTTTCTTTATTAAAAAAATTGGGGGTGGCAGGGAACAGAGTGAGCAGTCCTGTAGCAACTGTGTAGATATTGAACAGAAACTAGTGAGGGAATAAAGACTAATAGAGATCTGGAAAGTCTCGTTCTTCTCAGTTTCTTGTTTGCCTGACAGTTTGATGGCAATATGCTGCACTTTCCCAAAGGGCATCCCAGAATCAGCTCTCCCACAAGCCCTGCTATAACACTGGCAGAGCAGATCAAATGAAAATGAGTGTTTATGGACAGCTGCTCTTGGTCTTACAAATGCAGGAGACATCTGTATTTTGGCTGTTTGGCAGAAGAAGATCCCAGTATTTTCAAACAAATATACATACCACAAACATTCAGCCTAAGAATGTTCAGGGGAGGTTTCTATAACTTGAAAGGGGTGAATGCCCCAGCCTTGCCCATTTTCCTGACTCCATGTAACAAGGCCATTTTTGTAGAGAGCTGACGTACACACTCCAGCTGATGCAGTAAAGAGAATTAAGAAAACCCCTGTGGGCAAAACCAAATCTCCAATAAAAAAATATATATTTTAAAAACACTAGTCAATTATTAGCCAAGCTGCTGGGGCATTAGGACTCTATGAAGTAACCTTTGGCTGATGGACCTGACCCCTTTGACACTAAAGCCTGAAGACACCTCTTGTACCAGCCAATCCCCTGAGCACTGGGGTTGGAATCACGGGCAGTTCGCTTACAGAAGAAGCACTCTGCAAATTCTTATATCTCAGGCAAAAGTTTCGTAGCTGGCGGACCATGGAGCTTCTTGTGAATGTAAGAAAATGGATAGAAGAAAACAAAGCTGCTTTTTTGCCACCTGTTTGCAATAAGCTTATGTAAGTAAATGAAGATTTATGGTTTTTTACCAAACTATTAGATATACAAATATTCCTAGCTATAAGAGGAAGCTGCAACAATGCATACGTGGTAAAGATTAATAAGGAACCATAGTTCCTCTCAGGCTGCAACCAGAGTGCTGTTCCAAAGAACAGAAAGTGAGTGAAATCTGTTTTGCAATAACTCAGCAGAAGCTGCAAAAATAAATTTGAATACAAGATACTTGCTTCAGCTCGAAGTCTCTTGTAGGCAGTGGGACTGAGTTAAGAGAATGTGTCAGGCTTTGTGTCAACAAACTCCTAGAAATCAGAGGAGATGGCATCATATCCACATACAAAACCAAATTACAACCTGAAGTAGCTAAAGCTGCTGAGAATCATTCCAACATCTCGTAGGAGCAATCAAAACCAGAAGGCTATATCACTGAAAAACAAGGAGAAAGGAAAGGCAGGGGCACCGGAGGAGCAGGTTTCCAGGGCATTTCCAGAGCTGTCAAGGCAGGAGGGTAGGGAAGCTGAAGAGGCAGTTTACAGCCGTTTACAGTATTCTGAATGAGACAGCCAATATAAGAAAAAAGTGTGGGCATTACGCAGTTGTATGTACACCATGCATATTCTCTGTGTCAAAGCTTGTGAACAAATTCCAATGTAAATTATCCAATGTGTTGTACCTTCTAATCAAAATATTAACAAGGATTTCTTTTGTCAGTGAAGCTGAGGACAAAATATTTTTTCTAAAACTCTGCATGAAGAAAGCTTTCATTGGAGAGTATTCTCCCTAAGGAGTGATATAGACCCTGGTTTTATAAAGAAATTAAAAAGCATTTTCCTAATTGTAATTAAAAAAAACCTCTTTCTTTACAATTTTAATTATTAAAAAAAATCAAAAAATATGTGTCTTGCCTTACCCTTAAGTGCTATCTCTAATGAAAAGCTGAATGGGCAGTAATGTATCAGTGATATTAATTCCCATTCACAGGTGCAAGGGTTGCTTTTCAAAGCAATGGTTACAAGACAAAGAAAAGGTAAAGAGTACCTCCTTACTGTCATGTCTGTGTTGAAACTACAGCTGGATGTAGAACTGAAAAATTCTGAAACTTGAATTTCTACAAGTGTTTTCATTTCTTTCATTTCCAGAAAGGATTTAGGAAGCCTTTTATAAAGCATATTCATTTCTGAAGCTTACCAATGATAATGGGAAAATTTTAGTATTTTACATATATGGAATACTTGTGTTTCCTCATCAGTAGGGTGAACCTTTTTTGTTATTACTGCACTGTTCTGGACTTCTTACCAGTAGTTCTGTGTTAACCTTGAGTAAATCTGGGATGTGACATCTATCAGAGATCTTCCCCATAAACATTTTAAGAAGTTACAGTGAAACAAGAAATATTTGTTGTGATAAAAATTGCATAGTTAAAAAAGAAAAAAAATCCTTTTTTCCAACATGGCTTTAGCCTATGTAGAAAGAGAGTAAAACCATCTACTGCATGGATTTTGAGTCTCCTGTCACCTGCTCCTGGTGCTACCTAAATGCTTTCAAGATTTTCCAGAAAGTTTTAGGTAATTTTCCAGGAAGCAACTAATAGATTTTCAACATTTTTTCAAAGGCTCGATCCTTTGTGTTTTGAGTAGAGATGTACAAGGCAATCTTCTCACTGTGTCCTACCGCTTCATTGGAAGGCAACTGCCTCAAAACATTTAAGTAACTTAAAACCTTTGTTTCAAGGGAGATTTAACTGTTAAAAACTAGGTCTCACAGCAGGCCAGTAGGGCTTTTGGTATCTAAAGTCATTACAGCTTTCAGGCTTTTATAACCTTGTGTTCCATACATTCGAGAGGATCAAAATTTTTTAAATACCTATTTGGGATTTCAACACAAAACCTCAGTTCCTGAATTACTGCCCATTCAGAGTTTTACCAAGGTAAGAAAATGATACTAATTAAATTGCATCTCTGACATTGTATTTTAATGACACTATCTTGCAAGTTTAAATGCTTTTTAATCTCAATGATGAGCAATTAGTGCAAAATCAAACCCCTTGACATAGCTGATTTTTACAGGTACTTCTAAAGCTCTTCTTCTGAGTTCAGAATATGAGGCTTACCAAAAGGACATCCAAGTGTGGTCATGGACCATCTGACTCTTTGTAGTCTTATAATTTTTTTAAGGGTTACCTGCTGGTACCATTTTTCTTTATGTGAACAAGAGAAATGTGAGAGTATAGAAAACTTAATAGTCCATTGGTTATCTCCTCATTCTAACTATAGTACAGTCAAGTAATTTTTTCATAGCTAGAATCTTTACAATACTCCAACTGCATTTTGGCAGTCTTAACTGAAACTGCTTTTCTTTATGATATTTCTCCTTAGTTTAATGCAGCTGTATTAACCAGATAATTTTATTTAGCAAGATGGACAAAATTACCTATTGGAGTTCCTGCTCATATTTCATAGCTGGAATCTTTTGATGGTGTCATTGAATGATTAATCCATAGCCTGTTTATCATACAAAGTCCAGGTAAACCTATTGGATAACAGAATTAATCGTAGATTTGCCAAATAAAGAAGTTAAGCAGTAATTGTTTTAAAGCAGTATTTTCACTTTTACTTAGTGAACTAGTAACAAAACAATGTTTATGTAAAAAAATTAACCCATCTTAACAGTAGACTACAGGATACCCACAGATTGCCTCTCTCATTTTATTTTTCAGGGTTGATTTTCATTTATTTCATTAATTATTAGCTGTATTACTACTGTTTGGGTCATCATGCCCTTCTTTAGTAGAAGTGTTCATTAATGCAGAAACATTGCAATGTGCTGTTGAAAATGGATATTAAATCTGCATGGTACAAAGAATTTGGAATTCAGTTCCTTATTTTATGATACAGATATGAAGCCCAGTGCTGTAAAATATACAGCTTCCTATGGAGAAAAGAGCCAATTCTAATCCTTTAGTTTTATTTGACCAACTAATTTGTCACGGTTACTTGTTATGTCTGCTTTACTAGTCCACACTAGTGTTGGTCATTATCCTTTAAATACTCTTCAAAGAAAAAATGATAATGGTAGCAGATTGAATGTGTGTGTGCAACCACTCAGAACAGCCTCTCTCAATTAAGGCTTACAAGGTGCTGACACGGGGACATGTTGTTGTTATTCCCTGTGTCTCAGGGGATCGTGGCCCTGCTGGTCCCGTGTCACTGCCCAGAACCTCCTCATTGCAAAGCAGAGTTTAACACACCTCAGTTCACTTGTCAAACAGCTTAAGAACAAATTTTGATTCACAGCTAACAGGCCTGATTTTGAAGGTGCTTTGAGCAAAGAAAAAACAGCTACCTTACCTTTTTATTTGTGCAAGTGGAATGAGAGGTAATTGGGGTGTCCTTGTGATAGCTGAGAGAAATGCTCATTGGGGCTCTTGAGAGGGGTAGAGTTAAGAAATGGCCTGGAATCTCCTTTTCTGAAATATCCACAACCACAATGAAACCATTGTAATTTTGTTCCAGCTTAGCAAAACCAGTATAAGCAGAACAGAAATTAGCTGGCAATTCCTACCATCAGTATCTCTGGTAATTCTACCAATGTGGGGGGAAAAAGTATGTTTTTACCTTTACATAATAAGCTCAGGTTGAAAAACCATTTTCCTAGTTCCCGTCTCTTAGGTAACATTCTTTATCTTTTCAGTTCAAAGCTCTTTCCATGGCTGGCAGCTATTGTTGTCCCCTTTTCATAGCTGGAGGCATTGAAACACCAGGAGGGAGGTAGCTGGCCTCAGGTCACCCAACAGGACAGTGCCAGAGCAGAGAGATGCATCCAAGGTCTTACAAGTTCTTGTACTGGATGTTGCTTTTCACTCAACATTGTTTCATCGACTCACTGTCCTAATAGAATGTTTTAAAAAAATTAAATAAAGAATATCATGAATAGAGGTAGCTTTAAAATGTCACTTTCTTTTCTAGGCATCGCTATCAATTGAATGTGATGTTTGTTGGAGGGCCAAATGAAAGGAAGGATTATCATATTGAAGAAGGAGAAGAGGTAACCAATAGGTTGTTTATATTTTTCTGATTTAATTGATCTATAATGATTAAATGCAGCTACTTTTGAAGGTATAGCTATAGATTAGAAATGCCAGGCTCAGTGATGTTGTATTTATTAGATCTATTCAAAGGCTTAAACAGAATCATTCACCAGAACCATACACCATCTGTGCATTCTGTTTGAAACAAGCACATGAGATCAGATCTGTTTTGCTGTAACTCATTTCCAACAGGAACCTAGAGAAAGTGTTCTGACACATCGAAGTGTCTCATTTCAACATTTGGGAACAGAACTTCAGGAAGGTAATGATATTTTTAAAGTGGTATTTTGTTGCAGAAGATTGATCTGTATTTCATAAGTAACTGACATTCAAAAATCAAAAAATTCAGTAGAAATTACATTTTTTCTGGACTTTTAAAAAATTATCAGCTTTTCAGCTTTCATTTGGGTTTGGAAAGTTAACGAATAGAGTCTTTAAATATTTTTCAAATCATTCCCCTTTGCTCAAAGCCATTCCACTGCTTTGAGTTGTGAGTAACCATTGTGGCAAATACAGTATATAGGAAGAAAGAGTAGAAACCTAATAAAATTGTAACAATTTACACCTGCTTTGTATACTGCCTTTTTCTTGGAATTGCCTGCTTGGCCTTGGGACTTCTCTGAGTCTGCAATTGGCTCTGGAAGAGCCCTTAGGGAAAGTGGTTACTAGAGGCCTGGGAGTAAGGGTGTCAGGATGGGAGACAATTTCCTTGCTTCTCAGCAGAATAATTTAACTTCATGTATTTCCAATGACATTTGGCAACCTAATTTTAAGTACCTTTGGAAACTCAAGCCTAAGCATCTGCCTAGTTCAAGGCAGAAGTGGGTCAAGTTTCAATAAATCCTTTCGAAGAGAAAGAAAAATTCATTTACTTATCATTGAATCATTTCTCCCCAAACCCACCCCAGCATTTTACAAGAGCCTTCACTGATCTCCTGTTCTAACTGTGCCCTGCAGGTGTGTGTAGTCCTTACAAACGCACAGCTCTGAAAGAGCAGACACTGAGTTATCCCTGGGTGACTCCTGCCTGTGTGTTGGGTTGTCACCACCATCTGCCAGCCCACCTGTGGCTGTGGGCACAGGCATGTCCATCACGTGCCATTAGGCTGCTTGGGTTTCAATAAAAGGAAACTTAGGCTAATTTAATTTAACTTTTTTTTTTTCTTTTTTTTTAATGTTGCAAGATGTTCCTGTATTTGTAAATAACTTGGCCTACCATTCAATAAACTCTTTATATGACTTCTCAACAATATAAAAATTAGCCATATCTATGAAGGCATAATTTTTAATCTACTGTTGCATACTGATATGTTATTGCTAATTTAACTGGAAACAAGATTTTTTAGGTATCAATACATGCTCATTTACATAGTAAACTTCCCACAATTACTCAGCAACCAAAAGTGGAAGCATAACAACCCTATCACACAGGAAAATTGGCAATACACACATCAGAAGCAATATCAGTATGTAGCAGTTTAACATATGGGCCAATTTTGTTCATTTTTATGGAGGTACATTAGAGTTATTCATTGCATTTTACCATAGCTTTTTATCAGACACATTTGCACCTTCCTGTAGTCTAACTCAGAACCATGTTTCTCATTAGAGAAGAATTGTGAGGTAGAGAGTATCCTAGCGAAAGGGCATATTCCTAAATTAGACTTGGGATTTAAAAAACAGCCATTCAAAGCCATGTTCAGCTCATTATTTTGTCAGAAAAAGGGTAATTTATAGTTCTGGGTGATAATTTGAAGACAGACTATATAGACGTACTGTCAGCAGGCCAAATCACGAACACGAAAACTCACAAATCCTTCAGGCAAATTTAGCTGATGCTGTTCTACTGTGAGTATTCTAAAAGCAAAGAAGGGTTGGTTTGGAGAGAAAGTTAAATTTAGGATTGTTTATATCTGTCCACTCGCTATCTTGTGCCTGTTATCGCACAGTTGATGGTGTGTCCTGTTGCACAACTTGCGCTTGAAAGCCTGCAGTTCACAGCAGCAAAGGGTTGGCACGCAGAGATAAGGGCTGAGGAGCATCCTCCTGCTCCCAAGCTGCTCTCTGCTGGTGCCATTAACATGCAGGTGTATCAGGAAGATTAGTTCTGACTGGCTAATTAGGAGAAGAAAAACCCAGAAGCTTGATTTGAACTCTCTTCAAAGCCTTTTAGATTTGTCTCCTGAGCAGCCATTTAGGCTAAAATGACAGCTAGTCTAGCACAATTTTTTTCCTCCTCTCAACAAGCAGGCATTTCCTAAATAAGTAAATCTTATATTTTGTTCTTTCTTAGTTTTCTCTGTACTGCTTCACAGCCTTCTTAAATTTCCGTGCACTACTTCTTTGCCACCTTTCTGCACAGAAAGTGTCTCATACCTGAGACATTGTTTTCAATCAGACAGGTTTTTTAAAGAATAAAATCAAGATGCACCTTACAAAAGATAAATCATTCTCAGTCTGTGGCTGGAATTTACCAGGAGGTCATATTCGTTCTTTTTCTTATTTGAAAAGTTCCCTTTTACTCCTTTCTCCGTCAGATCAGAGATAGAGTCAGCAAACATCTACTCAGACATTCTCTGCCTCTAACTCAGACTCATTCAAAATGAAATAATTGCTTTGGGAAATGCATCTTCTGTTGGAACATGGCAAAAAAGTGCTGTGAGAATATTTAGCACCTAAATAGCTAATACTGACAGAACTTTCTAGAAAGTGTTTGTGCTACGTAGCTAGTTCTATGAGGGTTTCAAATGAATCATTATTCTGATGTTCCTCATTTGTCAAGAGAGTTTTGGCTTCCATGGACTAGTGACTACAATTCTTGTGTAATCAACTTGATGAGGCCATTGAAAGTTTCTGTGGCAGCCCTGACATGATCACCGAATCACTAAGGTTGGAAAACACTTACAAGATCATCGAGTCCACCCTTTGACTGAACACCTCCTTATCATCTAGACCATGGCACTGAGTACCATGTCCAGTTGTTTCTGAACACTTCCAGGAATGGTGACTCCACCACCTCCCTGGGCAGCCACTTCAATGCCTGACAACCCTTTCCATGAAGAAATTCTTCCTGCTGTCCAGTCTGAGCCTCCCCAGGTGCAGCTTGAGGCTATGTCCTCTTGTGCTCAACCCCTCACAGCTACAGTGTAGCAGGTACCAGGGAACAGTCCTCAACATATCTTTGTCTTGAATTTTTCATCACACCATAGCCTTTATGACAAGAGTTTCAGTGTTAACACAGCCTACAGGCTTCATGGTGTATTTACTGCATTTTTACTTACTTGTAAAGCCTGAGGGTAATAAAAAAACCCCTTCTTCCAAAGAAATAAGTGAAAACTCAAGGGGACCATAGATTTTGGAGACAGTTAATGACAGAGAAACCCCACGGTCATAACAAAGCCTAGCTGTAGTAAAAGAATTTCAGAATTTATTTACTGCATTGTGTGGGCTGCTTTGGGTGAAAGTGAGATATGCTAACAGCTAAATCTAGGATCACAAAAGTAGTTGGGCTGCTCTTTACCCACCTCAGTCCACCACTTACACACAATAAATCTCAACTGACTTTGATTTCTTAACAATTTACATTCTGATATTGAATCTATATAAAACAGTGCAGTTCCATGCAGAGAAATTCAGATCAGCCTTTCATCTACCACCTACAACACATTTGCATTGGCACAAACCCCACCTGGGTTTGGAAGTCCCACTTCTCATTGTGCTGTGTTTTACCCTAAGTTTCTGCTCTCAGCATCTAGGTTGTTTCCAATGGATAGAGCCACCTAATTATTGGCAAAGCCCCACAGACCAAAGCCCTTACACCGCTTTCCTAAAGAGAACTCTCTGAGCAGAAGTTCCCCCTCCTTTGATCATCTTGGTGAACCTCTTCAGCTTCTTCTAGCATATTTCCGTGGTCTGACCGAGATATAGCATCATGATCTGAAACATGATACAGGTTGGAGGTCACATCTGCCACAACTCATCTGAGTTTTCTAACCCGAGTTTTGATTTCTCTTTCTCTCCCTTTCACACAGACACCACAAGACTTGGTTCACTTCTGACAAATTATCTGCTTAAATGAAGCCTGACCCCTTCTAGTGTATGCTGCTCTCTAGTCAGCATGCTTTTGAGAAACTCTTCCCTATCAGATCAATTCACCCTTTGCATTTTATAAGGACAGTGGATGTCTGAAAACAAGGGGAAAGTGGAAAGTGGGGCTAGGTGAGCACTCCCATGGGTTGTTTCGTGGTCCTTATATCCCAAATAAATCTGAGAACATGAGTCACAACAAAGCAAGAGAAACATTTTTGCTTCTTTACATTTAAAACTCCTACATTTATCTGGTGAAGACTCTTGGAATATCTTAATAAGAAACAAAGCTTCTATTAAAATGTAATAAGAATGATGATCCTTTTGCATCAGAAGGAAATTGTGTCTTCAGAAATAAGTTTGCTGCATAAGGTTGCTGGGATGAGTTTTGGCTAGTATTCAGGTTTCATAGACCTGACATGTAAATGAGCAATGGGAAATGAAAAAAAAGCCACACCAAAACCCCTCAACATAGTTTTCTCTACCTTCCTCATCTATTTGTCTTGCAGACTTCTGATGGCTGAAAACCCCTTGTGATGAGAAAGGGAGAAAATTGTTTTTCTGTGCTCAAATGAATCAGTCACCACTGAAGTCTGGAGAACACCCAGGCTCTACTCCCACATCAGAATTTGATTTGCTCTGCAAATTAATTTAGTACTTAACCATATGACAAGCAATACAAGC
Source organism: Falcunculus frontatus (assembly GCA_013398115.1). NCBI lineage: Eukaryota > Metazoa > Chordata > Aves > Passeriformes > Falcunculus > Falcunculus frontatus. Next base: position 1,025,701 of record VZRV01001413.1, read on the forward strand.
CAGGATATACCAAGCCAGAGCCTAATCCCAGAAGTGGCTGAGCAATCCCAAATTCCACTTTTAGAAGCAGTCAGAACTCGAAGTATCCTGCTAATTGCAGGTCCCTTTAGAGGTCTGTAAATAAGCTGTCAGCTATAAAAGCCCTCATGGAGCTCTAGGTTCCTGTGTCTAGGCAGAGTTTGATATCAAAGGTGGCTCTAATTAATTTATGTACACTGCTGTACATAAAATACAATAGACTTGTGGGTTTTTTAGTTAGTCAGTGCAGATCAATTAAAAATACTGTATTCTTCCCCTGTAGGTGCTTCTTTGTTTACTCTGCTAGGACACACATACCTGGGTGAAGGATCAATCCTGACCACATTTATATGGTGAGGATATCAGTGCTCTTTTTAGGGTAGTACCCACATGTTCTACTACCTTGTTGAAATTTCTATCAAGACAAGCAGCTTCAGTGATGCTTCCTCTGACGGAAACAGTGAATACCTACCACTGTGCACCTCCTCCTCCTGCCTCCAGAAATGCCAGCATAATTTATTCTATGAGTATTCACAATTGAATGAAATATCCCTATACAGACTTGAGAGTGATTCAGCACTGGTCATGCTGCCTTCCCCTGCAGGCACAAGACTATCAGACTGGAAGCATGATCAAAAAGGGTGAAGCAGACTGAGGAAGGAGGATGTATTTCTCCTACAGCAAAGAAAATTGAAGGAAAATTAAATTAATTTTAAAAAACCCCTCAGTTTTAAGGTGTTTTCATTTGAGTTTCATAGGTATATCTGCAGTTTTAATGATCATATTGAGAAATGTTATGAAATGTTATACTTGGGGCAAAGAAGCACTTCTACGTGGCTCATAACTTCTAGAGCTGAAGTGAGAATTAATAAAGGAAGTGTTTTTAGTGTAATCATAATGTAAAGATGCCACATTGTAAGCAGAAAACTAAACAAAATGCTAAAGTCTGGAAAAAGAGAAGAAGAAAGGAAGAAGATACAATAATAAATAAATAACCACATTTATCTGCAACAAAGGATAAAAAGACTGGTGAACAACCTTTGTTTCTTCCTTGAAACATGTTTTTCACCCAGAAAGACAAATTCATCCCCCATTGTGAGCCATTATGTAGCAGCAACATACAAATACAAGCTTTTCTACAAGGAGAGATATATCCATTTCACGTGACAAGAGGCCTTGTCATTAATAAGATGTTAATAGAGCTGAATTATTGCACATTCCCTCAGTTTTTAGTACTGCTGGGGAGAATGGATACTAGATTATTCCAGTAAGAAGAGTACAGTTGGGAAATCTCATATTTTCAAGTGGCGTGAACTCTATTGAATTACTATCCTATCTATATAAGTGTATATATTTGTGTAGATGCATACATATACACCTGAATTTTTTACTCAGGCCTTGATTTTTTTCCAAGAGAGACTTAGGAAAACATTAGATTTGCCCAAAAGGCAAAAGTCAGTCAGTATTTAGAAAAAATAAATTTCCAACAAAAAGACAGTACTGTGTTGCCAAACTGGCCTGTGAAATGGGTGTGGGTAGTAACTCACTGAGATACTAAATAACTGACAGTTTCCTTGAGAAAAAGTTCAGGTTATATTATAAGCAAAGCAGCAGATTCAGTAATTACTGCCACTTGTATTAATCACAGTTACATCAGATGATTTATGCATGACTGAAGCACTCAGGCAATTTAAAAGAAAAAAAGTTTTGAAGAATAGACCATAATTTATAGTGAAAGGTACTATTTAAATTCAGTCAGAAAAACACTTTCATTGACAATGCGTAGCCCACGTCGTTCTTCCTTTCCCACTGCAAAACAATTATTTTAATTCATAATGTAATGTTTATAATCTTCCCTTATGACTGTGATGCTTGACCTCTGGACTGGATAGCTGACATCCACTCTCAAGTTTTTCATTTCCAGAAAGGTTGCTCAGCTGCCTGATTCATGTTGGAAGCAGGACAAACTCTGCCTCTGTTGTCCTTTCCCTTATCTACATGTCCTGTGCATGTGTTCAGTAATAGCTGCCCAAGTAGTTGCAGGGGAAATAACACTCCAAAGCTCAAGAATTCCAAAATGACCTTTCAGTTTCAGCATTATCAGTGCCATACTACCCACAGCTGGTGTGACAATCCATTGAGACCATACAGTCTCAGATGAGTCTTCTATGATCTGAAGGAGAGGTCATTTCCCCACTCAAATCGGTCTCTGTCGTGCAGGGATGAGCTGGCCCTGCCCAATGGAATGGGGGCTGCTGTAGCATTGGGTGCTGCCCTTCAGAAATACCAAAGAAAATGAGAGCAAAAGAACACAGGGAAATGGCCTGCAATGAGGATAAGTAGCCTGGCACTGTGGCCATCTAGACAAGAGTTATAATTTATCTGTAGTGATGCCCCTCCCACAAGGTGAACTTTTCGCTCATGTAAAAGCTCTCAGCATGAGTTTTTCCAGTGTATCTTCAGTTCTCCCTATTGTTTTGTTCCCTTGGCAACATATTTATTTTTTCTTATGTTCACAGAGGTGTTTCTTCAATTCCAGGGGGAATGTATTAATATTTCAAAACTCTTTTAGAAATAATACTGACTAAAAAAATTGATTAAGCTTTTCTAATGTTAGAGAAGGTTCTGTTTAGGGCGTTTGCATACTTCAGTGGTTTCTTCATTCCCCTATTTATTTTTCGTTTTGCTGAAATCGTTGTGAATTGCTATAAATAAGGGATTTTTTCAATTATAGTTCTAACTTTGAATCATGTTTCAGACTATTTCACCTGCACTAGTAATCTGGTTTCTAGATGTGATAAAGAGAACATGGAAAACATGGCAGAAGTGACTTTTGGAAGTATTATTGCTCTGCGCTATATAAAAATGAGAGGCAATGTGCCCATTATTTCAGGTCAAAGATACAGATCTGCTTGCAGATCATAGCACAGTTCTGTCATGAAACATGAGGCTAGATCTGAGCACCTCAGAGCCCACACAGAGGAGAGCTGGTTTTAGTCTGAAAACAGCCATGGAAAGGTTACCAAAGACAGAATTTTGGGTTCAGTGGTTCTGTCCTTATACACACGTTGAATGTAATCCTTTTACATACACAGTGGGAAGAGCAGCAGCTGTTGCTGGGCTTCGAGGGTATCCACAAAAGTAAAGCAGAACAGCTTCCAAATGGGCAATTCTTCCCAAATGAGAAAGCTCCATTAAAAAATTGAAAAAGTACACTAAAAAACCTGTGTGTACATATTTGGAGCTTATTTGGAAAAATGACATTTAATTTGACTGAGTAAAGACCCTGCTACATCTGAAATGAAGCTTTCTATATTGTGTAGTTAACAGATGCTTGACCCTGAGCCCTCCAAAAAGTAATTCCAAGGGTAAAACCAGCACAATAGAATTCCACCAGGTCCACAGGATAGCTCTATATGCAGTTACAGACCTCTTGGATAGCTTGTTAGTTGTTAGTAAGATAATAAAAATAATGCATATTCTGTAACATTTTTAAAAGCAACAGATGTTAGAAGCCTGTTATTGTTAGAAAAAAAATCTGCAAATACTTGCAATTGCAAATTGAATGTTTTATACATGTATTCTTTATATAGAGAATATTAAATACAGAATGTTTTGAAGTAGCTGCTTTAAAGTTATTTTCTTATTTCTTTAGCTTTTTTACCAGGTTCAAGGAGATATGTGTTTGAAGATAATTGAAAATGGGAAACAAAAAGATGTTGTCATCCGAGAAGGGGAGGTAAAACAGGATTGTTTTTCTGTTATAGTTGTACATAAATATGTTAAATGAATGTTTTATGTATTATTTAGAAATCAATTTATCCCTGCTGTGCAAGAGACAGCATCAGGACTTAAGAAAAAAAAAAACCCTTGAATGGAGCATAGAAAACTTCATGTAAATAATAGGAACCTAAAATACACTGTGTTCAACATTTGACTATTTCAATAACAGATAAAAATCCCTCTGAGCATCTGGGATGCCTATTCATATAGTCGAGAACATGCTGAGAGAAGTTCTTATTCCCCTCCATTGCATGGCATCTGCCATGTGAATTCCGTTGGATCAGTCTTTTATTTACACCTGGCCAGGTACACACCTCTTACCTACCCACACACACCAATAAGCAAACTGCCTAAGCTTAAGAATTTAAATGATTCATATACTTTCAGCCTTCTTTAGTCCTCACAGCTAGCCTTTACAACCATCACAGTAAGATGGCTTTGAAAGAGCCATTTATGAATAAAATGTATCTCATTTTTCATTATAGAAGACTTGCTAAAGCATAGACTGCAGTGCTTTTACTGAGAGCATGAAGAGATAGTGGGTGTTACTACGAGTTAGGTGTGCTACGACTGCCACTCATTGTTATTGATACAAGCTTGGACTGCACTCAAGTCTTTGAAAGGATTATTAGGTCTAGTGGGGACAGCCTCTAAAATGGAAGACATTCTAAACCAAATAACTTGATGTCATTAGAAGTATTACAACTTTTCAATGACAAAACAGAAGTACATTTTCCAACTACGAGGTTCTGGTATTACACTTCACATTGAAGGAGCACACCCAGCTGAGATCTTAGCATGTAAGAGAAGCACTAATGAAAAGGAGCACACAATACTTGGTGTGAAGAGTGACACTGGTACTGCTGAGGCACTGTCATTAGCTCTGTTTCGTAGGCAGAGAAACTGCAGTGACTGCCCAGCCTTGGCAAAGACATCTGTAGTGGTGAAGTGTACTAAACTTCCTGTACGGGGAGCTGCTAGGACAGGGTTTATTCTCAAGCTTCAGTAATAGACTTCTCTTAACCACGTTTCCTCTTCACTTTGTCACTTGCATGAGTAGATAGCCCCTCATATTTGTTAATTATTTCCGGAGAGAATAACACTCCTCATCGTGCAATCAAAGGTGCTCACTGTGTTGGAAGGCTTCACGTGGATGATTAGTTTAGACATTTTATTGAGCAGACAAAAAACTTGCTTTTTTATTTCCATTTCAATTACTCAGAAATTGCACTCAGTTTACAAATTTCAGATGAGTAATTGGTTAGATTTTCATTTCAATTGTGTCTAGCAATGATGATCAAACCAGGAGGAGAGAACTTGACTGCCATCAAGGCAGAGCTGATTGCAGTCAGTGTCATCATTCACAGAGAAAGCAAGAAGCAGTGTTTGCAGAGCTGTAGGTACCACAGTGGGTGCAGCTGCAGAGAAGCAACACAGGTTCAATAACAAGTAGGGGAGAAGTGGGGCAAGGAGCAGAAGATTTTGCAGGTTGAGGGGCAGGAAAAGGACAGTGCAAAAAAAAAGACTTCCTGACACTGATGCTTTCTGATTTCTTTTAACAGATGTTCCTCCTACCTGCCAGGATACCTCATTCTCCTCAGAGATATGAAAACACCGTTGGTCTTGTGGTTGAGAGGGAAAGATTAAAAACAGAAATTGATGGGCTAAGGTGAAGTGTAAACTATTGACTAATCTGTTAGAATTCATCATATAAACTAATTTCTCATGTCAATACAATAATGTGTTTTACTTTGCTAGTAATTTAGCAGATTCACCCCGGCAATTCTGTACTAATTCTATCCACACATCAATTTATCTCTACACACATAAACAGAGATATCATTTAGCATTTGATTTAGTTAAACAAGGAACATATTGAAGTGTCTTAAATGCATGTTGGGATTATAGCAATCTACTTATGTACTACCTACTGCTATCGCCGTAAGTTTTAAAAAAGATCTCAGACCTCTAACAATCCAAATAAAAAAGATTTTTTTATCAGTTCTGGCAAGCAGAATATTAATTCCTTTGTAAGCACTGACAGCAAAAAGATGAAGAGCAGCTTTCTTGTCAAGTGTATGAGAAGCTGTAAAGAAAAGTCAATTTTCTCACCATTAGACCCTCTATATTGTACACACCTCTGCCTAAGTTTTGTTGCCTTATGAGAACAACATCTTCATGTAAGTGAGTGGTTTGCTTTGTATTCTATTGGGAGCAGGACTAAGCTTTGTCTTGTGTCCATGTAGAATTCACAAGTCTAAGAAGGCAAATCACAGCAGTAACATTAGCCAATCTAGAAAAACTGTCTTGGTGTTAACCAGAGATGACTGACCAAACAGACTTTACAGCTGTCCATGTAATTTGTAAAGATTTAAAACTGCAGTGATATCTGTATCTGTAAAGTGCTGTTTCTGTCCTTTCACCTGCAGTTTTGATTGTTGCATGGGCAGTGTCACAGCAGGAAGATTGCAAGTAGGCAGAGCTAGAAAGACATACTTTTTCATTCAAACAAAAAATGCTACAGAAAGAAACTAAGAAAGGGACCAGTCAAGAAAAGAAACCCACATGATTAAATTCCAAGCTAAAAACAAGTCCACTTCATTTAAAGCACTGTTTACCTGTGTACTTGTCTCTTTATTTCCTTTCATTGCAGATCTGTAGATTGTGCGGGCTTACATTACTTAAAAGGTTTTGAGCTAGAAAAAATTGGCCAGTGATTTAGATAAAAATGTTTATTATTAATGTAAAAAAAGGAACTTAAATAGTAAAGTAAAGTAAACTTCACTTAAAGTAAAACAATCTACCATGTGAAATCTGTGAATGGTATGAGAGAAATGCTGAATGCCTTTTTAGGGATCCAGGCTGATCTAGAGATTTGCACTCCAATATAGGCATGCTCACGTGGAGAAACTAAACTGAAAGCTACCTTATGGCTTGCAGGTGGAAATGAGCACATCCTCCGTTCAAAATAGCTAATCAGGTACCTGAAAATAAACCTCTTATAGGTTTTTAGTGCCCTTGTTTTCACAGTGATGTGATGAATAAAGACACTCGAAGTTTTGGAAGTGAACAATCTTGTCATGCTTTTGAATCTACATTCCCTCTGCATACTCCTGGGAGAGAGGGGAATTTACAGCCAGAACCTCCAATGTTCTCATGCCTTTTTCAATACCAGCCACCTGCAGCAAAGACTGTACAAGAGGAAATGATAATGCACTTTGAAGTATGCTGACTCAAGGTCTAATACTGTGTTACTGTTCCATTATTTATCATGTCTACAAGCCTTAGTCATAAATCAGAGCCCCCAGCGTGCTGATTACTGTACAAGTGAAGAATAAGTAGCCTACCCCAGTGTTCCAGCCTAAGTAATGACTACATGTCTTGTGGCATGAGAAAAATAATCTAGCTAATCTTAATTCTATGGCAAATAAGTACAAAACCAACTAAGTTTGATGTTAGTCATATTGTTGGATACTTTGTTTTTACCAAACAAGACATTTTTAGCATCTCCAATCTCTGCAGATTGTCTGCATTCAGAATTTGTGCTGGCAGAAGAGCTTTTTCCATATTGAAGGTATAGATATTGTCACTCTCTTTTTGCAAAACTTGAGGAGCCAGGAAGCTCTTAGAAAATTTCTGGACAGTATGTGTATGGGTACATAAGACAGACACAAGCATACAGATATGCACAGGATAATTACATAAGTCTTGTTTTCCTCCTCAGACACACATTCCAGTAACTTTAACCTAAAAGACACATGGGACCTTTTTAAAACCAGTGACAATATTAGTGACCGTACTGGATCATCATTCCTTGCCAGTATATGCAGTGTTTTTAAAATCTGAATGTAAATTCTGTATTTGTCATTTCATAGATTGATTCCATACAGCAACCTCGACCTGTTGACCTCACCAAAATTTACTTATTTGTTAAGACAAAAAATAATGCAAGTGAAGCACTAAATTCCTCTTCAGAGGGGTAACCTAAACACTTCCCCAATCTATGTAGCTGAAAACCATCTATTTTTCACAAACAAGTCCATAAGCCACCTTGTTTTCTTATCAGCCCATGCATGGGCATTAAACAAGCTGACTCTCTCAAATATGAGTATTTATCTCATAGCTGCATGGAAGCAGTTACTGGAAATGGTAGTTGGGTCCAGGTTTTTTTGCAATAACTACATCCAAGGTGAAAGTTATTGGTCTCAAGAGATTTCCAGGATGAAATCTGGAAAGGTTGCTGAAGTAATTTGGTGACTTATCTGTGATTGATCAACAGAACTACAAGGCACTCCACAGAAGTTTGAGCACCCCACTCAGCAAGTCACTTAAACAGGGAAACAGAAAGCTTTCCCAAACAACCATTCCTCAGAATAAACTACACCAGGCTGGAGAATAAGTCAGTCTTACACGACATCAAGTAGCTATTTTCTTCAAAAGATTGAAACTGCCTGATCAGCTGGTTAATAAAAGGATTGACTAATGTGCTTACTTCATTAGATACTACGTTGGAGAATCAACTAATGTCCTCTTTGAAAAATGGTTTCACTGTGAAGATCTCGGCACTCAACTTATACCAATAATTCAAGAGTAAGTTTTTCCCTTTGTAAATTAAAAAAAACCTGAAATGATATTGTAGATCTTTGTCAGTCTGTGGCTTACATTGTTAATTTGCTCTTTATGCTGCATTTTACATAGACTTGTAAAAAGTTAATTGCTGCTCTATAAATTTTTAATCATGCCTTGTATGCCCCAAACTCATCAAATCAGATTAGAAAAAATGAGAAATCAAGTGTTTCACACATCCATCTGGAACATACTTTTTTGAACCAGTAAAAGCACTGCTACTAAGTGCAAAAAGAATTGGGTGAAAAATTGACACTGATGTATGCTAGGTTATCTAGGTAAAGCACTAAATTGCTTTAGGGCTTCTTTCACTCCTGCAGCTACTTTCTAGGAAACAAGTGAATGTCATTAATCAGTTTGTTAAATGGTTGCTAAAGGTGAACAAAGGAAGTGTTTAGTGACATAAATCTTGTAGGACTTTCAGACAAATCCTCTGTCAGTAGAATAGGTATAGTCTTGCATACATCTGATAGTAGCTGAGGATTTGGAGCATCCATTCTCAGCTCAAAACATACTGGCCATTATTACTGCCTAGTCTTTATTAACCTACAGAACATTACTTTTTTACTTGTGTTTAAATGTTCATTATTCCAGGTTTTTCAATTCAAGGCAATATAAAACTGGAAAACCAAACCCAGGTAATGCAAATTCATTTCAGAATCAGAACAATTGCTGATTGAATAGCAATGATTCTCATCACATAAAATAAGTATCTGTTTTTCTTTCTGATTGTATAAATTTAAATTACTTTGGAAAGTAATTCCTTTCATTTCCCCAACCACAATGATTAGCAACAGCATCTTGTTTGGTCATATGATGCCATCACAACCACCTATCAGGTAACTGTACTAGTGGGAAATGTTAGCATCTCTATCCTTCTGTGCCTTTCAAGTCTTACACTAACAAAATTTCACTTCTGACTTCCCATAATAAGATTTTTGTGAGCTGAATTGGTACACTCTATACCTATTTGTACTCCTTTACCTATAACTACACACTGTGATCTACTCTTGGGAAACCTAAAGAAAGCCAGATGATTTTAGTTCATGTAGGGTCTGGTCTATTTAGCATTTTATTTTCATACTGTCTTGCCCAGGTTTTTACTTTGCTTCTGTTTGTGGATAGCAATTACAACTTCCATACTGGAACAGATACTCTGATTGTAACTCCATTCAAGTCTGTTGGAAACAGACATAGAACAGAGAAAGTGACTACTCTAGAAAACCGCTTTATTAGTTTTGGCTTTAGGAATCAGATCTCAAACGCGGTGGTTGCTTTCTGCATGGCAACAAAAGCCTCAGTTGCAGGTATATTGCAACGGCACCTTCAGTGGGAAACTTGTTTTGCTGAAATCTTACTGTCCTGATGGCCCACAGCTTTACACGAGCACCCAGCATGTGCATGATCCATTGCTCTTGATCAGCATAACCTACGCCCAAAATACCACCCTCGTGTCTTAACTATGTACAAAAGACTACACCATACAACCATTTCTGCACCTGCAGGAGCAGGCTCTATGGACTATTTGGAAATTTGGTGCAACCCGGTCAGTTCTGCTGCAAGAACTACCTGGAAAGTCTCCGTGACATTGCCAGGTTCTTAATAGGCACATGGAAAATCATCATAAGAACAGCAGAAGCTGCCTGTGTAATCTCCAGGAGAGCCCGAGATTCCTTCCTGGAAAGTTTCTACACCAGTTAGCCAAATGCTAACTGGTTCAGTCAATCCCATTGCTCAGCAAGGTTTGTTCTTTCAAATCTCTCTGCTGTCTCATCTGTGCTGACAACTGAGGGAGATCCTGCACCAACCAAGAAAGGTATGTATGGCTTAGGTGCACTGCACCCAGCTATGCTACTCTTGACCTCATGAGCAACTTGAATGTCATTCTCCAGTCACACTCAAAACTTAAATTCCATAGCTCTTGTAACAAAAGAAATTTTAGTTTCCTCTCTCTAAAAAGTTTTTGGAACTAGCTGTCCTTAATCTCCACATTAATTCCTGAATATCCTAAGATAATTGTTATGAATTACTCTAAGAGAGATAGAAGTTCCAGTGAAAAATTATTTCCACATCTCTGCCATTTCTCAGCTTGATAGTCACCATAAAAAAGTCCCTGTCTGCCATCTCAATCAATAACAGAACAAAGTTCTTACTCAAATCCTAAAATTGGGTTAAGCTGTTTTTTGCATGAACATCAAAGTTCTTAAAAATAGTTAACTAAAACATGGTCACCAAATTGAAAAGTTCACAGAAAAGTCTTCTGTATGGGGCAGCAACCTTAAAGCCGTTGCAATTAAGAAATGGTAAAGCAGTCAGAAACCCTGCCTGAAAACTTTGCTGCTGAACCAGCTTTCAGCATTGGTTCGTTGACTGACTGGGAATGTAATTCTCAGAAAAAGGCTCCATGTTTCTCATAAACAAAATGGGATTGTCACCAAGATCTTACTTTTATTTCTATGCACCATCAAAATTTGTTTTAGTCTGATCATATCACCTATGTTTGAGTGTTGGTGGTTTGGTTTGCTTGGGGTTTTTTCTCATGGAGGGTGTGAGGGTTAGGTAGGGCAGGTACTGCCTCGCTGTGTGTTCATACGGTGTTTAGCAGAGGAAATATAATTTCAGATGAAGCCTCTAGATGCTGCTGTAATAAAAAAAATACCATATCACACATAGTATCCCTGTTCAATATAGTGGTTTCCAATAAGCATCCCTCACCCAGCTAAGAGTTTGTACGTTAGTAACAAATTTATCATATCAGGGCAGAAACAAAATAACATTAAAGATTTACGTTGTTAATATTTTTGCAGAAGATTAGAGCTAAAGAACAAACCTGACAATCAATCATAAGCTATAATATATCTTGACACCTTTTTTTTAAACAAATGATTCTGAGAAACTGATATTGCTAAATCCAGTACAGAAGTTCTTTTCTTATAATTTACCTGGCAGGTTTCAGCCTGGGGAACAGCTCCCTTTTTCCAATTTTCAGGTTTTGTGAACGATAACTAGCTCAACATCTCAGTGATATTTTATGCATGAGGAAAATATCCCACATTTTTAGTTACAAAAGTTTTAGCTTATAGCTCCTGTAACTGTCAGTGAGACTGACAGTGTTAAAAAAAAAAAATCAAACAGAGTTTGGCTGAGATAGAAGTAAGCTGGTAACATGTTCAGTCTGAAGGCATACCCAGCTGACAGAAAAATAATGCTTTGGATTTATTCCCTCAGCAGCTCTCTTTTCTTTTTTTTTTCTTTTAAGTAGAGTTCAGTAACCAGCATGACATTTGTAACGTATAACAAGCTACCACCAGTTGCTCATGATGCTTCACTCAATACATATTTGAACATTGTTTGAGCTGGCCTATGCAGGGGATGGAGTTTCAGCCTTTTTTCTTTTCTGAAAATCCAGAATCCCCTCAGTTTAAAAGTGCCAGCTGAAGCACTCTCAGGTTCCTCTCTACATAAGCCTGAACTAGTGCTTCACCTTCTTAGAGAGAAATGGAATAAAATTGAAGAAAAACATCTTCAAAGAAATCCTTGATTGCAGCTCACTCATAGAGGAAAGCTGTAAATGGAATCAATCAAGTTCCAATGGCTTTTAAAAAAACATCACACCAAAAAAACCCAAACCAAAAAAACCACCCCCTAAGTCCAGACCTTTTCTTGATTTATTTATGGTTTCTGGCTTAGCCAATAGCAGGGAAAGTCCCTCTGAAAGCAGGGCAATCAGAATATATGAAGAGACAGCAGAAGAGGGACTCAAGTCCCATCAGGAAAAATAGAAATCAGAAATATAAGTTGCATGCAATCCTTACTTGAGGCATCCTCCCTGGACCTGTTTTGTATTTTATTACTAGACTCTTTTGTTTTCATGTGCACAAATAAAGTTTGGGAATACTCTCCTCTTTTTTATCAAAGAGTGAATATATTTAGGATATAGGCTATACGTGGAACTCTCAAGGTGGGTTGTTTTGGGTTACTTTGCATATTTTTTGACATGAGGAATCACAGTTATCAAAACAACTCTTGCTACTTTCAGTTGAATCAGCCTGAGAGCAAGATTCTCCAATCTATTTCATCCCACTTTTCTAGTCAAGAGGACAAGAGACAGTTCGGACAGAGAAACCTCAGTTCTAGTAAACAGTGATGGCTGAATATTATTTGCAGAAGTTACCAGAAGCTCAAAAGCTTTCCCTGCCATGCCTGAAATAATCCAGACTTCTTTTAGGGGTAATCTGATGAGGAAAAAACTGCAAGAAAAAATTTTTCCTAAGTTAGGTGTGTTTGAAAATGAACTTCATGAACATTAATGGTACAGGTAGAATGTCAGGTTTTTGTTTATCCAAATTAATCTACTTCTAATTATCAATTACATTTTTTTTTCCCATAAAAGCTTTCTTGTCAGTGAACATACAGATATATAATAGAAAAAACCAGTCCTGTAGTGACTTTGCTAGCAAAACTTCCATTGATATTTGGTGTATCTAGGGTAATTTACAATCTGGAGTAAGAATCTGGTTAGCATGGCTAGAATACAGCACATTTTTATGTTTGTGATTCAGAGCAAACAAAACCTAAGGAATTGAATGAGCATGAAAAATAAGGTACTTTCTTCAGTCAGCAGAGCAGGGATAGCATAGAGCCTAGTGCATGCTCTGTAAATGTTCTGTGGTCTCAGCAGCACTGCTAAACAAGTTTTAAGGGTAAGCTCAGCACAATAAAAATCGGCCTCTGTACTGTCATCCTCTGCAGCTAATCCAGTGAACCTCTCTAGACAGCATTTGCTGCTCAGTCTTGTTTCACTGATGTATAAAAACAAGAAGATCTTTTTTCTTCTACTTTTTCTTATTTTCAGTTAATGGCTGGTGGGCAATGTTAATTCAATTAAAACTACCCAGAAAACTTAAAACAGGCAGGAAGAAATTCTGTCTTCATTTACACTAGAGCAAATACAGGGCCATGTCTTTAAACTTAAAATAACTGTATAAATATTTGTGACTTTCTGTTTTAAGTACAGTGAAATAATTCTAAAGATACTATGTCAGTGGTTTTGCTGGTTTTGGTTTTTTTTTTTTTAATAAGAATGCTAATTTTGGACATAAGTTTTATTTGCTGTGTATCTGTTTAGAAAATTAGCTATATGATTCTCTTTTCTCTCATCTTTAAGGACTTCCAGCATACCTAGATAGATCACTCCTCTTCTATAATATGGTACTTCTTTCTGCCCTGAGTACTTGTATTAAAAAATCCAGCATATGAGCATTTAGATATTAAAGACTAATCCTCTATGCCATTTATTTTGCAAACAGCCACCAGGACATCTCCAGGACAGAACAGTATTCAGACCAATACAGAGACTTAATCATTTTAAACTGTCTAGACCCATCAAAACTATACAGCTCTCCAAAACACCATCTCTGTAACTTTTATCAACAATGTGAATGTTCTTTTCTGCATCATCCTCATTGCTCTCTTCTGGCAAAGATGACCACATAAATACACTATTCATCTTTAGCCTGTCATATGTAGATCCTTTAAGTAACTTCCAAGTCATGTTTATATCTCTCCTGAAGCTGCACCTAAACTGCAAAGGGTGTGTAGGTGGAAGAAGGGAATAGAGCCATATAATATAACCCTTATAATTCTTATAAACATGTTACTTCTCACTGGCTTCATCTATTTCCCATCCCTTCACATTTAAATACTTTCTACTCTACACGAATCCCTAATGAGTACAGAGCTCATACTAAAAATGAGCTACTCAGACCAACCTAAGTCAGCAATATTTAATGCAGAAATAAAGTAGAATTACAATGTCTGGAGTGTGGCTGTTATAATTTTCCATATGAAAACTTCTGCTGAGCTTTTTAATTCCAAACTACATTGTATCATCCAAGACCCAGGACTGCAGGCTACACATTCTCTGGAGCCAAAAAGTTCATTAGGCTCCTAGAGCCCAGAACTGCTAAAGACAACACCAAAAAACCCCCTAAGAAAGTCTTCAGTAAGAAATATGCTTCTCCCACAATATTCTCAAGTGAGCCTCCTCATGGAGGGGCAGAACATAACCCCTAGGCTCTGGGAGCTCTCCTAATGCTTCACCATGTGAACCAAGCCACTACCGACCTTTAGTGCATAATGCACGTAATGAACCTATCAGGGAAACAGGAAGAAATGCCCTGTAGAGTTCTCTTCCTATCTTTTCAGATTTTTGTGAAAAAAACCCAAGAAATATTTAAGAGCTATATAAAGCTCAGCAGTTTCACAGCAGGTACATCCTCTCTAATAAAGTAGCTTCTTTCTTCCTCACGCTCTTAAATGCTCCCCAGACAGCAACATCTGAAACAGAAAACTCACTAATGGAGTTCATCTGACATTTTCACCAGTGTTTCTAAGGCTATTTAGTGATAATAGCTCACACACGCTCTACAAATCATTGTCTCACCAATAGAGTGAGGTCTCAATTCATGTTATAATGAAACATCTTATTCCTATTCTATGGAAACTGAAGTTACATACAAAGAGGATTAATGAAATGCCCACAGTTATAAAAGGCAGATTCAGAAACAAAATTAAGATTCTTTATTTTAGGACTGGAAAAGTGGACAGCATTTCTCAATACAATTTGTCATTCTTAATTGCAATAACCTAGCTAGACCATGAAAAACCTTTAAAAAGAATTATGGCCTAAATAGTGACTTTTTTTGGTTTAATTTATTCCTGTCCTTCTGGCTGATGATATCCTCCTTTTGAAAAAGCTATATTTCTTTATTACAAAAATATTTTTCAAAGCTTTCTTTATCAGACTTCTTCGTTTCAATCAGGAAAAAAAAAAAAACAAACCACTGTTCAGTTTCCAGCATACATTTAATGACACAAAGAAAAATGTGCCTAGAAATAATTACACGAACAAGCCATAAATTAGCCAAGTCATGCCAATTCTCAGGGCATGCTACAAAAACAAATACAGTTACACAGTGAAATGTATGATTGCACCAAGTGAGTGCTGTATTTTCACTAAATGTTTCTGCATCTATATTCAACAGCAGGGAAATGAACCAACAACCCTCAAAGTAATCACTCACTGTCAGTGCTTTCACTCTGGATTTTTATATGGACTGGGCTAACTACTTGTTTTTTCAGACTCAGATATCTTATGTCCCTCATTTCACAGGTTTTATTTGCAGAGGTATTAAAATCCTACTAGTCTCATTGACATTTCTGTTAACTTGGAGAATAAAACAGATTTTTTCATAGAAATTAGGTAGGTACATATGGGAAAAGCATCTCAGGGAATGTATTATTGCTGGCATTGACAGTTAAATGTGAAATGCTGCAAAACTCTATAACTGGAATTATTCATTACGATACAGTATTGAATAGATGGAAATTATTATTAGAAAGTGTAGAGAATTAAATTAATACAAACTTTAAATATAATTCATGAGCTCTTTATCCCTAGTCTGGACCATTTTATGCTCAGTTAAAGGATGAAAAAACAAAGAGTATTCAATTACTCTGCTTTGAATAATTATGTCTTCTGCTGTTACAGAGGGAGACACCATTTGTAATGGACTGTGTCACATCCTTGCAGGGAGATGGGGCCACAGCATGTAAGGACAGACTGTTTCTGAGGCAGCACAGCACCTCAGGATGGTGGGATAATTAGTAAGAGTATAAGGGGGTTTAAAGATTTGACCATTGTTCCATCTAGAATGTACTGTCTAGAAGTGAATCTTTCATTACTGAAAGATACAGCTTTTCATAAAGGCAGCATGCAATCAGTTCATCTTATTTAAATATATTTCAAGTGCTTTACTACTCCTTTCCTTGGAACAAATCTTGAAGAAACGAGAGCTATGGGAAGAGCTTGGAGTAGGAGGGCTCAAGAAAGACTCAGAGAATGAGATGGTCTAATTTCTTGATGGGAAAGCTTAGGAACATCACCAGGGAAGGGAAGGGGGGCCTTCCATGTAACACGTGAGTTTCGGGTAAGCAAATTCAGCCACATATACCTGGTAGGTGAGTGTCAATCTTCTTTACCTGTTCTCTTTATTGCTATCAGAAGCACAGTACTCTCAGCAAGCTCAAACTCTTCTTTAGATGGTCTCTGTTGAGACTGTAACTACCTGTACATTCAATCTGCTCTTTTCTTGCAAGCTGTTCTCTCCTTTTTTGCCCAGTATAATATTCTCAGTCTCAATATAGTCTCGGTATTGTTTAACTGAAGTCAACTTCCTCTAAAACCTGTAATTTCCTTTTTTAAATATTTGCGAATTCATTCGGTAAACACGACATGTTTTTCAGCTTAACATGATATCATCACGTAATTAAACCCTGAAAAAAGCTATAATCCCCATAAAGAACATATTGCTGTGATATAAATTTTTAATAGTAATGATCTACAGAAATGGACTTTAGTATTGAACCTTTAAATGGATGTCTGAAAAGGTAAGAAAATATTAGATTTAATGTTCCACTTAGTGTTATATTACTTGGAAAAACCTACACAAGTCTTTTATCTGACTAGCTTAGAAGTGCCATTTTCTTGCATTTTGCTGGCATATTTTTACCTTTAACATCATTAAACACGTTGTGTCCTTGTCTGACAGAACTGCTAGAGCAGAACTCCAGAAACACAGGCTTGCACTTCCTCAGATACTGTTGAAAGCAAATGTACAGGCTAGACAGAAATATATGCAATGATATCTAAATATAAGCCATTAGCCTGATTAGAAATACTCAGTTCCTTTAGGAGCACCAGGCTTCACCTCCAATATGCATGGAACTGCAAGAGATTGGATCCTCTTCGTTGTAGCTTGTTAGCTCAAGTTCACAAGCATTAGGACACCTACAGGCTTTAGCATCATGCAAGGGATCAGCATCGGGGTTAAATAAGGACTCAGTCAAGTAGTCTATTGATAATGTCACACATGTGTCACGTACCTCAGCACCACAGTGCTCTCTCATTTGTTCTGCAGTAACAGATAATCAAATCATGGTACTGGGTCACACTAAAAGGTTAATTCCATGCAGGCACAGTTTTCAAAGGCCATTATGCTGTCACTGGGCAACTGTCATTAACATCAAAAGCAGTATTAAGCCAAAACCCCACCACAGGCCAGGGCCTGCTGATAAGACAACTGTCCAAAAAAAAGCTCTTCAACTGAGGAATTCAAAGTCTAAATAAAGAAAAGTCCACCTTTACTTGAAAGTAAATGAAACTGCTAGATAGTGGCTGTTTATCACAAGCAAGAAAGGACAGTGAAGGATGTATTACACTTTACACTGGCCCCAGGTAGGCACAGGCCACTCTGTGCTGTTGTCCCGTGTGTGTTGTCCCAGTTGATCTGGGCAACTGGAGTCAGAGATCAGCAGAAAGAGGACAATAGCAAAATTATGTTCACGGGGAATAAGAGACAGAAGTTAAACTACAAACTTAGACTTCTTATTGTTGATTTGTGTTGCTTCTTGGTCAAAACATAAACAAGTACACTGGCTATTTTTTACTCCAAATTCCTTGCAACTCATGGGGGAACATTTGTAGTTCTGCTTCCCTAAAACACCACAGTGCCCATGCTTGAGACTCAGCTTTTTGCTATTCATTCTCCAGCATATAAAGTCTGAACTTACTTATCAGCCTGATGCTGGAATTCTTAACCTGTGGAGAAGAAATATTCCCCAAGTTGGGCAGGATACTCATGGCATCTCAGTATTTGTTGATATCTCAGTATTTGTCTCTTATCCTACCAGGTTCTATATGCTTTTGGTTTTTTTAAAAGCAAATAAACAAAAAACCCACCACCAAAACTCCACATACCTCTCTCAGCTAGGACACGCATTTTAGTAGAAAGCTCTACCAACAGGTAACTTTCTTGTACTCCAAAACTACAAGAAACGTTTCGAAATTCAAATGATGAGTTTTATTCTGATAACAAAATAAAACAAACACAACTAGTAAAGATTTCAACTATTAATAGAACAAAATATTTTAATGTGTTTTGGAATACCAGTTGTACTGAATACCTTCTCATAAAATTTCTGATAAATTTTCTTTTCTTTTCCTCCTCTACTGTGTGTGAACATACATCATCATATTTTAGACTTTTCTTTTATATCAGTCCCTAATCAAAAAAGCAATTTTCCAATGCAGCCTCATTTGCACATATCCATAATTTAAGGACCAAGTGTGTATGTGTTCCTAGTTACCTCCAAAGGATGTTTGATAAACCTGTGAAAATTAAGGAAAAAAACCCCAACAAACCAGTCACATTGCAGTAAGAATAATAAAGCAATAAAAATAAATTACCAAATACTTAACACTTCATTTTAGTGTTGTCAGACAATAAAATATAGAATGTTCAAGACTAGATCTTGTCAATTGTTACAAGTCCAGATTAAAATAAACCTAATGTAAAGACTTTCTTTTTTCTTTTGGTGCTGCTTAGTTTCTTTGGAGGAGTTTGCTTTTCAGTAAAAGTTGTTTTATATATTTGAATTAGATAATGTAAAAGTAGGAAGCCTTTTTTTAAAAAAAAAAAAAAGCCTGAAGAAAAAAGCTTTCAAACAAAAAATTTCTTCTTTTGCTGCAGATTTCTTCAGATTACTTTCAGAATTTCCTGAAAGAGGCACTGCCAAGGGAAATTATTTTTAAAAGTATAGTTATTTTAATATCACAGAATCACAGAAAGGTGAGGCTGGAAGGGACCACAGTGGGTTTTCAGGTCGAACCTCCCAATATAATGGAGAAGAAATTTGAATAGCAAAAACTGTTTCTATGACAAAAAGGGCAGGATCCCACCCAGATTATCTGGAGATGGGTGTACTCAGTGCTTACTGGGATCCCATGAACAGCAACAGCACCTTCAGGACACTGCTATCCCTTGAATGCACTGACCCTCTCACATATCCTTCAAAGACTGTGTACGAAATGGTCTTTAATGAAGAACTGAAATGATACATTCAAAACACTGCAGAGCAGTAAAATTCAGCATTAGAACAGAACCAAAAGAATATTGCATAATGAATACACTAATACTTAAAAAAGAACTGTTCTATTACTAGCACCAAGACTTAAGATTTGGCTGTGAGTTTATTACCACAATACATTTGGGAGCAAGCCATCCAGGGAGTTTTTCCAGCAGCTAGTTGGCATTACTGCTTGAAATTACTCGATGGGTGCTCCTCCATGGCATCTCAGAACAAACTGCTTAGAATCACCAAGGCAATTGCTCTGTCTCTGCACTTCACTGTGAGCTGGGAAATAACTAAAGCTCATTTCATATACCAGTAACATGCAGCATGGACCTTGAATTTTGCCAGCTGTACTGATACTGCAATTAGTCCTCCAGCTATTTTAAATCAAATCATTTATGGAGGAGAATTACTGGAATTTAAATCCAGCTACATCTCCAAGAACACTACAAAAAACACATTGCATTAAATTTTAGGTTGTACTAATCTGTTTGCTTCACTGTGGTCGATGTATTGAAGAACACATAGGAGAGAAGAAACATAAAAGCCAGTACTATGTGAGATGTAGAATAAGCTGCTTCTATAGGCCCAAGACTGTTTTTAGAGGGATATGGTATGACAAAGGCTCAGAGATGATACATCATATTTTATCAGTGCAAAAGCTGGTCTGAAAGAGAATGAAGAATATGCCAGGAAGAACAAGGTAGTATATTGCATACTGTTTGAATACACAGTTCTGATAACATCTTTGAAAAAGTCACTCCATAAAGACACACAAATAACATGATTTTACAACCTCAAAAAGTCCTGATAATGACCATAGCACTGCTTACTGTTACAACTGACTTTTGGGTAGATGGTGTCTGTAAACTGATCCGTCAAGTAAAATGTTTGCAAAGACCAAGGGAAGCAATTTTCACTGATAGCCCTCTGCCTTGCCTACAGATGAGCTCCTGAAAGAAACACCTTTCCCACTGAATTCCACTTCCGTTATGGAGCCGTTTTCCTTCTCGAGCTGGTTAAATGATCATCGCAGTGAAATAAAACAGAAGAAATCCTTGAGTATGTTTGGAGACAACTTTGAAACAGAGGTAGGGGGGTCTAATTTCTCTGAAATGAGAGGGATATTTTTAAAGGTATGGATAATAGGTGCCTACTGTTCAGACTGAGTGAATCCAAGCCTAGGAACAATATATAGCCAGCAGACAAAGTTATGCAGCCCAAGAGAAGCACCTGTCTTTGGTCCATTGATTTGACTAGCTTAGGGCAAGGTTTCTGCTCATTACTTCCATTTATAGAATCAACCCAAACTTTATTTCTGTTCATTTCCTTTGGGATTAAAACAGCTTCTTCACTCCATTCCCCTGTCCCTCTCCCCATATGTCCCAAATCAGAAGCAGCAGCATGATGCAAATTCTACTCAAGTATGTTCATCTTCTCTATGTATTTGAGCAGCATTCATGGTCTGAGTCTAATCTGGGTGTGTAAATACACTTTTTTCTCTCCCGCTCAATCTACATGAAGAGGAAACAAGGAAAACTGGACAGCACCAGAAAACCTGAGCTGCCCTAAAGCATTGCACTTCACAGTTTAGTCAAACACAGCCTAGTTTGGGTGTAAATGAAGCTGTCAACATTTGATATCTGTGCTGTATGCGTGATGTTTACAAAACATATTCTTACCCAGAATTACTTGGAGTCACACTCCGAAGAAGCCAATACAGATGACAGCAAAGTGACAGAGTGTGGGAATGTCAGGAAGAACACAGAGGGAGCAGAAAATGAGAAAGATGAAGTCCTGTCTGCAGCTTTTTTAATGTTAATGGAAGAAACTTTCCTGCTTCAACAGGCTCTTGACAGGGCCCAGAGTTCATGAGGAGGAAGTGCCTGTTCCAAGAACAGAAGCAGGAAGCATATAGATGCAAAACTGAGAGTGGGAGGAGGCAGAAGGAATAGATAAGCGAGGATGCAGAGGAGCATAAGGAGTGGCAGGTGTGATCAGTTCCCTTTTTATCAGTAGGAATCAATATGAGAATACCAAACATAGTGTGAATTTTAATCTCTGTAAAAATAATGTCATCTTCTATGAATTTTCTCCTGTAAAAATAGAACGTTTTAAATGCTGTTGGAAGATGAATATGGACACTTCGGTCACTTGGATGAAAGCATTATTTTTCTTACCTTTTTTTTTTTTTCCTAAGGTTATAGCTTATGGACCAGGAACAACTGAGAAAAGTAAAAAGAATTCAGATATCTGGATATGGCAGCTGGTATGTAGCAATTCACACTTGTTAACTGATGAGCTCATGTTTCAGTTCAGACTGAACAGTAGTAAAGCCTTCTAGCAACAGAAACTGGAATGATTACCTTCCTTTGCATAGAAAAGAGCACCAACAGGCACCACCTTTCAGCTTTAAACCGCAATGAAAAATAACTGTAAAGTACTGCCACGATAAAAATAGCTTCTTTTTCCTCATCATGTATGTTGATGACAGAGATACTGGCATCCATCCTTGCTGAGGATTTTAATACAGCCTACCTAGGCTATATCCTGTAAATATATCAGAATGCCTCCAAGCAATAAAGCAACATCACCTATTAGTTCAATCTTGAAACATTTGTTCTCATACTGAAGTCAAACTGCAATCAAGTAGAATAAGAAAAAAGTATGAAAACTTGTTTATGCTAAATCACAGTCACAGGTGATCCAGATGTTCTTCATTCAATTTGCTTCTAGAATACATGTGCAACCCAAAGAAAAAAAAAAAAGCTATTTTTTGCTCACACAAAAAGTCAGGCTAGCCGGGGAGGCAGATATTTGTATTAGCTCTTGTTCTGTTGAAATTAGCAGGGACTATCAAATACTAATTAAAGACATAATAATCTTGAAGGATATTTGTTTGCACTGCAGCTTACATCAGCCTGTGGAATCCAAACCTTGTGTCTGGAAAGAACTTGGCTCCCCTGCTTGACAAGATGATAACTAGTCCATTCCAATGCAGATTAACCCTGCAATTTCAATCAGCTCCCGACTGACTTGCAAACTGCTTTTCAAGACTTTTCTGGTTCCTGATTTTCAGGAACCAGAAAAGCAGAAGAGGAGCTTGAACTACTCCAGAAGATCCTCTCTGTAATTTCTGGAGCTGTACCAACTTGCAGGCTGCTAGGTTACACTGGTGACCATGTACCCCAAGGATCAGGCAACAGACTCCTGCTTTATGATGGGGAACAATGAAACATATATTTATTTATGCTAATAGCATTAGGCAAGATCAACTGAATATTTAGCTGGATCTCATGAAACAGAGCAGGTTTAAGGTGTTCCTTTCAGTAGGAAAGATTTCCATACTTGCAGTGCTTTCTTTCTGCTGGGGACAGGACATGGAAAATGAAAATCCTTCTTTCCCTTCAGGAGGGCACATCAACTGTTACCATGGATGGTAAAACCATGACTCTGTCTGCTGGTGACAGCCTGCTTGTCCGTGCCCAGTCTATGTGAGTAGAGATGAATGGTGGTTCAGTGCGTGATTTCCCAGCTTCCAGCAACATAAATTCTGTGTATTCAATCCACACCATGTTGGGCATCACTGGTGCAGAAACACAGCATCTGTGAATGCAGGATTTGCAATAGCCTCTGTTATTTCTCGGGGCAAAAGTGTTTTCAGGAGGAAAAGCCAGACATTCATTCTAGTTCACCTCTTATGATAAAAGCTGGAGAAAATGAAAATAAATAAATAATTTTAAAAGGATAAGCACTACCAAGAAAATGCAGCATGCAAAAGGCCATGCATAAAGATAGATGGCATGAATCCACCCACTGGTACTCACAGCAGATTCTCAAAGCATCAGACCAGGCTTAATCAATGTCAGTACAGGCAGTTTTGGGGTTCAGGCTGAGAACACAGCTCTGTTCCTGGAGCAGGATGCATACAGCTGTTTCGTAGCCTTGACACGTGATACACATAAAGGAAAATAGCTTCCAGAAAGAATGGAAAGGAAGATACAGAGCATGGCAAAAGCTGATAAAGTGCCCACCCCTCCTCTTCAATAGCATCAATGTTTCATTTGTTGGTTTGAGTGTGTGATCCCCTCCCTTAACCATTAGATCATCTCTCTTTCCATTTTTCCAGGTATTGCTGGAAAAGAGCAGAAGACTGTGTTGCTCTCTGCATCACTCAGGATCCAAAACGCAAGCAGCCTTATACATAACTCCTTTGTCAGTTGGCTTTAATGATAACCAAGTTTTAACCTACTTATCTCAATTATCTTTTACTCAGAATGCCTGGAAATTTGAATACTCTAACACAACAATTACAGTGAATTAAGTGGAGTCAGGTGCTGTACCCACTTAAACTTTTCCCCAAGTAGTTAAAGTTTTAGCAAAATTTACAATTGGTAATTTTTTTAAAGATCTAGTATTCTGTTTGATTTCATCTGAAAGGAAATGACAAAATATCCAAGTAGCAGGATTACTTATCTAATAATACATGATACTGTCTAGAAGAAATTAGAGGCTTTTCAAACCCGAGTCTCTGCCACAAGATGTAGAAAAGGAGATGGGACAGATACTGTTATACTACTTAGGTAACAGTTTTTATTTCTTTCAAATTTGTCCCTTGTAATAAATTAGTACATGTGAGCTTGTATTTTTTTAAATTAGTAAATGTACTTTAAATTACTAAATGCTAGCTACCCAGCCCAGTTTCCAGTAGGGAAGCTTTAACTGGCATTAGTTCACAGATCCTCTGAGATCTTTGGCTAAAAGTTTGCTTGTGTTTTTTAAAAGCCCTATCTGCTGCACTGCTTGAGAATCTCAGTGCTTTGTGAAAGAGAGGAAGGTGCATTAGTAAGAGGGGAAGCAGTACCTGCAACAACATCAGGCATTACTTAGTCCACCACTGTACTTGCTACAGGTACAAGTAATTCCCAGTTTCCGAGATCCAGCAGTGCAGTATCAATCAGTGATCAGCAGTACCCCACACCTGCCATGCTGGATGCTGTGAGCACACTACACTGTAGGGAATGTGACACTGCAGTGGGACTAAACAGGAGCAGCTGGGTCATGAGTGTGCTCCTGTGCAGCAGAGTTCTCCAGTCAAAGTAGCCTTAAGAGGTATGTTAGGGGATAAGAGAGCAGAAAAATTATTATAATCAGTTTCTATTAATTGCTGCTTCTTTTCAAACAATGAGGTTTTTTGCAGAAATAATAAATGTCAAATTATATTTTGCTGCTTTTATTCCAGGAACTCTGCAGAAGGGTTTTTGTTTGGTTTGGATTTTGGTTTTATTTAATTGTCCTTCACATTGATAACATCAGAAAACAGGTTACTTAGATACCTGCAGGTATTATCAATTAAATATTTGAGAAGGCAAAAGTTACCATTTCCCGATTTATTTTTTTTTAATTCTAATTAAGTACAGAAAAATATTTGTTTAATCAATCACCTACAAAGCTCATTAAACTGAGATGTCATATGTGTTTTATTGAAGTACTCATTCTTCTCATGAGGAAGACACAGATGGCTTGGCTTTAAGCTATAACTTATATTTAACATCAGTAGCTTTTCTAGCAAAGCATACAGCAAAACTCTGCTACATCATCCTAATAACAGGGGGCCTAATTCAGTAAATAAAACTGAACCCAGTCCTTAAGGCTGTTATAGGTGTGAGCTGTCACACACATGAAAAGGAGCTGTAACATTCTCTTTGAACAAGGGAGTCATTTTTTCTGATTACCATTGGTACTGGTGTGTTTATGTGTCTGCAGAATTGACTACTCGAGTGAACATCTATGATTGAGGGATCTAGGGTACCAAAGTGTTATATTTTTAGTCCAGCAGTTACAGGGTAATCACGGAAATATTTCCATATTTCACACTGAATGATAAGTGAGTAAAACACAGCAATATGTAGAACAACACCCAGAATAATCAGCAGCTCTTCATCCACCCAGAGGCATGCGGAACTTCCAGAATAAAAAATTAATGCACCTCCAGATACTTCCCATGACATAATATTAGGGCTCCACTGAAACTATACTTGTGATGCCTTTTAAAACAACTTGTGCTATCCAAGTCACATACTAGGTGTCAGATTGGGAACACTAAACCAGAGCTCCATCATCCTCAGTTTTGCCACAGCCCACAATCAGAAACCAGGACTTAGTAGGTCATCAGTTAATTTCTATTGAGGAGCTGCTGTCTTCTAACAACTTGGTAAGAGGTGCTAAGGCACATGAATATGGCAAAGGATCAGGAGCAAACCAGCAGGAGAAGATTTATAGAAACAGTTAAATACCAAGTACCAAGAGAAAATAATTTTGTTTTCTAGTGTCTCTTTTGAGAATTACTTCTGTTGTTTTGGTGTCCAATTCCCTTTCCCTCCCACTCCCTCTCCTTCAATTCAATAGTTATTTGTAGCCAGAGCACAAATGAGAGCACAGAGAGTACTTGTCATTTACTCCTTCCAAGGTGCTTAACCACTGTGATTCAGAAACCTTCAACTTCTCTTTCCCCAGGTTTTTCAATAGTTCCAGAGGACTTCAGGGCAGTCAGTGAATCTTTTCCAGGTGCTTTACTCTTCCTCTATATTATATCTGTTCTAAACTGCCCCAACAATGGTAATTTATAATTAGATACACCCATGCTCCTCTGTTCATGAGGAAATTGGCCACTTGCAAGCCTGGAGTCCTCTTAGGTGCTCTTTCTGTGTATGTGCAGTCAGCTCAGCAGATACTTCAGCACCAAAGTTGCTGGAGTCAAGGTCTGGAGATGCCAGTGCTAATCTTGCCTCATAAAGAAGGATTTCAGGCTAAGGCCAGTGCAAAGGCTTAGTTAGGCATGTTTTTGCAGAGTTCCCTAATGCACTCTTCTTGACATTGTGCTTACTCACGCATGTCCGTGAAACACAGCTGACAAAACTGTGTCCTACAGAATCACAGAATCATTGAGATTCAAAAAGACCTCCAAGATCATTGAATCCAACCTTTGATGGAACACCAGCTTGTCAACCAGACCATGGCACTGAGTGCCACATCCAGTCATTTCTTGAATACCCCCAGGGATGGTGACTCCACCACCTTGCTGGGCAGCCCATTCCAATGCTTAACAAGGCTTCCTGTGAAGAAATTCTTCCTGATGTCCAGCCTGATTCTCCCCTAGAACAGCTTGAGGCCGTTTCCTCTCATACTGGTTGCCTGGGAGAGGAGGCTGACCCCACCTCACTACAACCTCCTTTCAGGCAGTTGTGGAGCACAATAAGGTCTCCCTGAGACCTTCTTTCCTCCAGGCTGAACACTCCCAGGCACTCCTCGTATGCCTTACACACTACACACTTCATATGATTTACACATATACATGACTGCTCTTCTTTACAGCTCTTTCTATACCATGTACCCTTGCACCCTGATTTGGATACTCATTTGCTATCTGAATCATGCAGATATTGGGACACCTGATGCTTAGCAAATTTGGTACATTTTGGCAGGATTGTGCTAACCTTATTAGCACAGTATTGCACAGACAGACCATCTGCTGCTCGATGCTTCTGCAAGACTCAAAAGTAAAACCTTTATATAGATAAATATTCTAAGCAGTATTACAATAAAACCTACAGAGATACAAAGCTATACCTGCACCATTCTTTGTAAATTATTACCTTTAAACACATGTAGCATTGCTCAGAATCACAGGTTTGAGCTGACTTGAAAGCTTAGAAAAACACAGAAAGGAGTTTGAGTCCACCTACAAGTATCCACAGAGTTATTCTGAGGCAGAATCTCATCTATCCTAGAAGTCAGCAGTTTTCCCTTTAACTTCAAATGGGAAAAGGTGATGCAGCCCAATCCTGCCAGCTGTTAATTAAAGCAGCTAGAATCACTGGGATTTTCAGTGCCTTTAGAATGTTTAATTCCAATAAGACCAGTAGTAAGCTTTGCAAAGAGAAAGTTAAACCACTCTTTTTTAGCTATAGATATATTTCGATATCTATTTATAACTTTTAAGTCATATAAGAAGCGATGTAAGCATTATTATAGTACTTCACATTGAGCAAGGAAAACTTAGTCTTTCATGTAAATTAGCAATATAGATCAAAATGCATTTTGATAATAATAATAGTAATTAGTAATAATAACAGTGTCTCCTATTGCCACTAGGCTAGGCAGGCTTGATCCCATGGGGTACTTCTGTTCTTATTTTGAGCTATGCTGACTGACATGATTGATGGAAATAAATTAGTATGTCTCACTGTATTCCTCCTTCTTATGTTCTCATATTCCAACATGACAAAAATAGTTGATTAGCAAGGTTACATGATTAATGATACATGATTGGCATCAGCACCCATTCCAAACAAATAGTATTTCTTGAAGTAACTTAAAAATGAAATAATCCTGGTACAGCAAATACAGCTTCAGCCTTCACCAACCCTTTCTATAATCTTGAAAAAAGACCTACAAGAAGCAAGTTCACGCAAAACATGTATGTTTATGGTTGTGAGGGAACTACAAGAGAAAAGAGTGACCCACACAGATCACGTAGTAAACACATCTGAGATCAACAGAAGAGCACAAGATTCTCTGATTAAAAACCACAAAACCAAAAAATCCCCACAGAAGGGTTAAGACAATATAAAAATCTAATGCTAACTACATTTGAATGTGCAGTACATAAACTGAGAGCTTGTAAAAGTCAGTAGAGGAGCCCTTCTTCCTCCATGCTTGCTCTACTTTTAGATCTTACTTGTTTATTTGAAGTAGAAAACCCTGCCAAAGGCATAAAAGTGACTAAGTGGATCAGGAAACTGGTAAAATCAGGAGTGTTGTAGTAAAGTTTTTCCTCAGACCCACACAGTATTTACTTACACCTGTAAACCAAACTTATCTTACTACGTGAAGATAAAAAATGTTTTCATTCTGTTGTTAAAAACATTAATTGTACTGATTTCAGCTTTCCAGTCACATCTAATAGAACAGATGCAGAGAAAGCAACCCTCCCACCATCATTGCATATAAGTAAAAGAAAAAAATTACTTAAGCTATTCAACAAATTTCTACATAACCAGCTTGTGTTCATAATGGAGACATTTCAAGGCTTTGGAGTGTTTTTATTTAGTTTATTTTCAGTTAATAATCCAGATGCAACTGAATGAACACTTCAAACTCATGAAGGTCATCACCTCCTGGTCTGTTTCTGATTCAATACACAAGTACTTGTGGAAGTACTCTTCAGTATCAAAGAATGCAGAATAATTCAGATCCAAAGTAAAATTGTTGATTTTTAAAGTAATAATGAAGAAGACAAATTTAATATCCACCCCTCAGCTCAAAGTTATTGCCTGACCTACAGGTCTTAGCACTGTCTGGTACAGAAAGATCTTATGCTGGATCCAGTCAATAATGTTTTCAGTGATTGTCCAAAAATTGTGGAAGTGAATAAAAACTCTTCCTTTTAATGTCACTGGAATTTTGATGGAAGCTTGACAGCTAGAGTGATGTTTACACACACACAGAGTCAGACAGTTTGTATTCCAAAAATAAGCCCTTAAATTGTGAAATCATTAGGGAAATCATTCCCAGTGCACACAGGAAATTCCCTTCTGCAGGCATCTCCCCTTTTTGAGGTCTATAAATAATAGAACAATTCTTTCTAAATTGCTGTTGCTCTAGGTTAAATATATCTCCACAATCTTTGGCACGGTAATTCAGTAGAACTGAAAGAATTCACATACTGAAAGATTTGAACACTGCTTTGTATTTTTAGAGTTCCTAAATAGGCACATGCACATGGCCATTACAGTGCTAAATAAGAAATAATGTCCCTGGTTTTGGAGACGAATTACACTGAAATTGAGGCAAAATTATTTGAGTTCCAAAAAGACTTCATTATACAATTTTATAAGCCCCAGAGAAAGACGTCATGACTATGACAAAATAAACTAAGCATAAGCACATTCAGAAATTCAGTGAGGAATTTGGGTGCATCTTTATTATGACAGAGAAAAATAGGACTTTTGAAGTGCTGGACAACTATAGAAAAAATATTATTTAAACACGTTTTAATGTTTTTCTGTTTGAAGAAAAAAAAACCTTGCTTGCTTAGAAGGCAAAACCAAAGCACACAGATGATGGATTCTGTAAAGTTTCTACTTTACAAACTGTCAGCGCAGACAAACTTTTATAGACAATGAGTTGCCTATAAGTTCAAACCATAAGTTCATACATTTTATCATTTGAAAATAAATTTGACAATTCAATTGTGCAAAGCAGCTAAACACATGTCAATTTGTCAAACTGAAGCTTGAAAGCATCAGCACACAATTCCCAAATACCACAGGGGTTTGATACAGAAATGCAGTCATTGCACCTTACCTAGCTTTCTGTCAACTGTCTCTTCCTCCAAGGAGACCCCAGGGCAGCATCTGGATTCCATTCAGAAGGGAAACTTGGTTACTTCCAAATAGGCTCCACAATAACTGCTGTGCTGAGCAGAGAACTGCACCCACAATGCAGCTGTCCACAGCTGAACCACAGAGACATTCCTGGAGGGATATTTACATGCCACTCTGACACACACTGCACTCAGGGTGCTCAAAAAGCCATCTTCACTGAGGAGCCACAGGGCTCTTTTTCCAAGAGCCAAGCAAAGCTCATTCTCTTCATGCAAATCACTGCTGGAGATCTATAACCTCACTGACTCAAAAGCACAGTTCCTCAAGCAGCAGAAGCCCCAGGAAGAGCTCCCACCTCTGCACAGGAGAAGGAAGTCAAACTCAAATCTTTGCTGCCCTGCAGCAACATCCCAGTCACAGGGTCTGCTGTTGGAGGCATTTTCATCCCCACTTGATACAGCTCAACTGAGCCATGTAGGAAGCACCACAGTGGTGCTGGTGAGCCAGAAGATAATTCCTACTCCCCAAACACAGATGATATTACACTATAATAAACAGTAGTACTGACAGAAAGAACATATCACTACAATTGCCATTGTTCCAGTGGCAATTATTTGCCTGAACACATTTGTGACCCGAGCTGTCTACAGCATCTTGGCACACACTACAAAAAGAACGTGAACACCACATTTTGACTAGAAAAAAAATCATCACCAAACTGTTGAAACACAAATAGATCAGCTTTATTTATGACAACCTGAGAAAAATGTTAACAGTTCCTGATTATTTCCTGATACTGGTGACTAACACGGTTCAGACCTTGTGTGCTTTATTGTTGAGTGGCAAATCAGCATTCATTGGGCTGATCCACTCATCAGATAAGAGCTCATTAGTCTCTCCAAGAGGAAAATGCAAATACTGAATGAAACCAAGTAAAATCTTCACAAATAAAAGGACAAGAATTCATTTAATTATTTATCTACCAAAACATACTAGTTTAGCTTACTTTTAAACCAAGATAGAAAAATGTATTTGAGCACTGGAATAAGGAATCAGATTGCCATATGCTATCAGAATTTGAGTTTAAAATGAAAATGAACTAACTCTGGCTTCTCTTTCCAATATGGATGACAATGTTCAGCTGTCTAAAGCCATTTCTTCCATTTTTTGGACATAAACGAGGCAATTTACACCCAATCCTTCACTGAAAGCAATTTGTCACTACTTCCATCTTTGCCATTTTAGATGCAGCTGCCCTGATTTATGCCAGTGTGTTAACAGAATCAGGCTGCCACACTACAATAATGCAAATGTTGCCTTGCTCTGTACTGCATTGCCCCAATGCCATTGCACAGTTGGGTAATTTATATACTGCATATATAAATTGCAGTATATAAATTATACACATTATACACAAACACACGCACATATATATAATCTGTCTTCTGAGTATTTCTATGCCCTAATTAGTTGTATCTTGCCCATACTGGTGAAGTTTGTGCCAAGCATATCGTGTGTGCTTGGAGGTTGGTAACACGACTAGCCCATTACTGGCAGTCAGAGAGAGAGATACTAAAGGTCATTTTTGTTTATGTCAGACACAGGATGTTTCAGAAGCTTTTATGGAACAGCTACATCTGTGCTCTCTGTGGGTTGGATCCACTCCATACATACTGCTGGAGGACAGAAAAAGCAGATCAGACAAGAGGGAAGCGCTATCCTGGGCTTCACTGGAAGCCAACTTCACTAAATGCTCTGCATAACCCAGGCTTTTCACAGCATCCCAGGCAGTGGGGCTGTGCAGCTCACAGATGTTCTTCATGGAGGGACAAAGGCTGTTCTTTATTATCAGTTTTAATCTAATAGAAAGGCTTCATGGCATTTATTTCCTCTATAGCAAAATTAACTCTACTTGCAAAGCTTCCTCCCCCTCAGAGGGAAATAAGATGTAGGCTCAGAAGCCCAAATCCAAAATGATATTTAAGTGCCTGAGGAACTGTGCCAGAGTGTCTGGCAGGGGAAGCTAAACAGACTCAATTTTAAAAGGGAACATAGTGAATGGAGAGACAGACTCAGGAGAATGAAGTACTCCTTTTATCTACTATGGGGGGAGCTGTTAAGTGGCAAAGAAAACTATTCTGTTCTTGCTCATCTGTGTGCTGTAACCCACCATGAGTGCCATCTCCACCTATATTTGAGATGGGCTTTTGCTGCAGCTGGCACCAAACCAGTCACAGATGCTACTTCCAGGGCATCGACATCAATGTGATGGGTACTGGACAGACATAAATACAGTTTGTAGGAACATGTGAACAGTTGCTTACAAGTTCCTTGTCCTGCAGGACTAATAAAAATACTCTCTGTGAAAGGTTCTAACACTCATCTTGCTTAAAAACAAGGCAAAAAACCAGTAGAAACAGTAGAAAACATTTTTAAACCCCATATTACTAATTATACTACACAGCCTGTGCATTTTGTCATTAAAATGCTATTTTCCATTTTTATTTCTTAACATTTTGCAGGGAACCCATTTTATTAATTCCCTTTCATGTCTATACTGGGACAAATGTTATTCTCAGCAGTACTTGGGTAAATATGTAGCTGGTGGAATTACCCTGGTCTCACAGCACTGCAACAGAGAACACTGGTTCTCTGTGTACACAGGAATTATGGCTAAAGCGTGACACGATGGTGGGACTCCATCAGCACATGAAGGTGGCTTAACACACAGTACACTCCAGTATGACACTTATAATCTGCAGGTTATAGCTTCACTCTAAGAACATGCCTTATTCAAGATAATAGAACAAAATTTTGGGGGCTTTTAACACCCTTATTACAGCTGAATTTGTCTTTACAGAAATGCTAAAACCCCAAAAATTTTTAGCCACATTCTAATATAAAGGAACAGCTTTCCAATGTTGATAATAACATGTAGATACATGGAGAAGACAGCAGTGGAAAACAACGAGAACATCTCAAAAAAAAAGTCAGTGAACTAACTTCTTTTTCATTCCATTATTTTTAAGTTCAACTTAAAATTAGCTTTTTAATCATCAAAAAGCAAAAAAACACAAATCACAAAAGTTATTCGTTCATATTTTCTATTATTTCACCCTGTTCTTGCAATGATCACACCTGTTTGAAGCAAACTCTACAGCAGACAAAAGGAAACCATTCCAATGCCAGGAATATCTCCTATATTGGTATTCCTAAAAGCCTTATTTACAAAAGTCTTTGCATTAAAAAAAAAAAAAAAAAAAGAGAATCTTTAGGGGGAGTAAGAGCTGAAAAGAGATTTCTTCAATTTGCTGTACTGCTTTCTCAAACAACAGAATAGCACTATTAGAATCTGACATTGATTCATCTGATTTGAAGTGGGGTTAGGAAACTTATGCTAGAACAAGCAAGTATCAGTTCTTGTGCCTGTGCTTTGGAGACACGCAAACCCCTTTCACTCCAGTTTCTGATGTGTTTATGGAAACAAAAGACATAATTTATCTGCCATAAGGTGTTCACTGAAGAGGTTCATGCTGTGAGGATTTCCATGGCAACTACTTAAAGAGACATAAGTGTTCGTTTTTGAAATTGAAAGCCCAGGGACATGATTAGCTAGGGTAATAACACCGCATAAACCACCTAAACAGAGATCTTTTGTTCAGGGCCAAGTAAAGTAACTTCTCTTTTCCTGTGTGAGAACCAGCCTTCCAAAATAAAAAGTAAAAAAAAAAAACCAAACAAAACAACTCAAAACAAAATACTTACATTTTGTATCAAATATTTTACAAGAAACAATAATGCACTTACATATGCACACATATCTGAAATAATTACTTCCTTATATTACCTAGTGTGCAATACATCAGGTAGTCCATAAAAAGCATACACAAAAATTATATGGTGTCAACCCAAAGGGGCACAAAACCAGATTTTATAGAACTTTTCCAAATCTATTGAGATTCATTTGCAAAGAAATTCCAAAGAGATGACAAGCACTCAGCAGCCATTATAATATTTAAAAGTACTCACCAGTAGAACAAAGCTGCAAAAACAAACTGAAGCTTTGGTGTGATATAGCAGAAAAAAGGAGAACCTAAATTAATAAGCATTGCTCCAAAGTGAAGAAAAAAACCTACCTTAGCAAACAGAGAACTGGAGCAGCCAGATCTTGTATACCTGTTTCCCTGCCCTGCAGCCTTGATTTTACCAGGCACAAATCAGGGACAGCAATTAAGCACCTGCATCCAATCCCAACCTGCAGACCCATTAGAGATCACAACCAGAAAGTATAGCTGTAAACCAAGGCTAATTTATGATGGGATAGGGCTAATAGGAAACAAGTCCTAAACCCACTTGGCCCCAACTAAGTCTTCTCAGCTGTAGTCCTTATGGTGATTGCTTGATCCAGCTGAATGTATACATCTCACAGAGACAATGGTAGATACCTTTATTCATCACTTAAGGTCATAATTTAAAAGCTCTCCTTCTTCAATACAGTGAAATTGACATAGAGCATTAAAGAAAGCTTGGAAACCACACTTTATGTGATCATCTGAAAGAGAGGATTTTATATCAACTCAAGTAAAACTCCACAGAACACCTAGTTTTTATATTCTCTTTAATTCTCATCTATTTCAGATCTCCATTAAAACTGCATAACATTAATTTATTCAGGACAGCTTAATAGTCTCCTGTTGGAAGTTTTGTCCATTAAGGTGATATTACTGTCACTTTGTGCAAGGCCTGAACAGATGTCTTTTTTTTCCTATAAGAGCTTTTATTCGAAGCCATGCTCACAGGGGCAGTTTCTTACAATAAAAATGCCAGGAAATAAATGTTCCCTGTGATACAGCATCTTATCTTCTTACTGGCCAAACAATGACAAAACCATATTGTTCATTTTAAAGGACATTTAAGGACCCATTCACGAAAGACATAATAGTGGTGGAGAAACGTGTCAAGGAGGAGCAGGGAGTCAGACTCTCAGCAGCTACATCAGCTGGAAGAAGCCACTCAGAACCAGGCTCCACATGAACTCCCTTTACAATTCTACTCTGCCTATTTTTAGCACTGAAAAATACTTTAACTCTTACTCTCTTGAGCAAAAGGCAGATGGAAATATTTAAAGGGATTTAAAACCTTGAGCTAAACTGTCTCGGGATTGCAGCAATAGGCAGCAAAACCTTTGCTACAGGTGCCCTTCAAATGGGATGAAGAAAAGGATGAGCTGAGCTAGAGAAGAACAAAAGCAGAGTTAATGCACAAATTCCTATACCTGCTGATCAGCCAGTGTCACGCAAGCAGGGACTGGTCATGAAAACCACTCCACTGCCAGAGCTGAGTGGGGAGGGGATATTTATTCTCACTGTTCCCTTCATCTGTTGCTGCCTCTCAACCTGGGCACTGGAGAATGATGCATTCTCCTTGTCTTTGCTCCATCTGAGTTCAATGAGTGCTTTTCTTGAGCAGGGATAAAAATATTGAGTTCCTTAAAATGCTCTGTGTAGGGTTTAGTTACTACATTCAGTGCCACACGGCACATGGATAAGTCATAGTGGGGTCCCTTGTGGCTTGGGTAGACAGTGCTACTGCTGCATGCTCTGAGTTTTTCTTTAGGATTCCCTGTTCTCTGAGAAAAAGCTAACCCTCTCTCTTCTTAAGCTTATGCTGCTGCTGGAGACCAGGAGGGAAAAGCTGCACAGAAGGCAAATCCCACTATACTTGAGTCATCAGTAAAGCAAGTACTCTGAAATGTAAGGCTCCCATGATCAGCAAGGCACTGTAAAAACTTAGATT
Source organism: Falcunculus frontatus (assembly GCA_013398115.1). NCBI lineage: Eukaryota > Metazoa > Chordata > Aves > Passeriformes > Falcunculus > Falcunculus frontatus. The sequence goes on from VZRV01001413.1 coordinate 1,061,286, forward strand.
GTGACAATCTGTTTCCCTGAGGCTTGTAGGCTAAACAACAAGCTAGAGAAAGGGAGCTACACAACAAGCAGGGAAAGGCATCTGACAAAAGCCTCATTAGCCCTCCGTTTCCTTCACCCACAGCATATGTTTGTTTTCCTCCTAGCAGCATTTCTGCAGGTCTGTATGCTCAGTACTTATCCTAAGTATCCAGCAGTGAGAAACAAAGGCTGCATAGTCTTCCGAGTTAAAGAGTTATCGTGTTAAAACTTGGCTTTTCTAATCACTTTGATGTGAAAATTCAGGTGCCTGACTGAGAAAAAGACATCTAGACTAGAACAGAGATGACTAAGAGAAAGATTCCTGCCACTTAATTGCTTTTGTACCAAAATATTACCTTTTGATGTATAAACATCAAATTAGCAATATTCTCAGGGCAAGCAGTAATACAGCAATCAAGCAACTCCTTCCAGCTATATGGCAACAGTTGTGTGCTTTCCTGTCCTACTACATTTTCCTCGATATTTGTCACACTGCACGTTGAGTATACTTAAAACTACCCCTACGCTGTAGACTATTAAATTCCAATTATTCTATCCCTCTGTGCAAATGTCATGGCTTTGAAGCTTATCAGCACTTCTGTTTCAAATTTATAGAGAGAACCCTATGCCAGGGCTGGCAGCAGCAACATGGGAAGTCAATAAGCCAAAAGGGTACTTCAAGACCTGGGTTTATACACTGGTGGCTCTCCCATATTCCACTGGAATTGAAATCCAGCATTATCCAAAACAAGTTCAAAATAATCCCAGTATTTCTTAGCACTAAAAAAACACTTTTCAATGAAGCAATTTTCTTTTTATACCCATATTTCTACTTTAATCAGATCATTTTCTGCAATATCACTGTCCTGTCGTTACTTTGCACATTAATATTCTTCATAATCTGAGTACCTACTTTATCAGCAGTTTAGACATTGTCTGGGGATTAATTCCCACTGCAAAGAGGAAACTATTCACTTCAGAACGTGTGAGCATGACCCAAGTTCATTCAGTAAATTGTCTTGGATTGCTCTGTGATTCAGGATGTGTCTCTGCTGCTGAACATGCAAGCGCTGGGAGTGACACTGAGAGCAGTTTGCAGCCTCATCCCATAGCTCTGTCCTGAGGAGCTGCAGCTATTGTGCTTCTAAATTAGGGAGTACTCTGAGGGAAGATCACTCCCAAGGACCGCTTCCTGCAGGATGAAAGAGATTTTGTCTCCCTCCAGCCTTCGCCATCCTCTGGCATTACCCCACCATGGATTACATTCTCCATCACTCCTGGTATACCCTCACACCACATTCCAGACCATAAAACTTGTGGTACAAGCTGCTCAAGTGCACTGTGTCCTCTCAGGAAAAACACTGTCTTTTTGGAACTTCACATTTAGATCATCTTGTTTTCAATTCAAAACAAGCTTGCACTATTATCCACACCTCATTTCCTACTTCCCCCAGAACCACAGATCTATACATTTATCCACTTTCTATGGAGTATAAGTTTACCTCACTGTGCAAATATGCATAGCAATATTTGAATGCATATTTACAAAAGAAATATTGCTTCAGGGAATGCAAGGGATGTGTTATTCCCTGTTCTCCGAGTTCAGTCAGCAAAATCTCCTAGATGGATTTCAACAGTCAGTCACAATTTTCATCTGTAAAAATAGGAGCAGGATCTGACAGCCATACAAATTACATCTGTTCCACTGCAACCATCTGTAATTCAATCTGCAAAATATTAATCAATTTTATCTGACATGATTTTTCCTCCATCATCAGCTCATGATGCTTATTGCTTCTTGGTCTGTTACCATCATACATCAGATTTTTACTCTCCTTAATATTTATTCCTTTACTTTAGGAGAAATTGAGTTAGATTTACTGGATAACGCTTCTAGAGATCAATACCACATGACCTCCTCTTTAATCATTCTGTACATACCATCTGTTTGTTATATGGCTCTCCATGGCCTGGCCTTTCTTTGCACTGCTAATAGGTTAACATATATGTTATGTTTAGTTTTCACAGTACATTTCAGTGTTTTAACTCCCTACACACTCAGAGATTAGCAGGTCAAGCACCATCTTGAGTTTTATGCCAATTTCTTTGTTTCATTTTATTCTCTTGAGTTCTCAGGCCTTACTCTGAAGTCAGGACACATTTCATTTTTCCCAACAATGACAAGGGCAAGAGTACTTCTCTCCCCTCACCTCCCTTCTTTGAGAAAAGCTAAACATGCACACTCCCAAATATTCCAGTATCCTAGAAGTCAGGCTTAGAATTCAATACTTTATTAATACATTTGTAGAAAGCTCTAAAAGCAGTAGAGTGAAGTTCAGTGGGGACAACTGGACAACCAGGAGTGCACTTAAGCACAAACAAATCCACTGCATAAAAACATGGGCAGCAACTTGCTCTGCAAATGTTCTGCTGGAAAACACTTGGAGATTACTGTGGATCACAAGATGAAAATGGATCGCCAACTTGACATTATAAAGGAAAGAACAGACTGTACTGGGATGCACAAACAAAATCCTGAAGGAATTCCTTTCAGTCCATGGGAGACTCACACGGCTGCAGGTAAATACTCGCTTCCAGCTGTGCGTACCACATCTGAGGAGGGAGGGAGGCAATGCACAGTTCCACCTCCCCACCCCTGCCAAACAACCACACAGTCAGTATAGGTTTTTTTATTAAAATGCAACATCTGAATACTTTTTCCAAGAAGATGAAAGAGATTCTGGTTCAGAATCTATGAGTCTTCCTATAAAGAAAAGCACCTCCCAAAGATTCCCACTATGTCTTATGCTTCTTTTTTTAAACTTAAAATCTTGGGTTTAGAATTTAAAAACTTCTCAATGTCAGTTTTGGGAGAAAAAAAAATTAAGCATGGGCTAAGTATCCACATCAATGTTTATGTTAAGTACAGCTGTCAAAATATGAAAGATTGTGATTAAAAAATTAAACTCTGTATCAGGTGCTCATTCTTTTTGCCATTTTTCAAATGAGACTTCAAATTAGAAAGGCTTGACCTATTCATCCCCTGATACAATTAGCAAGGAAGTCATAACAGACAAGAGCTGTTTCTACCCAACATTTCCAAGCAAAAATCAAGAATCATAAATTAAAATTACCTCAAAGTGTCCAAAGCACCACCAGTGTTAATGCTGAATTCTAATAAAATGTCAGTAAAAAGTACAAGTAAAAGTTTTGTACTTCTGGTACTGCAGCTCAAAAGGACATAAAGTACTGTTTCATTCCCAGAGGGACATTTAGCCTTCTTTTTAAATGAATTCTAAAATCTTGTAAAATCTTGACAAGACTCTGCACATTTGGTCACTGCTCTGTAAATATTAAGGGTGCCTAGATTCTAAAATATTTTTAGGCATGTCAGTTTAACATACAGCAAGATCTAAATTGTCTAATTTTGGCCTGACTATTTGGTTCAGCTTTTTGTTAATTAAATCTAAAGTAATGTCAGGTAAAGTTAGGAAAATTGAACTAATTTCAATAGCAGGAAGTTGTATCAGAATACATTTCCTAAACAATGGACACATTTACAAGATTTTGTTTCATATGATATAGTGGCTATAAGCTCAGATGGAACCAGTTGCCTTCTGCAAAAATTTGCGACTCTTAACAGACAATTTTGCTACTTTCAGATACTAAAATTCCTAATGACAAAACTGATTTAAAAATCCTATTTTGAAAAAATTTAAATTGAGTTCCATTTTTACTCATCTACTTTGAAGTTTAACCCATCCCATTTACAAAATTTACAGAGTAATCACAAGAGCTAGAGACATCTAGGTAGCAGGAAATATGCCGGAATTTATTCCCCCCTTCCTCCCCGTCTGGCTGCCAAGTATTACATGACTGAAGAGGAGTGGGCAATTCCTATCAGAATTAAAATGACAAACTGAGTTCTAGGGTTCAAAACCGTGATTGAGATAAGCTGTTGCTCCTTCCCTTTTCCCATGTTTATAACAGCATTTATTCCCTCATATTGAGTAGCAAAGGTGCAGAAATGAAGCAATTTTCCCTTCTTCTATTCATCTGCATGGCCTCTTGCTGAACTGCCTGCCTGCTGCTCAGTACACGAAGCATGTGAATCCCATTTTGACATGACATGAGCTGCTACCTTGGCTTTTTTGATGGAAAGAAGAGATTTTAACATTGCACTGAGGAGGGATGATTACAGAAGGCACTCTTTCTAACTGCTGCCAGCTTTGCAGGAATTGGCTTAGTTAAAGAAAGAGAAGTGCCTGAAACATTTCATCATCGCTGAGCCCTCCTGCCTTTTCCTTATCAGTAATTAGCATGAGTAGCAGAATGTGTGCACTTCCTCAATGGAAGTAATTACTGTGTAGAGCTTCAGAAGTTTTCAAACCAAAGCTTAAAAGACATCTAAATGACATACGCCTTCTGCAGGATTTCTAGAGGGACATTTTTCCCTCTCTCCTTAAAAAAAAAAAAAAAAAATTGTAACCATATTTTTCTTACCACAGAGATAAAAGACAGTATAATAGTGACTAGGCATGCTTCAAAGCTGGGTCAAAATTTTCCTGTACTGTCATGATGAATTTTCAGAGAAACAACAGATATCCAGCCCTGCTGTCCAGATCTTAAAGCAATTTTTCTGCCATTGATGAGTTAGGCTTTCTAAGCCAAATTTACTCCTGTCCTTCACAGATTAGTTTTTGTCTTCAGGCAGGAAAAGACTGCAGACGATGGAAGGAAAAAAATAAGAAATTTGTAACAAGGAAAGAAATTGAAAACACCTCTAAATTTAGGTAAAACTCTCCCATTTCTGCCATCCACACCTTGCCTCCTCCCAGTTAAATACAATAACTCCGCCTTCTCTTGACAAGACCTGCTTCTTCAAGACACGCACACACCCTTCACTCTCAGGCAGAAGAGAACACAGAGGTCATTGTGAGGCCGGCGTTGCCTTTCAGGGGACTGTTGGAGACAGCAAAATGCACCCAACAGTCCTGTCTTCATGCCTGTCACTTCTTTGTGAGGGGAGACTAGAAACATTTTCAGTGGAAATAGTTCATGGTATTCAAGGTTGGACAGAAGAAAAAGAACAAGCACAGACCGAAAATAATGTGTGAAGGAGGGAATTAAAAAAGACAAAAGTGATGAAGAAAGAGGGACAAAAAAACCACACTGCAAATAATTACATCTACAGAAAAAGAGGCTTTTCTCCTGGTTCCTACAAGGGCAAATGGCATAACATTGAAGAAAGCAATTATTACTGGTAAATATGGCAGGATGTCATACTGCCATAACTATGAATAGATGTTCCCTCTCCAGGAACTGGAAAAGTGCAGCTAGATGTTTAAGAGAGATGCAAGTTCCAAGCCCCAGACAGTAGCGTGGGAGGCCCCAGTGCCATCCCAGCAGGTAAGTGACAGTGCTATTCTGGAAACCATGTTCAGCATGTACCCAAATTAACAGCACCATGGAGAACACATTTCCTCTACAGACTTCTAGGGACGTTTCAGAGACAGATGACAACATGATACCAAAATGAAGCCAAATATATCTTATTTTAAATAAGATAGACTATTTTAAAATAGTTGAAGACTAAAGAGTCTCCTTAAAGCCATAGAAATAGTTGTTCAAGGCCATGTGCCAGAGAAACATGCTAATAAATTCAGAATTTCACCTGTGACTCAGGATCACAGATTTGGTTGATGGAGAACTTTGTTTTGTGTTCAGCAAGGAATGGTAAAGCAAGAGAGCTTGTGACTCAGCCTTGAGAGCACTGGGATGTGTTTTGCCCCCAGAGTATGTGTGCTACATGCTGAAAGAGAGCCTCAGCTATAAGGTCTATCAATATTGTCATTGGACACAACTCACTGATTTCATCTTGCTGGTTGTCTCTACCACAATAAACTAAATAAAGCCATTTTTTAAAAGGGCCAGAAAAAGCTAGGTACTTCATTCCCACTTAGGCCTTTGGGGAAAGCATCTAAGCATCACTGAAAAAAGATAAGATTAAAATGATCAAGACTTTTCCTGTATTTGTAAGTGGGAGCAGTTTTTAGGGTAAGCTGTTATTGAACAGTCATGGCAGGGTTGTGAGTCTGGGTCTTCTGGCTTTAGGGTACAATTAATTTATAAATATAATTCGATACATAGGCCAGTTGCAAAATTACTCATCTGCCTCCTCATGGATGACCAGGCAAATTATGGGTTTATTTTACTCTCTGTAATTAAATTGGTTAACTGAAAACTGAGTGACTCATATTTTCTGCAGAAAATGTTATCATACTGTTTGCTGCTAATATTTTTCTCTCTCATCCCTCTTCAAAAAGTTTGAGATGGCTGGACTTGGTGGTTCCTTTTACCTTTTGGTTCAGTTCATGGAAAAAGGTACATGGATCAGATCTCCTGTTCAATCACCCAGCACTTTCTATTGACATTTCCCAGGTAACATCAACAGCTACATGAATTCTTAGCCTTTCTGTACCACTGTGTAATGCTAAACTGAGCACAAACTCTGGAAATGTCTCCTTGCCTCCATTTTCTGGAGGGGGTTCATTCCATTAATCACAGAGACAGATGGGCTCACATTTTGTACTATTATCCTACATGACACTGCTTTCTTTGGCTTTCATAACAAGACATTCATTATTGCTAATGTTCAGGGCATAGCAGGTATGCTGGACTTGTGCAGCATCCAAGTGTCTCCTTGAAAAATAGCGTGGTCCTGAAAGAATCACTATCTGCTCTATGAGTGCCTTCTCTGAGATCCTTCCAGGCTTTTTCTTCCCGCTTATGTCTGGGAAGAAATTAAATTAAAGTTGTGAGTATCTGGCAACATCATTTCTGAAAATGCTTCTGCCTGAAAGCACTGTATGTTTGCAGCACTTTTTAGCATGTGCTGCACAAATGTGTGTGTAGCCTCGACCCTGTGTCTCAGTCAACCCACCTGACTCAGGTTTTGCTGCCTCAGAAGGTGACATTTAAATTCCACTGGAGAATCTGGGGAATCCAAAGGTGTAATATGCAGGTACAATTTAGGTCAGACAGAAGCTTAGTTAACTATGAACTCTGGGACAGCATATTTCTCTGTTCCCCAGTTCTCAGTGTTAGCAAAGCCAGGTATCCATCCCTGGGAGGGATGAACTCTGTGAGTCATTTGCTAACTGTTGTATTTCTCAGGACTCAAGCAGTAAATAACATGAGCATCTGGAGAGATGTCTCTTGGTGGAGCCTATAGGAGTGGCACACCCAGTATTAGCCTAGCTCGGAAGTGAGGAGCTGCAAACAATCACAGACTGTTAGCTTTTAATTGAAATGAATGTTTTTTAAGTCAAAGTTGCTTCTTAGCCAGCCCTTTGAATCTTAAATATTAGTACTTTTACCACCACACTCCCCCCACTCCCAGAATCATAGACTACGAATTGTCTCAGTTTGGGGGGTACTTCATTTCCATTGGGGTCTTTGGGGAAAGCATCTAAGTACCATTGAAAAGAGATCAGATTAAAATGATAGACAATCTTCCTGTATTTGTAAGTGGGAGCAGTTTTTAGGGTTAGCTTCTGTAAGGTTCAGTTAACCAATTTGTAGGTGTTGGAAATTACTGTTCTGGATTCCAAGCACACAGAAGCTGTTCCTTCAGCAAGAACTACTACCAAGGAGCTTTATCTTGCCATACAACATGCTGCAGGGGATTTCCTATACTGCTCTTCAAAGACACACTGTCCTTCCTGAATAGGCAAAGAGTTGCCTCCTAAGTGAGCAAAACCAGCTGAGAGAAGATAAGATTACTCCACAGATAAGATTGCCAAACTTGCAGAAAACTGGCTGTGAAAACAGAGAGATATCAGAAAAACCCAGGGACCTTGAGAACAGGATATTAAAAATCAACCTTCCGACTTACCTATGATGCATGAGTTTTACAGTATCCCATAAAAGATGTTCTTCCTTTCAATGAGAAGTTTATAGGAAGAGAGCATATCTTTTATTAGTGCAACACAGATTAACTCTGCGTATTCTTCAAAGCCTCAACTCAAGGTAGTGATTTCCTGTCCTCAGACTAAATATAGGGTCCTCCTCTCAGTTCCTTCTGTCCCCATTCCGTTTATCAGTCATGCACACAAACTACCAGGTGTGCCAAGCACAGCTCCTACCTGGTGTCCACCACGCTACCTGGTGACCCAGAACGGTTTTTTTTGGGAGCCACAGTGGAGGCCATGGTGGCATGCCATTGCTCCTAATGGCACATCAGAGCAGAGCACACCACAACAGAACCCCGTGCAAGAGGAGAGAGAGGCAAGCTTTCCTGTCAGAGGAAATCCCAGCTAGCTGATCACAGGAGGGCAGCAGCCCGTGACATCCTTCACAACACTGATATCACACAAATGACAGAGAGATGAGGATCCTCAGCGCCATCTGTTTTGACCGACTGTTCCACTCTTGTGCGCTGAATTACAAATGCAGACAGAGCCCAAGGGAGCTAATTAGTTCCCTCCAGAAGAGAGCTGGGGAGTAAATTAACATATCCACAGGCGTGTACAATCAGAGAACCAGCAACCAGGTCAGGAAGCTGTGTTATATGACAGCAGATATAGACTCTTTGTCATCTCTTTTTGCGATGATATCCACCAGTCCCGTAAGGCAACAGCAACTTACAGCTGTCAGTAACACCAAGGTAGCACCATTTGCTTCAAAGAACAGATGCTGTACTATATTCTCTTTTTCCTTCTTACCTACCCCTCCTACGTCAATAAAAGAGATATAAAATTTTAGTCAGATCTCTGATTGCTGTCAGTGGGATACAAAGGCACAAGTAACAAGCAACAGGACATGGGGATACCACCTCAAGTTGTGCCAGGGAAGGTTTAGGTTGGATATTTTGAGAAATTTATTCTCTGTAAGGATTGACAACACTAGAACAGGCTGCCCAGGGAAGTGGTTGAATCAGCATCTGGGGGGGGGGTATTTAAAAGCTAGGTAGATGTGGCACCTAGAGACACCCTTTAGTGATGAACTTGGCCGTGTTGGGTTAATTGATAGACTCAAGTCTTTTCAAACCTAAATGACTCTATGATTCTAAGTGATAAGCAGTGAAGGATGAGCAAAACATCAAAGATGTGAGATTTCTTAGGAAAAAAATGTTTTACTAAGTTTTACTTAGCTCCTTCCATGAGAAAAACATTTAAACTCTTCTGTTGACTGTTTTGGTAAATTGTTAGCAAAATACCCAGTAAAAATTGTGACTGAACCCAAGCATGGTGGGAGCTGAAGAACAACGAACCATCAAGCAAGATCCATGAGTTCCCACTGTGTTGCAACTGGAAGTCTGGTGAGCAAGGCTGTGAAAAAGAAATTATTAATCTCATACGCAATTCACATAATTTTATTTAATCTGGCAAGATACCAGTGCATAATCAAAACAGTCTGGGCCCCTGTGCATTTTTGTTACCTGTCCATGTGATGGACAGGTCCAAGAAGAGAGGTACAAGAACACCTTCCTTACAAGCTTTGTCTCCCCTGGATCTTCAGATAATCATGTTTACAACAGCAATGCAACTGTCTCTGTCTTACAGCTACTGTTATAAGCAAAAAAAAGAGTTGTGTATTAATATTTTTACTACACAAGAGCACTGTATTGACCCAGATTAACTTCTTCTATGTTTTCCCTACTGATTAAAGTGTTTGAAAACTTTATACTCATGTGGTTGTTTTTTCATTACTATACCAAAATTTCATTTACAACACACAGACAAAGCTAATTTCTAGAGAGTTAGCACCACGAATTTGTTTCTTATATTTTTACTACATTGAGTCCATAAGAGCACTCCTTCTTTAGGAAAACTGTATCTGTCTCCCCCAAGTCTCATTTTATTTGGTTTACTGTCTGATAAACATGACAGTCATTTACCATACCCTTACATTTTTTAAATACTTAGCTTTTTAGAAAGAGAAGCCTGTAATCCACAAACTGTAAAAGCTTGTTGTACACTGACTATAAAGACCTTTGGATAAATTACAATAATGAATACCCCTCAATATAAACACATAACCCCCCCACTAATAAAAGCTGTAAATTATATTGAAGTATGAACTGAATTAGTCATATATAATTATCACACAAATGACAAGCAGAGACAGTCTTGTGATGTGTTCTTAGAAAAGAGAGATAATTTCTACTCCTTCCTAAGCCAAAGAGGGAACTGGCTTCTGAATCTGATGTGTTTCCAAGGCTAAGGGATTTATTTTTGCCCTACCAGGCACTGAAAGTCTTTTTTGGATTTAGTCCTACTTCTTGATGAAATCCAATCTCACAAACACAAAATAAGATTACTAAGAGGGAAGCTAACAAAACAATTAGATACCTGGAATCCTCTGTTTGATAGATACATCAACTTATTTTATAATCCTGAACTATTTCATGAAATCTGAGGTGAAAGAGTCAGTTTGTCTCCACAGAATGGCAGGCATTCTTGTGAACTATTTACACCAAATTTTGAGCAAAATTAGTGGGAGTTAAAGACTCCCTTCAGCTCCCAGAAAAGCTCAGCATCTTGCAGTAAACCGTAAATGAGCAAGAGGATAAAATATCTTCCTTACACTGTATTTCAGTGCTTTTAGAACAGTTAAATATAGGCATACTGGCTAGAGGGAATAAGAAATGCATGCTACCTCTGCCAGTGGTATGAAGACTGTCAGTTTGGCAGCTTCCAAGGGTATAATTTTGCACATGAACTTTTATTAAGAAAATCTCCTATTCTAGATCAACAGTGGAAACAGTACACAGAAATACATGTAGTCTCCAGCATCTCTGTACTTTCTTCTCTGTGTGACTCATCTCTCAAAATAGAAGATCCTTTATGCTTCTGAGATTCTTGGGCTTTCTACTCTGAATTCTCAGCTTGCATGTCAAATACAATTAGTGTCAAACATACGATGGCTGTTTCTGAGACACTGAAGGTCCAGTCAACTGATCACTAACTTTTAGCCAATTTTTTTCACTGGAATTGTTGGGACTTTTACATCTTTCCTGAGCAGATAAAGCTGTTACAAGTTTGTGTGACACAGGGGTGGTCAGGACCCTCAGTGAGGTAGCACAATTTATAGGGTACCTGTGTAGAAATAGATGTGAAGGCATGACCATAGCAAACAACAATTTCCAAATCTGGGGCCCTAATTTTCCCCTCTATCTTTGCACAAGTCATAGCTCACCCCATTCTGGAGCTGACAATTTATTTATTCCTGTGAGGTACTACACGTAATAGACATTAGTACATGAAAATCAAATCATGTAGGAAAAAAAGGATTGCAAGAAAATGCACAGATTTTCCATTCATTTCCTCGCTGCCATGGCTTAACCCCAGCCAGAAATTAAGCACCACTCAGCTGCTTGCTCACTTCCTCCTGGTGGAATGGGGAAAAGAATTGGAAAAGTGAGAAAAACCACAGGCTGAGATAAAGACAATTTAATAGGTAAAGAAGATAAAGACAGTTTAATAGGTAAAGCAATAGCCCCATGTGCAAGCAAAGCAAAACAAGGAATTAATTAATTCACCACTTCCCCTGGGCAGGCAGCTGTTCAGCCATCTCCAGGAAAGTAGGGCTCCATCACACACAGTGGTTACTTGGGAAGACAAAATGCCACCACTCTAAACACCCCCATTTCCTTCTTCTCCCAGCTGTATATGCTGAGCATTATGTCTCATGGTGTGGGATATCCCTTGGGTCAGCTGGGGTCAGCTGTCCTGGCTGTGTCCTCTCCCAGCTCCTTGTGCCATCCCAGCCCCCTCACTGGTAGGGTGAGGAGCAGAAAAGGCTTTGGCTCTGTGAGTAATGAAAACATCCCTGTGTTATCAGTACTGTCTTTGACACAAATCCAAAACACGGCTCCATACTGGCCACTGTGAAGAACATTAACTCTATCCAAGTCAAATCCAGCAGATATATATTTAAATTATCATAAATATCCACCCATTATTCAGTGTCTTCAGCTCCTCAGACAAATCAGGGTTGGAGGATGTTGGTTTCCAAGAGGTCAAATTCTTAGGATTTTTTCACACACAATTACCCTCAAACTAAAATTTCATTTAAAAACCTTACAAGTATTGAACTGTTTATTTTTCATTTCTCTTGATTAAAGTATGATCTCATTTTTTACTCTACCTCTTTCATACTCTTAATAAACTCATGCCCTGTGGTGCCAGTGACTTTTACAAATCAACTTCTCAACTATCCATCAGTCCTAACAAAGAGCATTAATGTTTTATTGCTCTTGTTCCACTAGTAATGATTTTTCACTTCCTCTGCTGATTTTTTTTTCAAAAGTAATTTACAGCACTCTTCATCAAGATAAGCCTTTGCCAATTCAAAATACATCATATGTGTGTTCTCTGCCACTTGGTCAAATCAGAAATTTGAGTTATATGCTTTGCTGGTTTTAAATCAAGCCATATTCGGCAATAAATAAAAAGGTCCTGTAGGAATTTCTTTAACCTTTTATATATAAAGAAAAATATTATTTAAGTCCCCTAAACTTCTGGTGTTTTTTCTGTAAAATATTTTTGTAGGTAATTTTTTTATGTACAACTGCATGATAGCTTTTTAAAATATCTTATAACGCTATGATCTGAAGTATTTAAAAAAAACCCAACAGGTTTCTTAGTGCATCCATATGATTTGTCACTATAAAACAGTCACTTTGGAAATTACTAAGTTGATTATGAATAACTGAAAAGCTGTTTAGAATCAATACAGATCAACAAAAACACTTACCTGTCATTTCATTTATTATCTACTATACAAGAAGCAGTTCTGAAGTTCTCCAAGACCTCACTTAACAGGTGATCAGCTTTGCCAAACATTTATCAAATAACTGGCATAGACATCACTCTCAATTCCTTGCTGTGCAATAGAGGTGAGACTATTTCCTTTCTAACACACTAGTTTGTGATTTGATAAATGCTCAGAGAATAATTTATGTCCTTTTATTACATTACAGCAACCAAAAAGTCATCTGGTTGTACCCATCTGTGAATCTGGATGTGCTTTATAACATTCTTAATGCTCAAACATCCAAACAGTATTTGTTAACTTTTCTAAACTCAATATTTAAATTTGAATATAGTTGAAATATTGTGTAGCTTGGAAGTTTTTCAGAGCTCAAAGCAAGAAATTTTCTCATCCCTTGGCAGACCCATTTTAAAAAAGCCTTTTTCTGTCCATCTCCCTGCTGTTTGAGAAATAGGCTGATGAGATCACAGACAGTTAGTGCTTCTTCCTTCAGACCCTGTTGCCAAAATGCTTCAGTCTACAGAAGAGAGAGTTTCTTCTGGCAGCCTGTAATCCTTGAATTTTGAACAAGCTTGACATTTATACTATATAATTAGGAGTAGCAGCTACGTTGCTATGCTGCTTTTCCCATATGCTCCAAAAATCCAGCATCAGAGACTGAAAGTTCATGACACCATGATACAGTCAATAATCCACCTTCACTAAAATATAATATTCCCTGCTCCTTTGTGGTAGATAGTTATCCATTTTTATTACAGGGAACATTGCCAGATGGAGCAATGGAGGAGCTGGAGTGCAAAGGTGTGTGGGAGGGGAACTGGTGCAGGGGTGAGTTATCAGCTCACAAGGTGCAGCGTGAGGACACAGATTAGGCACACGACCAAAAAACTGCATTTGAAAAAGAAAAAAAACAAAGCAATTAAACCAAAAAAAACCCAAAAAACCAACCAACCAACCAACCAAAAACTAGCCTACATTATAGCTCTTTTTGTCTGTGCACTCTTTCTCTGAACCACGGGCCCCTTAAAGCGTTTGATTCAACAAAAATGGAAAGCAAAGCTGCAGCTTTGACCCACAGAGAGCAAAGACCTACAGATCTACATGCTGCCTCAAGCAGCAGCTGAAACCGTACCAGAATCAATCAGAAATGAGAAGCAAAGAAAATACAGTCCCCATGTCATTAAAAATCGCCCTGAGGAAACATTTGAAAGAATCTACATGAAATCATGGGACCTTCCACACTACTTGTCCACTTGCTTACTCTGTTCTTTATGAGAATATATTTCTTTCATTTCCAAACTCTGCACAGATTTGCTACGAGGATGGTTATACATAATACTAATATTCAAATGTCCAGTATTGCATCCAAATGTGCTAAACCATATGACAGAGACAACATCCCTTGGAAAGAAGGTTCTTATGAGCAAGAATATGGTGTTCACAGAGATCAGAGGAGCCTGCTTCCTTTCCTACCTTCAGTACAGACATCCTGTGACCAGCTAAACCTCCCCCAGTCTTGTCAGCTCTCACATTTACACTGTGAAGACAATATTGGGTTTCTATTAAGCAAAATCTTTGTGGGGCATAAATCCTGGGAGAAGAGATGGGAATGCAAATTAGCTTGTTCAAAAAGAGTCTCAATTATTCTTTAAAATAGAATAAATTAAGACCATGGTCACTTCTGTTAAAAAACTGCTGCTGTCAAAGTGTTACACCGAGGTCATGATTCAGATAACCTCCGCTTTCAAATAGTCCCTGAATGCAAAAAATGTAGTTCAGTCATAACCCTGATGTGCAGAAAATGCATTTCTCATGAGCCCTTCTGTCTGCATACAACCCATCAAGTAAAGACACGACTAAAAAAAAAAAAATTATCAGAAAATAGAGAGTTTGGGGTACATGTGTAAAACTCAGATTATTTCGCTCACTTTTACCACTACAGTAGTATTTTTTATTTTACAGCACTGAAGAAGCTCAGCTCCTTTAAAGTGGCATTAACTGGAATTAGGTTTTGGAGGACCTAAAAGTTTTTCACATATTCGGGACCTAAACTGAAAAAGAAAAAAAAGTAATTTAAAAAGCTGAGATAGAAGTATTTTATTAACATCAGCTGGCCTTTTTCATGGCACATAAGGAAAGACAGTAGGACTATGTCAAAGGCAAAATAATTAATCTAGCTTCCTTTAATATTCTCAAATCCTAACAGCATCTTCACTGATATTAAATGCTAGGGGAAATATATGTTTTAGAGCCTGTCTGTGCATAGAAAAATTGCTTTATTCACATCTCTGAGTACTGATGCAATCACAGAACTATTGTAGACTAATTACAAGACGAGAAGCAAATTGAATTATACCAGTGCAATTTCATTCAAATAATGCTTCACCAGGAATAACTGAGTTGGAGGAAAAAATTAGAAAATCATACCCAGGAAAACCTTTTGTGCCAGGAGAAAAACTGTGTGCAGACCAAACCTTCAGAACATGGGACTTAGGAGGTCTCATCAGTGTTTATTTCACTTTTTTTTCTTTTAGAAAAATTAATGGAAGTAAATGCACATGAATGAAGATCTTGATCCTAAAAGTCACCCTCATCTCTGAGAAAGTCATCTTCAGGTCCCACTGCTATATGAAGATCCTATTGAAGTAGGCTAATTATTTTCATTAAGTGGTTATTATTTCACATACTGCCAGTACCAGGACTGTTACAAGACTGTGCCTGCCCACCATCTCTCAGTATTTGGCAGCTTCAGTGCTGAAGCACATCCTTTGAGTCTGCTGATATCCCCAGGGACAAGGTAGCACAGCCAACTACATAAATAATTAGGGACACTGAAGTAGTGACACCGACCTTTCTGAGACTAATGTAGAGGTAACTAAAAAGTGACTGGTATCTGATAAGCAAAGGGAAAGAAAACTCAGGGACACCCTAGAGTTTGCTGCAACATAGGGGGCCAGGAAGCTCACACATAGATCCAGATCTTTCAGAGACCCTCAGGAAGCCTTTGTGCATAGAAAGAAAGAAAGAAATGTAGGGCTCAGTAGGGTGTAAACCCCTGTGGCCAAATGCTGGCAAAGGTCTTGAGCCCTAGGAACCCCTTTGTTCTGCAAATTCCAGATACCTGTCCATGCCTCACTCCTGTTCCTCCCTCCCCGCAAAAAGAGGGGAAAAGGAATGTGGTACTTTGTCTAATGGCTATTGTGTGATGCTCTGGTAGGAAGGAGCACTTAAAAAGAAAACACCTGTCCAATATCTTACACTGATTAGTGCTCAAAGCCTCACAGGGCAGAAGAAAAAAGGTTTGAGAAGTCCGCATTAGTCAACATCTAATTTAGAAAGGGGAGCTGGAAAAATCGATGGAATTATGGGTGGAATGAATAGCAGAAAACAGACTACAACAAGCAATCAGTGAGCCAGCAGTTAGAAAAGCACATTATACTACTTTCAGCACAATGGTCTGAGGAGGGACTGACCACAGAAGTGCTGGAATGATCAGAAGGGGGTACAGTCCCTTCACAAACAAAGTAAATGAGAAAGAGAACAATTATTTCTCTCCTGAGCACCTGTAGAAAACAAAGTAAAACAGAACAGCAGGGAAAAAATAAAAAATATGGAGCATTGCCTGTGAAAGCTGTGATGACCTCAGACTGTGCCTAGCCTCAGAGAGCACCTGCTGCGTGAATTGCTTGGGCTTTTATTAAAACTTCAATTAATGTAAACAGTCGTAATAATGGAACAAAAACTGAAAAATGGTTACATACAGCCAAGGCACAGTCCAATAATCCTGTTTACTTTCTCAAGCAAAAGCCTAATAAAAACAACAGAGTCTGCCTGGACAGGAAGGGCTGGGGGGTGTAACAAAGTGAGACAGGACATGCAGGTGGTCAGTCTCTGCATTCAGAGCACACAGGCTCCAAACCCATGTACAGTCCAAAACCACACACGTGACCAAAAAGCCACCTCTGACTCTGAGGCAATTTGCTGTTGAAGTGCAGCTGAACACAGCTGTGTGTCCTGTGCTCCTACAGTAGCTCACTGCCACAAGTATTTGGTGCATTCTGGCACCAGATACAGATGTCCCAAGCTGCAGCAAGGGCCCAACCTCTTCTGGCAGGTCCTAAACAGAAGAGGCAGGCGATGCCTCTCTACATTCATTCACATTCCTGAATTTCTCTCCTTCTCTAGAGATATTCAGCTGAGAAAGGTCTTCCTGCAATAACCTCAATAACCTTTATGGTCTCCTGCAAATAGAGCTCTGAAACAGGACATCAGAGGAGGCATAAACGTCACAGAGGAAACTATGTCACAGGCTAAAGAACTTGGGGTGAAAAACCCTCCAATCCCTAAAGTTCCAAGAAAACATAAGCCCCTCTTTGCCATCTCCACAAAATACAGGCAAACAAATAATTTGAAATGTAACTTAACTTTACTCAGGACATGAGCACAGGAGGGCACAACTCAGCTAACCAATGAGACACATCAGACATCTGCCATATTATGTTGTCCAGCAGTAGAAGGCAATCAAAAGAAAAAAATCTGTGATGATTTCAAGCAATCCGTAACATGTTTGGGGGGTTTTGTTAGTTGTTTTTTTCCAAAAACATAAATATTAGCTGTTGGTTGCAAAGCCTAGTTGTCCAAACAAAAGGTAACTTTATCTTTCTAATTCATCATCTAAACAAATTAATTCAAGTCAGGGAAGTAATTAAAATGCAAAATTAAAACAGAGACAATATTCTTTGTGTTCACAGCCCCCAATGTGGTTTGGAGTTAAGTTCACATGGGCTTATGCTGGCATGATCAAAGGAAAAAAAATTATAATTAAAAGTGTGTCTCAAATCATAAAGCTCACACAACTGGGAACAGCATTGCTCCATGCATGTGTTACCCCAAATAAAATATTCAATAGAAAACATGATCCGAAATCAGCCATGCCATAAAAGTGCAGGACATAAGTATTATTTTTACATCTCACTATGACTTCTTTCCCAGTTCATGAGGTTCTTTAATTAAAAAGAAGGAAAAAGAAAAAAGTTTCAGTATCTTTCATAACTACAGAAACGAAACTGAAATTGGAGCATAAACTCATTTTGTTGATTTAGAGGTCGAACTGGCTCATGAAGCTGTCTCCCCAGTACCTCCACTGGCAATCCTGCAGGCAGTTTTTGGAGAAAATCAGGATGAATTTCACACTGCGCGGCACTGGCAGCCTTTCCAGAGCCCAGGAAAGCAGGACAGCTTCCTTAGGGCCTCTGGGAGGCAGCTCTGGTGCAGACCAAGAGTGGTGCTTATTGCTTCAGGGGGTTCCCAGCGAAGGAAAGAAAAGATCATCTTTCTGTCTTCCCCCACATCCAGGCACATACTGAGAAGAAGAAAAGAAACCCTAAGAAAGAGCCCAAACCCACTGGATTATCATGTGCCTTCTATGATATTTATATTTTTACTGTTTAATCCCTGTATGCATTGCAAGTTTGCAATGCACGTGCTAAAACTTAAACCTTAAGAGAAGCCAATTGGATCAGCGTCACCCCATTGCTCTTTCACAAATGAGCATATTTCAATTAAGAAGACAATTTGACATTCAAATACTTTCACTGGGATTTATGTGCACAAAATTAATCTTATTGATGGCGCCACGTGGGCCCTCTAGTAACTTCCTTTGGTTAATGAGGGTCACTCTTACAGAATTAGCTGCTTTTTACACAGCTTGACACTTGCTCTTCCCAGTGTAATCTATTTCTTCAGTGTAATATATTTCTTCACCACTACTTCTAAGTCAGCAATATTGGAAGAAGAAAGAAGAATGTTAAGAATATCTTAGGGCAACAATGCTACAAAATACTCTGAGTGCCATCCCGTAGATGAATTTCAATATTCTATAAACACATATATGCATGCTTCTTCAGTGACTGACCAAAACCATTAAGGATGTAATTTTGCATCTAAACTTTTCCCAAGATTAACTTTAAATGGTTGAGCTGTAAATATAAATATCAGCTGAGCCTAATTAGGAAGTTTTTATTGCATTTTTACATCCAGGATCTTGGCTTGCCAATCACACATTTACAGTAGGATTGTAAACATGCTTCATATAGCCTGATGTTATCCAAAGAGAACTGTGAGTAATTTGGAAACTGGTTTTTTTCACGTTTGAGAAATCTTGTGTACACTGTAACTTTCCTGCATGCATGGAATTTATAAAGTGCTATGGTAATTATTGCTAAAATACAATGAGATGAAAACAGTTCAAAGAAAGTCAGAACTGGTGCAGGTGAAAGCATCCTCTTAAACTTGATAAACCTTTACAGGATGATCCAAAGCTGCCTATTAGCAAACAACTTCTGCAGCAGTTCTGAGCTGTGCTGTGAAAGGCAAATGCTGCTCTATATTTTAGACATGGATTATGCTAAGAAACCATTCAGTCCAATCCTTCTGTTGCTGTTATATCAAATATACTACTGTTAGCTCAAACTTACTGCAATT
This sequence comes from Falcunculus frontatus, assembly GCA_013398115.1. Classification (NCBI taxonomy): domain Eukaryota; kingdom Metazoa; phylum Chordata; class Aves; order Passeriformes; genus Falcunculus; species Falcunculus frontatus. The sequence continues at coordinate 1,080,569 of VZRV01001413.1, forward strand.
TTCTTCTGCTGCATCCCAAAATTGTCTCAAGAATGAAATCCATACAGAAACACTGAGCTCCAAGTGGCTTAAGGGCACAGCACGGGCCCTGCACACATAACACTGCACAACAAAGATCATAGAGTACTCCTCATGGTGAAGAAGCCCAAGAAACTCTCTCCCTGGCTTTTCACAGCTGTTAAATTACAAAACTAACAGGTTTGGGGGTTCTAAACCCAGAGAACTGTAGAAAAAGGTTTTTAAAGGTGAAATAATAATTTTCTTACTCCCTTCTTCAAAACAGAGGTCTTAATTCACACTATATGACAAAAATCAACGTGTTGAAATTTATTTTCTATTTCAAAGTTGTTAGTTTCTATTCAAGAATTTCTTCTGGTTTTCCAACAGCTATGATACATAATCATAAAAAACAGAGTTCTTCACATCACAGATGAAATTAAGAGAAATACTGTGATAAATACTTTGAAAATAAAGAATGTTTTTCTTACTTCCACTGACAACTGAAGAAAAAGGGGATATTCCAGAACATACCTGAAATTAATGTATAAGAACACATTGTTTCACAAGGGACAGACATGCCTGGAAAATTCATTTCTCCTAGACAGCTGCAGCTTGCAAACATAGCTAGAGTTCCTATAGAACTTAGGTTTGTGCCCCAGTCCATAGTTACATTGAACTTTTTGGAGATAAGAGCATATCCATGCAAATAGTGTCTGCTACTGTAAGAAAAAAAGGATAAAGTCAACAGTTTAGAAAGGTTCCCAGGGAAGCAAATATTTAAATGGAGACAAAACAGGTTTAATCAGCAAAAATTTAAAAATATATTGCAACACTTAAAGTTTTGTCTCAGGGAACAGCGTGGTACACCTGGTGAGGGAGTGCAAGGAGTCCTTCTCTCTTACCTGGCTTCTTAGCTACGGAGCTCCTTCCTCTGATGCAGCTGGTGGTGCCACTTGCAGAAAGAACTGAACAGAAACCTGTGGGTGTTAGTGTATTCCAAAGCAAGCCAGATGCCTAAATGCTTTGCCAAATGGCTGTCCAAGGACGACCCTGTACTTATTGACAACAAACACTGAGCTACAGATGTAGAACCTCAAATGAAGGGAACCACTTTTTCGTGTTGGGCCAGTTCTCACTGGATGAGGCTGAATGAAAATAAGAGCAAGATTTATTGTTTTACTGCACCTGTGGTTTTGTTGGAAACCTAAAAACAGCACAGCCAGGTTTTTCAGTCTATGGCAATGCTTTATGGAACTAATTAATCATTAGTCACTTCTCTTAACAGTTTGAAGAGGTCTGTCACACTCACCACGACTCATAATTTGCATATAAACATATCACATCTTGAAACTTCACTGCTCTTCCTCTACAGCTCACTTCACAGACTCTTGGCTAGAAAACAGCTGAATTTACCAATGATTGGGACCGACAGCAAGGACAATGATGATGAATCCAGGAAAAACTCCAGAATGGCAGCAACAATTGAAAGAACAAGCGGACATTATGCAGTTTTGATGATTTTTGACCCTGTACTTGGCAGTGGGATTGCTTTGAGCATATTTTTGTCTTTTATAGGAACAGCTGGAGATCAAGCACCACACACCTGTTCAGCAGAATCGTTGCTGATTTCTTACTGATGATTAGTCTGTCGTTTCATGCACAGTACATCCTGGAACTTTGGATTTCCAAAGAACTCCTCTGCACCTTTAATCTGTTTCCATTGCCTCTGAACAGAACCAGGAGTGTTGTATTTCCTGCTGTCATCTCATTAGACTGGTTATTTATAGTGGTTCATCTGCACCAGCAGCTGAATAAAATATCAATACTCTGAACCCCCGTGTCATTGCCATGGAAGCTTTTCATTATGACAAATCTTGTCAAAATTACATACCTAACCAGTCAGATGCTGTACATCATAAAACTTTGTTCTTGGTTTCTTTTCTGCTTTTTAGGTGTTTTCTTCAGTATTTTCTGCATCACCTCCAAACTGAAGCAACTGGCTGAAAGGAACAGAATCCAAAGTGATATAAAGTGCTAATAGGCATTGTTCTTTGTTCATTGTTACACACATTGCTTGCTTCTTTCCTCTTCTGCTTTTTATTCTGATTGACACTGGGGAAAGCATTACAAAAACTTAGTATTGTAGTCCCTTCTTCCATGCCTCAACTGCTTTTACATACCTAAATAATGTGCCTGAAAAAAGACTGCAGTCTCTCAAAGTATTGATGTTGTGAAGGTAGAACTACTTCAGAACTGTGATTGCACCCCTCTGTTATTCCTGATTTTTATTTACTAAATTAAAAAGGTGCTTTGTGGTTTTGGATACCATATGGCATCATGGATACATAGATAATTTGTGTTCAATAAGGCCCAGCTGTTCAGAAAGAAAGGAGGATGAGGGAGTCCTTGGTTGCATTTATAGTCCTTTCCCAGCAGATAAAACTTTGGACAAGCCAAGTGGTGTCAGAATGTTGAATTAGCACCACTTAATTAGATATGTGTTCAGCTAGTGCTTTGTTTGATTTTCTGTGACATTAAGGTCTCAGATGAAATCTGAGGTGCCCAAACTTGGAGCCTAGTCAGCACAAACAGCACTGTAGTCGCTAGAGAGAGCCAGCAGCATGTCCAGAGAGTGGTACATACTATAGAGAAGGGGACCTCTCTCCTTAGACTGCTTCTCTCCACCTACTGATTGCAGAGGAGATCCAGCGTGACTCAATTCCTGACATAGAGACCTCAGCTAAATTGCTGATGGTAGGTAGGGTGAACAGGAGTGTAAATGTCATTACCTCTGAAGTCCCAATCTCAGAGGGACTCAGCTTTCATTTAACAGAAGTGGGAAAATCTTTTTAGAAGAGCTAAGCACTACACAAAAAATAAAAACCTGGCCAGTACATCACTATAAGTACAGGAAATCTATCCAACTGTGTCTGTCCCAAACACTATTCAATCTTTCTTTGACAAATCCAGATGCAGAAAATTAAACCTGTCTCTCAGGAAGCCAATAGAAGTATTGCAATTATCTTCAATTAATTCAGAATTTCTTCTAGGAAAGCAAAGTATGAGATGAAAACCAAGGTATAATAAATAGGTTTTGAAAAGCACTCTCAATAATGAGGCAGTGTTGGACAGGGCTTTATGCAACCTGGTCTAGTGGAAGGTGTCCCTGCCCCTGGCAGGGGGGTTGGAGCTGGATGATCTCTGAGGTCCCTTCCAACCAAACCATTCTATGGTTCTGTGCTTGACATACAAAATGAAAGGGTGGTCCAAGCACAGAACACATCTATTAAAAGAGGTACTGAGGTATGTAGCAGAAGACAGAATGATAAAGTGAGAGCATATGTGAACAGATGAGGACTGGCAGAAAAAAGAGGAGCAGGGGTTTGAAGTCAAGGGATCACTCCAGACTGACACTCAAATACTAAGATCAGAATCTGGCTTCTTATTCTGCCTTGGTTACCAGAAGAGAAAAAAATAACAGTTTTCCATGACTTGATTATCACAATACAGAATCATGTCAAACTTCTTAATCCAAATTTGCCACACTTTGTGTCCAGCATAGAATGAATAATGCACAAACCACTTGTTGAATAACAGATTTTGAGAAGGCAGGTCTGAGTCCATTGCTTCCATTATTACCTAATCTCTAGAAAACAGCTAAATAGCAAGACCATTTTCTCTGAGGAACCATGCATCACATTGTGTGTTCTCATCTTTGAATCATGCAGAAAATAATGTGGGAGGACGGTTTTATTGGTATCACTAGCAGATCCAGCTCAGGTTCCACAGGATTTTCCTAGAGCAGCATTTCAATTCCATTAGCATTGATTAACCTGGTATTAACTCGGTATTTACCTGGCATTAAATGAGAATTCTCACATGCTTCATTTAAAGATCAAAGCATTTAAGTTTTGCATATGGCTGAACTCTTCTTGCCTTCTTAAACATTAGAAATCATGTGTCATCTCTTGCTTTAGTGACAGTCAACACTGCAAAGTCACTGGAGCAATGTCAAATTATATCAGTTATGAAGCTGGCCAAGGTTCAAGAGTAATTTAAAATTTCTAAGCTGTCACGGAGCAGGCAATAGTTGTGCAACTGAAAGAATTACCACAAAAAACACCAGCAATAGTAGAAAAATAATTAACTTCACCTGCTTATTCTGGATCTGAATAAGCGCACTTAATGGCTGAGAATGGTAAGAAGAGGTTGAAATTCCAAGATGTTCTTCTTCAAACAGTCACAGAAAAGTAATTTAACTCTGCTTTTATATTTCTTTTTTTTTTTAATTTAATAAGGATTTCTGCCTAAAGGAGCTTTTGTAAAATTAGCAACTTGATAGGCTTCCAGAAAGTGGTAGCAGATCACCAGTAATTGTTATCAGAGAGTCTTATTGTGGATATATTCAGAATCATCATACGGCTTCAATTTTAACTTAAAAATTCCAGAAGGAAAGGCTATGCCATATTGCTACAAAAGGCTAATCTGGTCTTTTTTCAACTGAATGAAATCTGCGTTATGCTGATACCATGACATTAGAGTCAGGCCCAATGCTTTAAAAGGAGAAGCTGTTTAAATATCATGATTAAAGCACATTGGGGTTTTTATGGTGAATTTCATTCCCTGCACATGTCCAGAGCCACACTTGAGCTCCTCAAGCCATTCCTTTTGTGTGGAATTAGCCCCTTCCTTTCTGTATAAAGCAGTAGCACTGTAATATGAAATTTCCTCTCGTGGTATTTTTGGTAGCCAGACGCTGAACAGAGAGAATTGAGCACTGTTTTCATTTGCTGTTATTTTCTATGCTACACAGAGGCATGAAGTTAACCTAAGTACAACTGATGGCACAGAATCCTCTGATATTTCAAGTGTTTTAAACTGTTAAGAGGGACCACTATTTGCAGCAAAGGCAAACCTCCATAGAGAAACAGTCTCAGCATCTGAGACAGTAGATTTAGAGCCAAATAGCACTTTTCAGCTTCTGAGCCCGACTGCGAGCCAGTGGCATCTGGGCTCCTTGTCATCCCGAGATTTGGATGTATATCTGTGTCTCAGGGAAAAGGAACACCAGGCAATGTGACACTGCTAAGTTCAACTTATTGAGTGAGCCAAGCAAGGGATGAGCTTTGGCTGAAAAAGATTTTCACTCACGCACGCACAAACCAAGACCCACCCCAGTTACCCCCTAAGCAGGTTGGCTCAGTCTTGCCTGGAGGCAGCACAACACCCCAGTGCATCCAGACCCAGGCTCAGGCTCTGTTCAGTGGCTCAGAACTGAGACTTTCACTCTGTGTCCTCCTCCTTCTCATCCATTCCTCATCCATTCCTCATCCAGTGGTGGATGTCTGCATAGCAATGCTTCCCTTGACCTCACTTGAGGGTTTTATAGTCACTATTTGGCACAGGCTGCCAGTCAGTATCCAGCAATATCCATCTTCCCAGCAGTTTCACATAATGCACTTGTATAACATGTTGATCCACGACCTGTGCCAAGGCTCAATACACTCTGTTCCTGTTGGCATTTTCTTGTCAGCTATTAACTCACTATACTCAACTGTGAATCAAAGCATGATCATGAAGGCAGAGTGACAATCAGCTTTGCCCCTTTTCCCTCTTAATCCTCCCTTTAACAATCCCTCTGCTGAATCATTCATAGAAGCAAACCAGAAAATCCGAACAAAGGTGTTCCTGCAACATGCTCCAGACACATCTCAATTTGTCTTGTCCAGATACACCTTAAACATCCAGACCTAGAACATCTGTGCAAACAATCAAAAAGCAGATGATGCACCTGCTCCTAAAGCAAGTTCCTGTGTGAACCCCACCAGACAAGGTCTCAAGAAAGTTTTCCAATTTGTCCCTGCTTTGAGTGTGGATTGGACCAGATGCCCTCCAGAGGTCCTTTTCATTTTACAAGGTCCTCTCCAAACTGTTTTCCTGTGATTCTCTGACATGCTCTCACTTCTACAAAAGTTGTTTGCTGTTGACTTTGCTGCTTATATCCTTTCAATAATGAAATCCTGAAGCAGGCCTGAGGCAACTCGCATGTACCAAGAAGACAGACAAATCCACAGCTGGAACAGTCATCAGGAGAGTTTTTAACATCCCTTCAAAGTACAGGGTAGAAGCAAGCTTTTGGAAAATATGTTTTCAGGGTACCTATTCACTGTAATAATTGAAGGTGTCACTGATAATGAATTACTGTTCTTGCTACTTGCCTAACAACCCTTTTTTATCTTTGGGGTTGCATTCAGCAACTGTAACATGTTGATTCAATGCTGCAACACACTGAAAATAAAAGCTGTGTTGATGTAATGCAAAAAGAATCTATTCATCATCCTGACACCCAACAAATAACTTTTCCTCTTTAGTCTGGAAATTATGGCTGTTCTCCTTCCACGTGCTATTGTAACATGTCCTTTACAGGGGAAAAGAAGCCAGATGAGCTATTTACAGCATATAGCTCACACATTTGTTATTATCTACAATTCTCATGAACTGTACAAGACAGTTCAAAAAAAGTGCTCTCCCCAAGGACTAGCCAGAATAAAACCAGCACGACCTAAAAAGACTACCAAGTCAGAGCTGGAAATCCTGCTGGCATAAGAAATCAGTACTTAATGATTTCAACAGACTGCCTTTCATCTGACTGCTGGCCCTCCTCATCAATATCAGTGAGATGTTACATTGATTGAAGCACTTAACAATTTTCTCTTCATGCAGACGATCCGTGTGCAGATTTTCTGTTAACTACTAACTTGCTGCTTTTTTGAGATATGAGAAAAATTACTTCTAGGAACATAAATCAGACCACAGATTACCTACTGAATACTTGCCATATCATGTCACTGAGCATTCACTGTTTATGCTTCTTGCAACTGTGCAGCTTCCATGGGATCTAACTCACACACCTTACTCAGCAAACCCCAAATATTTTCCACGGGCCATTCAGATTGGTGACCTGAACCACGGCACCTTTCCATCTCTCATTACCAGGTTTCCTTCACCTATGGTAGAGAGGACCAAACATCCGGCATACTCATCTGAACCTGAAGTTCATGTTCACCACTCCAAATCAGAGTCATATCCTTTTTACCAGCAATAAATACAATTTCCAAGCCCATGCCCTGGAACAACCACAGGGTAGTTACCATTAGAAAAATAAAAATTTGCCAAGAGTTGCCAATGCAACAGTGTGAGAAGATTAACATCACCAAAGATATTCAATTGGCTCCGAATTAGAAATGTGATTTAATGCTTTACCACCCTTTTTTGTTTCCTTTTTAAAACATCCATATGTTTGACATTTTGTTCATAGGAATATGAACAAAAATGAACAGAAATGAATTCTGGGTCCACGGCTGAGATACATAAGGAGACACATTTTTTTTGTTTCAAGTGTAAGGCATTTTTAAAGCTTCATTTGTCAAGTCAAACCCAGTAATGTACATTCATAATATAACCTGCCACACACGTTCATTTTTAATAAAGAATACTAAATATCTGACTAAAGGAGCTGGTAGAAAAGAAAGGACTTTTCTCAGAAAAATGATACAAAAATTAAAAAACAATGAAAAAGTGCTATCAGCATTTTTACAAGGATTAATTTCTGTTCCTCACCACAATATCCACATACTCTCCGTTCCCCCAAAGGAAACCTAACTGCAAAAATTATTTCAGAAGAAAACAAAATATTTCACTTCAGAAACATTGCCAAATGGGAGATCCAGAGGAAGTCTCCTTCTAATATTTCTTATTACTAATCTCCCTGGCAGATTTATCTTTTAAGTTGCACATTTTGTCACTGCTGCAATACAATCTTTTGCATCATGGAGAAGCCAGGTATGTCATGGAATTCTCTGGTCAGAACACATCAAGAACAATTCAATGGAGCTTGAAATCTCAGTGTTATCATGTAAGAAAAGACAACAATGATTCCCATGATGCACTGAAGAAGAACCTTTTAATTAAAAGTCTTATTATCAGCCAAATATTGACCTATTCAACCATTTCTATTTTTGAAGGAAAATAACAAACCCAAGTGAGATACTCGTGAAAACAATTTTTGCCAAAACCCCGTATTTTTTCTAAAAAATAGTAATATTGACTATAAAAAAAAATACACTCAGAAAATTCAGAGCAAATGGAGGTAAAAACAAATAGCTACATTGGTTAGGGAAAATATTTACATGTTTAACTTTGCCTGTGAGGTCCTAAAATATTTCTATTTCTCTTGTCAAGGCTGGATTTCATGGCAGCAATTGCCCCAGCTGTGCTGCAGCTTCCTCTGACACTGTGCAGGCAGAGTGAGTGACACACACGGTGACCAGTCAGGTAAATATTCCATAGAAGCCTTTGAAATACAGAAGCAAGATAAAGCAGGGAACTTCCTGAAATAGAGGTTACCTTCTTGAGAAAGATCTTTTAGTCTCATGCTCCTGCATGCAATTTCATTGATTTCTGTGGGATTAACTGCATACATCTGGTTCGCAAGAACCTCTGGCAGACAACCTATGAGTTGAAAAAAAAAACAAAGTAGCTGCCTGAACTGCAGTTTTGCATTCAAAGCAAGTTATGTCTCTGCTTGCCATCTGTCATAATTATTACTGTTTCTTCTGAATGTTCATTGCATTTGAAATGTGTTTGAACAACATCGTTCTTAACAGTTATAAAATGGTCCTTATAATGGGTTTACCACATTATTGATTCAAAGCTTTTTCATAAGTCAGCCACAGAAAACAGCATGTTCTGTAAATAATGCATTTTCCAGAGGATTGGGGAAAAAAAAGTAACTAGAAAAAATGTTTTTTCTTGCTTCTTTTATGTGACCCATCGAATTTCTCTTAACTGTATTGTCTGTAATTGATTCAAAACCATGAAACTCCCATGCAGGAAGAAAATATCTGCACAGTGTCAATTCTCATATCTTGAGTAGTAGAATAGGTGAACTTTTGATACCCAAGTTCCCAGAGTTCTGGGATTATATGAAAAATTTAACAAACTTTTTGAGATAAATGGAGACAGTGGAGAGGCTTGAGAATAAGCCTTGCACATTTCCTCATGTTTCAGAGAGCTGAATGCTTTCTGAAAAAGAATTAATGATTTTTACTGACCCTGGAGGGCTTTTTAGAAGTGTAAGTCCATTCTGACAGGTTTTTTTATTACAGGAGTTTGATTAGCAGTTTTTCATACAAAAGCAGTCAGCTATTTGATAGGGTGCAGGGTGGGTCTCTAATGCAGCTCAGAGTCCAGCTCTCACGGCATTATGTCCTGGAAAGGCACTTTGTCCATTCCAGACAAAGGAATGAAATTCTCTGCAGTACAGAATATTCTGCTGAAGCAACAGCCTCTCCTCGACTGCTTTGTAATGGACTTTGGAGAGTGATTCGTCTTGGGCCAGGACACAGGGCAGGAATAAAGTGCTGCCCACTTCCATTAGCAGCCCACGGGGTCTATGAGAACTACCTCGGGCAGGAACAGCCAGGACAAAACTCTTCAAGTGATGGAAAGTGCATCAGCTTTTTAAAAGCTTTAGGAAGCAGGAGGCCAGGAAGGGCTACCCGAGTCATTGAAAACCCCGCTGTAAATCACGTCTGCCTGCAGAACACCCAGAAATCATCCATCACCAGCTCTGGAGGGTTTGCTGCAGTGCTGGTTCCCTCTTCTCCCTGGGCAGTGCCATAACCAGCAGCTGCAGGCCCCTCAGCAGCGATCCCCTGTGACCCACCTGAGGCACGTCCTCTGCTGGCCTCCACAGCAGCTCCCCTAGAGAGTGTTCAGGGCTCCCTGCTCTCACAGCTACTCCCAGCTGGAAGCCAGGGGCTGACAGACTGCTGAGAATCCATGTTTCCTGCTGCCTTCCCTTTCCATTTTGGTGAACTGGCACACCCAAAATGTTCCAGCGGATGTGGCAGCCTGGACCCGGGTTTTCAGCTCAGAGTGCTCCCAGATGCTTCAGCAGATGAAGAGCTCAGCAAGGCCCAGCTCTAACCAAGCCCCGTATTTCTTCCAGCAACAGATGCTTTCAGTTTTTCCATGATCAACACCTTAAGTTTGCACACCTGAAGACATGGTTGGTTATTTTGGGATAAAGGAATCAATTTGCATAAATGTCTGCAGATCATAAAATCACTGAATGATTTGGGTTGGAAGGGTCCTTAAAGATCATCTACCAGCCCTCCCCACCTTCCCTGGGCTGGACACCTTCCACTAGACCAGGTCCATCCAGCCTGGCCTTGAACACTGCCAGGGCAGCATATACTTCTGAAAATCAACAGCATTTCACCAATAAAGCAGCTGTAACTATATCTCAAAATAAAGTAAACTTTGAGTGGAAGGGGGCTTAATTCTACTTATATATATGACTTTGAATACTTTAAAATTAAAGAGATAATTTAGGTTGAAAAGCACCTCAGACAAAAATATAATGACCTGCTTAAGGATTTGAATTTTTGTTTGCAACTGAAGTGAATATTAAAAAAAAGTTTTATTTTTCCTAGCCTGTGTCTTTAAAATTTTTGTTTACTTGAAATAAGGTAGGAGACACACAGAAGCTTACAAAAAGTAATGTGCCATACTGGGAGAGTAGCCTGTGTGTGCAGGCCACCACTTTGCTAGGACAAGCCATTCCTTGCTTGGCAAATAAACTCTGTTGAACAAAAGCTGTCTTTAAATAAGGCTCCTGTAATTTAGCAAAGAGATAATGCCATGCTATCCAATTACAAATGGTCTCCCTCACATTGTCACCAAACATGGCAAACACAAGGCATTAATTTTCAAAGGGGGAAATATTCCAACTGTGCCAGAATCATTCCCATGCCTTCACTGTCACTACGTGAAATAATTTATTTGGACAGATCCAAACACGTGGTGTGGGGGGAGAGGAGCTCCAGCACAGAAGAGAGAAAGTCTTTGCCTCAGAGTAACAGCACTTACTCGGCCATCTACCTGACTGGTGGAAGATTGTTCCCAGTGGTTAAAATGGAAACATTTATTGGGACTTGCTAATAACAAACCTAATCAGCTTGGCTTCTAGTATTTTACCTTCAAAGTAATGAATGAATATTTATTTTCAGAAATTTAAACTGTTTCTTAAAAATGCTTAACTATTTTACTGTAGCCAATAATAGAGGAAACAAGAAGCTTGTGACATTAGTACAAAGATATTCACATAATAGTTAATAAAAATTCTGCAACCTAATGTGTGGATTGTTCTTCTTATACATTTAATACTACCATGGGTCTTTAAAGAAGGTTTAAAAAAGCAATTTTTTCAAAAAAATTTGTGTCAAGGACCTTACAGTCTTAATCAACCAATTTAATTATATTCCTTTTTACATCTAAAGATGGGGATTAGATATTAAAGTATGAGAATCTAAGCATATGAAATTAGGCGCTTCCATCCACTTTGAGATGTGTGGCATTTGCATGGACTAAGTTTGTGACCAGATAAGATCACTGGATTAAAAATTTAGAAATGCAGAAAATTTTATGTAATTATTTAATGTAATATTTTCCTCTCATTAGTTTTTTGTCTGCTTTTATATTTTGAGGCAAATTAGCAATAAGAGATTATGAGATTCTGCATACTGTGAAAAGTACATTTCTAAGCATTTTCTTGAGACCAAGCCTGTCCTCTCCTGAAAAAAAAATTACGTACCATAAAAATATCTAAAGTTATACTTTTACCAACAGAATCTTAGTGTTTGGTGCAAGTTACTCACGTTAAAAACATTTTTCAGTTTGAATTTTAAAACAAGGTCTTTGCAACTTTCCAAAGTTTCGGACAACTCCTTTTTTTCCTCTCTCTAGCTGGGTTTGGTTTTGGAAGCCGATTCTTTCATATTTTTGATACAGAAGTCTTCTGAAATCAAGAAATAATTGAGGTTGGTTTCACATAACTGGGAAAATGGCTGAATACCTCTAGGAGAGCTTAGCTTGAGCCGTACTCTTTCCTTCCAATTTTTCCATGCAAGGCGGAGGAAGTGGGGAAGAAGATGCCAAGCAGCTTGCCAAGCACCCTCGAAGTTACATTGTTTGTCCTTACATATCTGAAACAAAGTTTCTTGCTGAAGATGATTTCCAGAGCGCCTACTAAGTAATTAATTTCTGTACTACCTCAGGTGCTGACAAGAAAAGAGTTTTTTTTTATTTTCTTTTTCTGATGTGGGTTGTACATAGCCTATGAACATCTATGTTTCTTTCTTCTCAGTCTTTTGTTGTAGTATTTTCTAAAAAATTAAATACACTCCAAATTTAATTTTAAAATACCAATCCAAATCACTTGCAGCAAATTCAATGGCAGTGACAAATCTAGCACACAGTCTTGAGCATAATTATCCAACTTTGTATACCTACCCTAATGGGTTTTTTTGCTACTGAGATGTCATTGAAAAATGTCCCTTTAAACATTGCATTTAATGTCTTATATAATAAATTTATTACTGTTCTATAATTTCATTTCATTTATATCCTCTACTTCTAAACAACAGTAGAGTAAGAATACTTTGGGGGAAAAAAAAAAGCTATGTATCAATTTGTCTAATATCTTTTACTACAGAATTTCTTGATCAGTTTGGGGTTCATGTGACCTAAAAGTTAATTCCTGGAAAATACTGAAAGAAGTTCATGGAAGTTATGCACTTTAATTCACTGTATGCCATGGTACTTACACATCAGTCACACTTATTACACCTGCATGGAACAGTCTGCAATACACCCAACCCAACCACTACATTTAAAAACCCATTTGAAAGCAAGTGGAAAGCAGATGCTGTTCTGCCATTACATGACACCAGTGCAATTCCACTGGAATTCCGAATATTCTGATGCAAAGGCAGTGTCAAAATTCATGCAAAACTCTTGAGGGGCTGCCAAAGTCAGCTTCAGCTGGAAGGCACAGAGGCTGTGCCAGAGGCAGCTCTCTGGGACTGCAGAGACGTGTCACCAGCAGATGGGGTATGGGATGAGCTGCTCCAACAGCCCTGGATGGGCAGTCTGAAATTTCCTGGCTGGGCTTCCCTCTGACAGCTGAGGCAGGAGAGTTGCTCTCTAGAACATATACCAGCATTGGCCAGAGTGCAGCTCCTCTCTTTTCTAGTCCTGTGAAAGTCCAAAGAAGTATAGGTACCCCAGCCACGAGGAACCCATTGTTGTGACCTAACAGCAGCACAGGTTATACACACAAAATTCATCACTACTCCAAACATACTGCTCCTGAAATATGAGAAGACATCTGTAAAAAACAAGAAATGTATCTACATTTCCCACACACTCAAGACTAAATTGTGATATTCTATAACCCAATCTTTGGTGATTATCACATCAAGCTTTCTCTCCACATCAAGTCTCCATCATGTTCTTCCTAATAGAGCAGGGAAACAGCATGCTCCGTTCTCAGACTCTGTCTTGGTAAAATCCCTAATAATTTTTGTCATTATGCACAGAAGTAACTTCAAGTGCCTGCTTTCCATTTGCTAAGAAATGTCACAAGCACTTGTCCCATGCCCCACCTGCCCTGTCAATTTTTATTTACCGTATCAACCATCCTTAACTGTGGGCCCCTTTAAGGGACTTTGTCCAGAGTAGAATACAGTCAGCACGCACAGCCAGCCAGTGCAGGTTACATGAGAGAAAAGTGCTGTGGAACATCCCACAGCAAGGAAGCCAGTGGACAACATTTAGTACTTGATCTCATTGTAATGTGGGGGTTTTTTGACTTATTGCCCTGCAACCAAAGCAGAGTGTGCTGCAGAAATCAGAACCCAAAAGGAAATGCCATTGCTGGGTTAGAGCTAATGCTGCAATTACAGCAAGCCAAGATCTGCAAAAAGATTTTTTGTTCTTGATCACAGCTAATGACTGAGCAGCTATGAGCTGTCTAAAAGCTAATAGGGTTCTTAAAGGGTGAAGCAGAATAAAGAGCAGAACTGGGACTGTTTAGCCTGGAGAAGAGAATGCTCAGGGCAGATCTTATAAATACCCGAAGAGAGGGTTAAAGAAGATGAAGAGGGGATGCAGGGAAGATGAAGACAGGCTCTTTCCAGTGGTGCCCAGCTAAGGACAGGAGGCCATGGGCACAAACAAGCATGGAAGGCTCCCTGTGAACCTTAGTAAGCACTTTTGTAGTTTGAGGGTGACCAAACAGGGGCACAGGATGCCCAGAGGGGTTGCAGAATCTCTCTTCTTGGAGATATTGAAAAGCCATCTGGCCGGGAGCAACTGGCCCTGGGTGGCCTTTCTTTAGGAGAGGACTGGTCAAGATGACCTCCAGAAGTTCCTTCCAACCACAACCTTTCTGTGATACTGTGATAAAGGCTAATAAAAAATGCCAATATAAAGCTCTAATACAAACCATAGCTATTTTACTGATTGGGATACTAACATTTTTGTCAGTTCAACTTCTGTTTGTTTGTCCTAATTGGGATTTCTGTCTTGTTCAGATATTAGATTACTCATGCAATCTGGGCAGATACAACACTTAATGTCTTCAGTACAGTAGAGATATTGCCCTCTCTTCCCTAATACAGGAAATCCTGATGAACTGTTACCTCTAAAGAAAGAAGAAGCTCATCCAAGCTGTCCCTTGGAATTACACCAGAACATTCCATCTACTCTCTGGTTAGAACCACAGCCAATCTGTGCTAACTCTGGACATGGAAGCACTTCCCAGCTCTTAGAGTTCATTAATTCTCCCACCATTCTCCTGTGCCATATCTGAGCATCAAAAAGAGGTAAACCAGAAACAATTGCAATAGGCATACTACTAATCCTCAGGCTGTCAGAAAAAAAATAAAAATTAAGACATTAATAAGCACACTTAGACCTAAAGAGAAGCCTTTACAAGTGGCTGGCACACATTTCCTGTGAGTACAGACACAATGCCCAAAGTTTTATTTTTGTGCAAGGTGTAACCAATCAATTACCATTTATTCCTCACATTACCCAGAAAAGTAACCTGTCTATCAGAGATGAAAATATTATTCATATTTGAACCTCATAAAATTCTAATTTTGAAACTTAGCAAGACTCTGATGAAAATGAGGTTCTATTCCACCCATTGCAAATGATTCACAAACTATCATGAGATCGTGTTACATGGGCTCTCATATCCAGCTATTTCCTAGTCCTTGAGTGTGTTTCTGCCATGCAGTTTATGCTGTGATGACATTTTTAACAGCATGCATTTTTCAAGATGATTGGCATTGAAAATGCCCCGTTTCTTTCTGCTCGCCCAAGAAGATAGATCATTTCAAGAAGCATGATTTTCACAACAGTAAGTGGACTTACTTAATTTTAAATTAAAATGGATTGCTAAAATGAATTACTTACAAGGAGCTGGAGGTTCAGTCCCTTTCCTAAAAGTAGAACTCCCCTCCCATCTAAAACAGAGTTTCCTTATTTCCTCTTCCATGAGCATGACACTTTACATCAACTTGCACAGTGAGCACATCCTGACACAAATGCTGCCAAGGGCCACAGGCCTCCTTCAGAAGTTTACTCTTGGCAAGTGAGACTTCCCTTTTGAGGAGTTTGTCCAAAAGTCAAAACAGTAAAAAGGATACAGAGAGATCCTAATGTTCCTTCCTTGGTTATGCACAGTATCTCAACTATTCATGATGAAAGATTTGGGGAAGATGTTTTACCCCTATTTCTCAAAAAACCTCTCTTAACCTCTACCAGAATGTTCCTCAGTGGCTGCAGGTGCACCTACGATCCAGAAGGGAGCAGAGATCGCTACCTGCGGCTGCAGAAGTTATTCTAAGTAACACTTGCCATTTCCTATGGTGACTGCCGAGAGCATTCTTGAGTGGAAGACAAAGCCCATTCCAGCTGGCATCACCACCTCTGAAAGCTCTGAACAGAAGAGAGCAGTTCAAGACTGATTTCTGGACAACCTCAAAAATTAGGTGACAATCTTCAGAGGAGCTATCTCTTCATAAGGGCTACGTGAGCAACTGTTCTACGGCAAAAGCACAAAGAGAACCTTCACCCTAAGTAACACGCTCAGAATGGCAGCTGCATATTCAAACTTACTGAGATACTGCTTCTGAAATACAAAATACAAGAAAATACAAATCGGAATATGATTCAAATACAAGGAAAATGCACTTGAATGATAATCTCTGGATTTTTAAATAAGTTTAGGACAAACATGAGGTCACAAAGGGTAAACACCTAGCTTAATTATTTTTTTTCCTACAGGAACTGAAAAACTAGAGAGCTTGAATTTAATACATTACAGTTGTTTGCTTTTATAGAAATACGAGCAAATATGTTCCAGATTTTTAGCTACTCCTGTCAAAAGGAACCTAAGACACAAAGTTAAACAGCCTCACGTCTGCTGTGGTCTGGAAATGACAGATGAAAAAAATCAAAACCCAGAGAAGTGTCACCTACTTACAGGCACTAGTTTTGAAGGCAGGACATTTTATAATAGAGATTCCACTTTTTTTTTTTTTTAATAATTTAAAAATGTAGTTTGTTTTTTTGATTCAATTAGCTACTTCAAGGTAACTTGCTAGAATAGGAGGAGTGCAATAAAATACAGCTCTAATAAAGCAAATAAAACCAGAGCAAAAGTTAAACCCAGAAGAAAACCTGCCATCACTATAAGTATCTGATGCAGATCCAGGGGTTGCCCCAGGAGGTACAGGGTCCTTCCTGCAGACGTGAAATCGGGTGGCTGCAGTCTTTTCTGGTCAGCTCCTTATCTGAAGGAGCAAGCCCCAAGCTGGTGGTGCGAGTGCGCGTTGGTGGAGATAAAGAAGAAGGGAGGGGCTCTCTGTGTGAGCTCCACAATATTCATTGATCCAGACGGTCCAGGAACAAAGAGTGAAACCAGGAAAGGGTCCTGCGTTCTTATACTGCAGGGAGTAAGGGGTGGAGAAAAGTGAAACACCCAATCCGGAGTAAGGAGAGGGGTAGAGTTAACAAGGTAGTAACCAATGGGGAAAACTTGGAGGAGGGAGTAAGGACCAGGAACCAATGGGGCGTCAAACAAGACAGAAACTTCCAGGTAACATACATATTAAATGAAAAACTGAATATGCATAGAGTCTTTACATAAAACTGGGTGTGCACTGAGTAAACCAATCAAAGTTCAGCATGCAAAATAGCAACTCTAGAGCCTGTGGGTATTCGCCCTATAGGGTGAGTCTTAAACTTTGGTGTCCCTCCACCAGGACACAGGATCTTGCAAGTCACTGTTTGGCTCTGCAGCAGCCCCGACCACCGCAACAAGTATCTATCTAGAAATATAGACGACAACCCAGACGGCAAAGTCAGTGAATAAAATCCTTGGTCTGATATTCAGTGGGTAAATAGGAAAAAACATTGAAATCAAAAAAGATATATTGATTTACAGCTGATGAGAGTCAGCTGTGGATCTGACATGATAAACAAATCCGATGGCGTAAAATGAAGTCAGAGCCGAGTGGTGACAAATCTACAGAGACTAGAGTTGTTTTAAGCAGCAAAATCCACATTGATTGTACCTAGCCCATGACAGAGGATCTAGGGCTTGGATAATTTAAAACTGGGCCAGGGTATTATCTACTGAAACACGGTAGCCACTTATTCCTATCCCTTTTTTAGCTACTCTTTTGTTGTTGTTGTTTATAAAATTATTATTTTAAGGAGAAGTATTCTTAGTAGAGTATCACGAGTACAAATACATTGCTGTGGGTTCTAGAGAAGCCCAATTCCCAGGTCATAGCCCAGAGTGAGTCATAGAATCATAGAATATGCTGAGTTGGAAGGGCTCCATCCGGATCATCAAATCCAACTCCTGGCCCTGCACAGCACCATCCCCAAGAGTCACACCAGGTGACTGCCTTCAATCTACTTGTCTTTGACAAGTGCATTATGGATACAAGGAAACACGTGTTCCCGTTCCCTACTGTAATCTCTGGGAGTTTTGCCTTGATCAAGGGTTACGAGCTGGGGAGAGTTTGGGGAACACTCTTATACATGCATTAAATGACCGTTCAAACTCCAAATACAAGCAGCCCAAAGCAGGTGACTGTGTGGGATTGTTCTTGCACATCTTTCTCTGACAGGTGATTATTTCCAGCAACTCTCTTCTGTTTTTCACATCCGGACCAGAAACCATACTTTGGCACAGTATTTAAGGGTGCCATTGAATTAATAGAAAAAAGGTCACATGAGGAAAACGTGACCTGGCACAAGGACAATTTCTAGTTCCCCTGCTGCCAACTGAAGTAATGTAAAGTTCAAGCAAAACAGTCACTGCATTGTGGTGGCTGCTGCTGCAGGAACAACTCAACTGTTGATGCAGCAGATACTGAATCATTGCTACTATTCCAAAATATTTAGGAGAACAGGCACAACAGTCAAATTACTTTCATATGCTGGGTTTTAAATTGTGGTGGTTCAGCAAAAGTATTCAGACAGTAAACACACTCTCTGAAGCAAATTACTTAGGCCAACTCAGGCTACAGTTGTGCCTATCAATGGAGAAGAATCTTAAAGCGTGCACTGAAGATCTCTAGATAAGGCTGCACTAGTCTGAAATGTCCTGATAAGCTTGCTGGCGGGGAAGATGCTATAAGGCACAATTCCACTGAGTTATGGAACAGCTGATGGCAAAGTCTCTAAACAGAAAATTGAGCAATACGTATATTTAAAGATGTTTGGTTGTCTGTTTCTATTTTCTGTTATTTTCACCTCATGCCTTAAGTTTTAACTTTTATATTTTTCAAATCCTGCACTGCCTAGTGTAACTCTGAAGTTTCTTGTGGCCTGTTAGCTGCTGTTCTCTCATACTGGTTAGACATACCAAATCCTCTCTAGGTTTGCTCCTGAAGGACATCAGGCCCAAAATGTGTAAACTAAAGCCTTGGGAGGCAAACTTGGGGTAATTACATCATTAACTGAAGTTATAATTGGAGAATTAACCCTGATATGCAAATGGACCAAACTTACAAAGGTGTGAAGAATCCGTGGCCCAGTGTCCATCTTGGGTGTAGCCTTTTAATTGCCCAGTTGAAGGCCTTTCAAATAAATACTTACTTTTAATCTCTTATTCTTGTCTAGCCTATGTTTTCAGGTAGCCACTTCATCATACTGATACGTAAGGTCATTACCTTCAGGAATAACACATACAGACTAAAAAATTATAGGTCACATTAATGTCCAGACACAAACAGGGATACGATTAACATAATCTAATCCAATTCCTCCTGAAAGCACAATATGCAATAGATCTCTATGAAAAAAAATAGCAGTTAGAATTTTCTGTAAAGGATGCTCTTCAATAAAACCACAACCAAGTATTAGTCTACTTCACATTTGGTCTTAGTTTCCCTGTTCAGAGTAATCTTATAAAACCTGCCTGTTGACCTAAGCAATTCTCCTAAGGCTGGCTGTTTCATTTTTATAAGAGCAACAAGATTTTTATTCCTGGGAGCTGCTTTCAGGAGTTAGTTATAGGGTGAGGAAATGGGAACCTGTAGGTGTGTGCCCTTCAGACTCTGACACAAAGAAGTATTCACTTATGATAAAAAAAACCCAGTTGAAGATTTAAGATCCCCAGACTTACAAAGAAAATAATAAATAAAATGAAAAAACCAAAATGCAGATAATCTACTTGTTCAGTCAGACATTCCACCTTCTTCCATGAGATGTCAACAAATAATGAACATCTGGTAAGATGGAAATTCAGTGAGCTCATCCTACTCATTAACTTCACAAGTGGTGTTCCACTAGCACGTAGACAGATGAGTGGGTCAGGGAACAGGACCACTTGCTGCTTTTTCCACAGAATGAAATGACAGAAAAATGGCAGTATTTTGTGAGAATTATACTGTACCTCTCAGGACACCTCTTTCAAAGCCATTTCAGTTGTTCTGGTAGGAAGTTGGCATGCTGGTGTTCCGACTTCACTGGCGTCAGACCAGAAGCTCTCCTCTTCATTTGTGTCTTGAAATGTGAACAGTTAATTCTTCAGCATTGAGACTGTAACAAGCATTTGAGCACAGCCCCTTGCAGACTGTGAGCTCTGTGGTGTTAACTCTACCTGGCTTCAGACTGCAATCCATACTGGCTCCTCAGATGCCCCTTTCTCATCCTATGTGATATGACTGCCCAAGCTGCTTCACCCACCCATTAGAATCTATATTTTAAAGAAACTCCTGGAGGGAATGGGGACCAAAGCATATTTGCAGTAAACTTAGCAACTTGCAAGTATTACAAAACTACTGCTGAAGAAGAAAAGACTTAAGCCAAATCAAAGTGCTTTTAAAACCAAGTTGTTGAAAATAAAAGAATACACATCTCTGTTTGCAAGTACTCCATTTAACAATCCTATCCAAAATTACAATTTTGATCAAAAGGCAGAATGACAAACCTCCTGAACCACGCTTAAATGATAAAGCCAAATCCTCTGTGAGATACTGAAATCCTGTATGGACAGTAAAGCACTAATGGGAAGCAGTTCTTCCCCATGCTAAAAGCTTTGATAGCTGGCTGTGCAAGGAGCATTAAAACACCTAAACTAAACTTTTCAGAAATTACACAAAGAAATGGAGAACCACTGAAGCACAGCTTTCAGAGACAGCACCACCAAATTCTCTGTGCTGTGTGTTTCAGGTGAGCAAACCAATTCCAGTAGTGCTAGAACCATATGCTTAATTCTTAGCTTGATGGTATATTCTATGCTGCATACCAGAGAGCAACAGCTCCACCTGAACTTTGATAATATTGGAATGGGAATCATGCCTTAGTGATGGAGGAGACTACAAGTCTTTTGGTATGTTGTGGGGGAGGAGAGGAGAGGAAGGTTGAAGACTTATAATTTCACAGTCCTTATAAATCACTTTACCGCTGCTCTCTTCAACACATTTCCACTTAAGGGAAAATAAGCAGTTCCTGTTCCTTTTCAAGAGCCTGACAAAGTACACGTTTGTGTGTGCTTTTGTAATCAATTTAAAAATTCAGATCAGACACAACATCTGGTTTGCAGCAAGATCTTCCTTTCCAAAAGAAAAACTGAGTTAGTCAATTATGAATCATTCAACAATATTGATATTACAATCTGAGCAGAAATAAATGTCATAAAACTACCAGACAGTAAACATAACACTAATAACAGTAGGGGATCTAACTTCAACAATTTTTTAACATTTTTTTCATGAATGTTTGGCATTCTCAATTTTCTTCCATCTCACTTGAACATACACTGAGGCAGTCCTTCTTTTCTAGCTCAGTATATCTTCCATTTGGCATTTCACTCCTGGAGTGCAACAAATGGCTAGAGAAGGAAAACTCCCTTTGCCTAAAGAGGTTGCCCAACACTGCATAGTCTTAGCATAATTCAAAGAAAAATTGTTCTGGGTGGAGAAGCTAATCCCACCAGAAGACCCGAACTAATGTGTTCACTAGATAGTAGGGCTCACAACTCTTACACATACAAGGTGTTGAGCAGTTTTCAACCCCAGTGTGCAGTGAGGTGACTCACCATAATGCAGCTTTTATCACTTATTATCTGAACAATGTATTCTGAGAATTCATTTGATGCATGGCTTTGGTGAAAAGTTTGTAGTTTGTGCTGCACTAGAGACCGTATGTCTGTGTAGAAAGTCAGCAAATGGTAGGTCCAGTTCAAAAGCTTCATCCAGATACAGCTATTAAGCTTTAAAAATTGCAGTTATTGATCTGAATTATGTCAGTTTAGAGCCAGATCTCATAGAAAGACTGTAAGAGCAAGGAGCTTTTAAGTTTGCCAGAGCACATGGGCCTCTTAGGGCCAGTGATGTCCATTTCCAGAGACTTGTTTGAACTGAGAAAGAGAAATGCCTCAAATGAGGTTTTTCCTTGTCTTAGTCTTATAAAAAAACTTGATTCTCTAGGTATAGAGAATCTATAGCTCTACCAGCTTTGGCTTTCATTTCTGGCCTTAAAACAATACTGGTTTGTCTGCCTAAGCAGCCTTTTATTCACAAAATAATGACAGCAAAAAATCAGTAGACGCTCAAGGTGAAAGTTTCAAAAAATCTTGCTAATGTCCCCTTCCTTTGCCTCTGACTTCCCAAAAGAATCTCTCACTTGATGCACAAATCATAAGCTTTTTAAAGAAAATTATAATGGTAGGTTTTGATCTCCTCTGATTTTAAAACTACTCAGAAGCCAGAAGCACTCATGGGAGCTGGAGATCTTTCTCTCACCACAGGAACTCCTGTAGCAAGGGGCAGAACTGTGACTGATGATGGAGTAATGACTGATGAATGAGTAATGCTCCTCAGCAGCAGCTCTTAATCTTGTTACATGGGGCAATGTGAGGTCGTTAGGAAAAGGGTAGAAGTTACTGTCAGAGGGACTTCCCGGTATAGCTGCAAACAAAATGTGTTTCAAAGAGCAGTATGAACTTCCTTAGCAATGGCAATGGCAGCTGAGCTGCTCCCAAAACACGCCTTGGGCACAGGCTGCATGAAGCAATGCTGCAGGAAAAATTAAAGCACACTGAACTCTTCATAAATGTACTCACTCTGATCCAGGCATGGAAGAAAGACTCATCTCTGACTGCATTCCAAGTCTGGTAGATCTAGAGAACTTCTGCCAAAATCCATTTAGCTGAAAGCCAGGGGCTTGCTGGAGCAGACAGTATCATCTTCCAGCAACATGCAGGACTCTGCATTTGTATTTGCATGACATATACAAATATACAAATATGTGTTTATATTTAGAAGAAACCGGTTGTTGTTTGGGGTTTTTTTTTTTTTTTAACCTGCTTGTCAATAAATAAATTTATTTTTGCGTATTTAATTTCTTGCATTTATTTTAAGTGCAAGCAAGTGATTAAGTGAAGCACAAATTAAAAGGGGGAGTGGGCTCCCAAGAATGTCACTTGAAGTTTGTTTTACTGAAAGTTAGCAGGATGTAAGCTCTGACGTGCTTTTTTTTCATTTTCACATTGCAAACATGCCAGCACTTCCACTGCTAAGTGCCATAATGATCCGGCCTTAAATTTTTTTTTTTTAATTATATTTATCATGCACACTAGATGGTGCTCGAGTTAAAAAATGAATGGGAACTTCGATAGACTTTTCACGAGATTAACAAAATACATTAACATACTTATATCCAGAAATCAGGGAAAACTGACTACTCACCTGAGCCTCTTCCTGACTGCTGACCATTTTACTAAAACTGTCTTTTTGCTGGCTTTGTTCCCAATCACTCCTGATTTTCAGTTGCATATTTATGAAATTTTTGCTGTCATTACTGAGAGCAGGATGAATTACCTGAATATATGTACACAGCTCCAAACAGCATGCAAATACATTTCACCAGCCATCAGAAATCCAGTATCTGTGTTCATGACAGTACTGAGTTTGTGGAAACATTTGAAAACAGAATTATTTCTTTCTCAATGATCATATTGGATTAACCTATTAGTTTATGGAAAAGTTATCATATTTCTTGACATTTCAAGAAAACTGTACCAAATATACCAAATGTACCAAGTCACTGACCTTTATCCTAACTACAGTCTGAGTTTTGAGCAAATCAGGCTCTTTTCAAACAGTGCAGAGAGAAAGGACTAAGCATTTCAGAGTCTGACACTGTTCAATAGGTGTCCAGTCCTGGCTGAAGACTGATAGACCCTCCTGAACTGGCAGTGGTGGAACAGAAGTGATCACAGACACAGGTGAGGACACAAAACCGGTGAGGAGCAGTCACTGACAGCAATGCTGTCATGCAGACAATGAATTAGTCAGAAATATATAGATGCTTGAATCTGGCTGATGACATTGCATTGATTAATTGGAGGCATTTTCTACTTTTTCAATGGAATTTTATTTATTTCTGCAGGGTTAATGATTCCTTGGGCAAAGCCAGAGGCTGACTTGGGCTGCAGACAGATGGCCACTTCCAGACCTGGCTGTGCAGCTGCAGATGCTTCTGACCCGAGCTATTTTTCTTCCATGGCCATCAGAGGTTCTTCCCTACACCTCTCTCTCATTGTTAGTGGATTCACTTGAATCCTCCTCTCATTTCAGAACCACACAGTTAAGCCTAATTTTCAGTCTAACTTTGAAGCAAACAGCAGTCCATGCCACTCTCTCTGATGAAAGAGGGCAGAAACTTTCAGCAGGGAGTTAGTAGCAAGCAGCTGTTTCAGGGTGACATCTTCAGCCAGCATGGTAGTTTGCAAAGTGAACACCAACCCCAGCAACACCAGCTGGGCTAAAAGCCTTAGCCCAGACCAGCTACCAGCTCAATTTTTGGAAGAAATCATGACAAACTATTCCAGAATTGCAAATCAGTGGTCTAGGAGAAAAGGACATAGGAAGCAAAACTAATTGAATTTTACAGTACTTCACAAATCCCCCTAAATATTTGATCAGAAAACCCGAAAGTGATCTTGATTCCTTTTATCCAACACCTGCTGCTCTGTCACAGTTCAACATTAAAAAACAAATGACTCCAATCTGCTGGAAATAACAAAAGGCAAGAGAGTGTCAAGTGCTGTTTGCACAAAGAGGACTGTGCAATAAAGAAGTTCATAAAACCATGAGCAAAGTTCACCTTTATCCTCTACAAATAACATTTCAACTTCCCTGTGTGTATATAATGAAAAAAAGCAATGTTTCATCACACACAACCACCCTGTATTTGCAGTGTATTATCCCATCTTTTTTTGCCATGAAACGAAAAGCATTTAACAAGTTGTGAAGAGAAATCGCCATGGATTTAAATGTGGGGAGATCATTAGGAACTAGTAACCCTCACCCAGCCCTTTATTCAGAGGAGGAGAATACAACTTTTTCTTCCTCACATCAGACAACAGCACACATCCTCTGTAGAAGCCAGTGGCATCCACTGCTGCATCTGTCTATATACAGACCCTGTATACGCTACCAGCTCCTGAATAGTCCTTTTTTTAACCTCAGACATTGCCATGAGGCTATAAATCTAAAAAGCATTTTCAAATAATTACAGGAGGATATTAGCCCAGACCTAAAGAGATTACAGCTTAGCCTACAATCCTACTTCAGGATTCTTTATTGGTGTCAAGGGGATTTGCACAGATGCAGCAGTTTGACCAGAAGGCCATTTCTAGAAGTGCCACATAAGCTCACAGAGATTAATTCTACAGTTCTTATGGTGAGCGTGGGGTTCCACCAGAATACCCCCAGGCAGAATAAACTCATCTGCTCAGGAAACAATTTCTATGACTACGAAACTCCACAGTCTGAGATACTGTCACCACATCTGAACACACAGAGAACTGAATGGATAAGGAGGAGGTTTTTTTCTATAATCACTCTGATTCTCTTTCAGGCACAACAGAGAATTAATTGCAAAGTTAAGCCCCTTCTCTCACTGAGGATTTTAGCAATAAGAAAACAGAGGGTTGGAGTAAACTGTTGAAGACAGTGCTTTGCTGGGTTGTTAGGCTGAGCGTCTTTGACTTTGGTTATGTGCACCAATGAGTTTAGACACTGGATTTTGAACAGTACACGTAGGTTGGCCCAGATGGGCAGAAGGCTGAAATCAAATCAGCAAAATGAAAAGAGCTAGTGAATCAGATTTTCTCAAATTAACTGCTATTTAAAAATAATAAGCAACTGCAATTGATTCTCGTTATGCATCAAGCAAAGATGGAGAAAATCCAGAGCTAGGCAGTCACTTCATTTATATTCTTCTATTGAAATCCTGCACATTTAATCCATATGAGCAGTAAACAGAAGAAAGCTACTCAGCATTTAAGCAGTCAGTCTAATTACAGGCTGGCAAGGCATGTACAGGCATAGGTAGAGTCAAGCCAAACCCTAGAGCAGAACTCTGCTAAAAAAAAGCCAGACTGTTGGAGTCCAAGGCACGCCTCTGGCTGCCGTGGGAGGTTAGGACATGCCTCGGGCTGTCCTGGGTGGTCAGGAGCCCCCAGCAAGGGGGTCCCAGACCCTGGTAAAAAGCTCAGAATAACACTATCTTTGACCTTAGCCCATGGGAAAAGTTACCAACATTACAAGAATCAGTGCAAATCATGAGAGTGTAAAAATGAGTAGTAGTTTAGTATTTTATAAAGTTAAAAAGTAGATTTTAGGATTTTTAATATGAGGATGAAGGATTTAAGATGAAGGATTTGGGGTGTTGCCCTGTTCTTCTTCTTCTTCTCCTTCCCCTCCATGTTCTCTAGTAGTTGTGGCATAAGAGGATTGGTAGAATGAAAAAGAGATAGAAATTAAGTGTCTAGAATAGGTACAAATTAATTGGTATAAAAGAGTAAATAATAAATACGTTGTGAAGAATGGTTGGATCATGGAAAGGGTACAAAAAGGACAGGGACGGCCCAAGTCTGGGCAGTCCCCGCTTGGTTTCAGCTGGCATCAGACGTGCAGCCGGAGCTGAGAGCAAGTTAGAGATAAAAAGAAATAAACATCTTGAAACAGCATCTGCAGGCGTCTGTCATCTATTCGGACTCGAGGTAAAACTTCCCAGAGGTGAAGATAAGAACTAACACTTGTGCGGAGTGCTGAACTCCCACACCAGACTTGTTGAGATTGCAAGTCTGAAGCAAGCCCCTGTTTTTGGAAGGTACAATACAAAACCAATGGATCCAAATAGCCAAGAAACTCAGCAGGTTTAAAATATTTATCTTGATTTGAGTTCTGATGATTTGGCCAATACACTGTCTAGGCTTATTGAGCTATAAACCCACATCAGATGTTTGCTGCCCTCACCCCAATAGGTAGAAATATTTTATTTTGAAGACTATGTCATTTCAAATAAGGTCTGATGATTCTTTATCAGCAAATGAAAGACCAATGGAAAGGAAGGTGCAAAGGAAAGCATAATGAAAAGAAAATGGCCTTAAATTGAAAAATGAAGGGGTGAGGGAACAAAAATTTCTAGATATTTATAGCATCTTGATTATAATATTCCTTGACATCATTCTGAAAAGTGAGTTAAAATCCATAGAGATTAGGGTTCAACAAAGCAAAGAAAACATAATATGGCAGGCTTAGGGTGTCTGAGCATTGATAAAGTAACTTAGAAGGGAAGTGGATCCAAATATGCCATTAGGACCCAAACATACCATTAAATAAGAGGGCTGGCAGTGTATTTCAGTTATGCAGCAGTGGAATGGGAGCATCTCCAGAGGGCTCAGCCACTCTGAACCGTTCATCATGCTCCAAAGTGCAGCAGTGCCATGGGGCCTGCTTTAGCCACAGAGCAAGACACTCTCGTCCTAAGTGTGACAGCGGCACCAGCCTGACAGGCTGTCCCCACACTTAGAACTACAGAGGAAGAAGCATCAGAGTGGTCTGTGGTGCCCAGGACAGTCTGAGTGCAAAGGGATAGTCAGCAGTGATCCAACCATTCCTCCTCCCAGGCACTCAGCAGCAACTGAGCCAAACCCACATGCACTGGGAAGGGCAGCATCATCGAGCTTTCCTTTCTTCTGAACACGTACAAGAAACACAAGAGCAAGCAAAGACCATAAAAAAGGAGAAAATACTTAACCACGCCTTAACTGTGCACGTACAAATGGCAGGATGGAGTCAGGTCTGCTTGGAAAAGCCAATCAATACTGGACTTACTGTTTCTAATACAGAAAATAAACAACGGGGCAGGATTACCAAACAGCTGGGATTGAGTCAGGCTCCTGCAAGCAGACGGTGCAACATAACTATCTTACTGTGGATTAAATGGATATCCTAAGGATAAAGGGCATTCGGCGTAACTTTTCTTAGATTCACTGCCTGAAAAAAAGATTAAAATTCCAGTGGAAATCAAGACTGAAAGAAAGAAAACAAATACAGAGCCATCCATAAATATTATAGTCTTTAAATTTTCATTGCATCTGCCCCAATAACTTATCTTATTGAAAAGTTAGAGTAGCTCATTTTTCCAGTGTGATTACTGAGCAGAGCAAACAGCACAATGGAGGAGTTTGATGAATACAGGAAAAGCAAGTGCAGCATCCACAGAACTGTAACAGAAAGGACTCTTTGAAAGAGTGATCCTTCAGTCATGAACAGCTGTGCTCATATAACAAAATAAAATAATGTTCAGTGTCCTATTCCGCTATATTCTGCTAGTTTAAGGTTGTATACTCTTTACTTACTTCTTAGCTTCACACAAATATCTGTGAAAACCTTCTTTTTTTTTTTTTTTTTTTGCTATTATTATACAATTTTTTTTTTATCTGCCTAAGCAAAATAAACTAGGGAAAGAGCCACTTTTAACCCAAAGGTGATATGAACTGCCTCCTCCACATTAATGAAACTAATTCACATTACTGAGGAGCAAATCTCCAAAGTAATAACAGCCGGCCAGCAGGGAAAAAACAATCCCTACAAATAAATTAAAGAGTTGCCATGTTCCTCCAGACTCACTGGGACTTAGTTTTGGCAAGGAAATTCTGCAGTCGTGAACTGACAACTTGGTAGGAAGAGAATCAGCATCAAAATCTGGCTCTAACCATTTTCTTCCCATTTTATTGCTCAAAGCAGTACAGACTAAGATTTATTTCCTGAAAGTGATTCTCTCCCTTAAAAGACTTCATTAAGCCATTTAAAAACAAATGTCCTTAGATTATCAATGCCAATTTTAATGCTTAAGAAACATCCCAACTATAAAAAGAGGACTTTGATTTGAGTGTGTATCTTAAATATTATTGGCTGCAGACAGTTCTTTGGCCTGGCATCTAGGTTTCATCATCATTTAAATGAGTAATAAAGAGTTTTAATTTCCATAAAGATCCCTCTGCTCATCTTATAAGGAGCACACTTTCACGTGTACACAAATAATGTATATTTGAAGAACCTTTGGTCTTGCCACAGTGGTAACAAGTGGCTGTAATATAACAGGGCCCTAAAGCTCATGTAGGAGTTTTACGCTAATTTGGTAACATTCACGCATCAGCTACTTGCCTGTTTTATAAAGCAGCCACAATGCATCTAACTTCATGGAAAAGTGTGATGATGTCAGACCAGCCTCACAGAAAAGCTTTCTGTATTTACAGTGGTTTATGAAATTCTGCATATACCAAGGACCACAACAAAACCCTCCAATAATTTCTGCTTTCAAGTAGACAGCAGAGCCATGGATTTTTTTGGTTGGCTGTTGGGTTTTGGTTTACTGGGGGTTTTTTTTGTTTGTTTTTCATTGTGGGGATTTTTTTAATTTTTTTTTTCTTCTTTTCTGACTGCTAGAGCAAGGGAAAGAAAAACACTTTATGTCCTTCCATTGCTGAGGCTTTGTATATGTGATCAATACCTGTACAGTGAACAAAAGAATTGACAGACTAAAGTGATCACTTACGTACCTATTTCAGCTAGGCAAAGGAAAGGCTTTACAGTCATACTTTGTAAGTGATGAGAACCTTGGACCTCCTCCTTTTTCACTGAGATTCCTTGTAAGCCTGTCCAAGCCTCGTTAAAGAGATGCCCAGTTCCTCAGTTCTGCCACAAAAGGACAGCTTCTAGAGATTATCCCCTCCATGATACCAGTGCAACACACCCAGAAGAACTAATAAATATAACTCATCTTGCCAATTAAATCCAAACATCACAGAAGAACCTGAGTTTTTCTACTTGGATCTACATAGGTGTCTTTGGGGGAGGAGGCGGAGGGAAGGGAAGGAGAAGAAGATCATCCATTCTAAAACAAACATTTGAAACAATATTTAGCCTGTGAACCAAGCATCCTGCATTCCCCAAGACAGACTGGGGAATTAGGAGATGCAAACAGTCGCCTTGAACAAACCTGTGGAGCAGTAGTCCTTACTTCTCTTCAGAAGACCTTTATACACTTCTCCTTCTCTGAAAAAAAAATCCAATTAATTTGCAGAAATTAGCTTAGATGTCAGTAAAGAAGAGGATTCAGATAATCTTCCATATTTCCACAGAAGCCACCAGTTCCAGGTGCTAACAAATGAACACACATAGATTTTGACACTAATACCAACCTGAGAAGTTTAGATGGGTCAATTCACTGGAGACTGCAATGCAGTGTAGTTTCTAGCATTGTTTTTGTGGACTATGAGTCCTCTTGCCTAGATTTCAGTTCAATCCTAACCAGCCTTCTGGTGAAAAGACCAATACCTCACATCTCACTTTTCCCAACTTCTGAGTCTTCTCTCCTCATCCCCTTGTCATCTACTTGTATTTTAAACTCTCGTGTAGTTCACCAGCCTTCAGTCTTTTGGCTATTCAGTAGCCTACTGTAAAACAGGATGACAGTATCAATGTAGAAATTTAGTTTCCTGCAAAAAGGGCCAAGAGTCACAGAGTTTGTACACAAAGACACTTTAATGCAAATCAAGTAGTACTGTTTCATTCTAAGGTGCTCCACATTCTCAAACACTCAACACCGAACTTCCCAGTTTTACCCTTCCATTGAGAAATTCACTTTTAGTCTAAACAACAGAAATTTTAAAAGACAACTCTTTAATTTTTCCTTTTTGTTTTTATTTAATCAATACTGTATTTCAATACCAGCCGTTAAATCTTTATGAGCAACAGGAGCATATTCTGCAAATTTGTTGATCACTATATAGTACAACCTCAAAACTCTTATCCAAAACCCATGTATTCCAAAATTAGGTTTCCTCCCTCAACATGCAACATTTGAATAAAAAAGTCCTGACTTACTCCAAAAAAATTCCATTATGCAGTTATATAAACTCAGATCTCTTGACAATCCCTCTGGCTTATGAAGACACAGGTTTATATAAAGACACTTCAAAAGAAAATGAAATATGAATATTATTTTGCTGAAATTTCCAAAGGATTCTAACAATTCCATAACCATAGCAGCACATATACATAAAGACACTGTGTCCAGTAATATAGTATTTCTGAAGGACTATAATTGTTCTCTTCAAAAGGCTGTGGCATGTTATGCTGTGACTATATCAGAAACTACTGTGCAGCCATTCCATTTTATTTAAGCCTTCACAATTAGGAAAGTATCTCTGTTGAAATTATATTTGTTAAAAAAAATAAATCTTACTTTAGATTACTAAAAAAGTGCACATTCTGTAAGTGCAGGCTCCATTTCACCATTTCTACTCCTTGTTTGTTCTATATTTCAGTTCCCAGTTCCCAGTTTTTCATAAAATGCTGCAAGGTTTGGACTGCAGAAAAGAAGGCTATATTCGCCTTTAATCAAAACACTGGTTTTAAAGGTGTTTTCATATGACCAACACATTTCAGGCAATCTTGAGTATTTCAAAACCTTCTTTTTCCATCCTACAGAATCAAAACTTCCATCACTAAGTAGGGGCCTTTAAAAAATAATCTGGAAACAGTATACACAATATTTCAAGAGAGCAGAGCAGCTATATAGTTGAAAATGGCAGCATAGACATTTTAAACATTAAAACAATCTTCCTACTTTCTGTATGAGGCCTCTGGACACAAAGAGATTGTGCATTTTGCATGGTTTTCTAGCCCCTTATTTGGAAGCAGAGAGGCAAATTTTCAGAAGGATTTCTTATCTAGCTAACAGAAAAATAAATCATATTGTAAATGCAGCGCTGATGCTGCCTAGATTCTCTCACTAATATCACAGTAAGTACCAAACTTCTTGTCCTTGCTTACAAGGTTCATGTTTATACTCAGTGCCATGGTTGATGACTGATATATGTTAGCTGGTTTTAAAATAAGTAACTTGGGAAGATTGATAAAAAAGTACAGAGCTCTGATTTGTTGTGGATATACTGTTTGAGTTTACACAGGAATGTGTCATCTTTGCTCACAGCCAGTGAAAAATATTTCAACTCAACAGAAGGCATGGAATTGCATGATATCGTGATAAGGAGTTTCACAATTTCTACAAAAAATTTAAATCTGTATGCCCAAACTCAGCAGGAGGAACATGTCTTCAGTGAATCTTCCATCAATGCTCTCAGTCAAAATTTACAGGTCAATCCTGCATCCATCCCCGGAGAACATCTTGCAGGAAAGGTAAGATGAAGAGAGAGCAGGTAAAAGCTAAGGTAAAACGCATGGTGTGCAGTTTCTCCATGCACTGTGTGCAGTGCAGGAGAGAGGAAGTCTCAGTGCAGCTGCCCACGGAACAGTTGAAGGACAGAGCAGAAGTTATTCCAGCAATCAATCTCCTCCATGCCTTACCCACCCCACAGCCAGGCTATTGCAGCCTGGGAAAGGGCTCTGCTGGGCAGAGGTGGAACATTATTTCCAGTGTATGCAGAGGAAGCACCTCAGCTTGAAGCTGCAATGATTCTTCCTTACCTTGGCTATTTGATGCAAAAGATAATGGTATCAGGCAGCTGGCTGCTGACAGGGAACCGTGGTACCAATCTCTCTCTCCTCAGAGGGAAAGAAGAAAAAATGACTTCACACCGGACTATTACAGATACTTATACTTTTGTCAAAAGCAGAAACACACAGAGATTTTACAAAATACTGTCTAGACACTGGAGCACGCTGACTAAAAGAAATCATTCGAGTACAAGCTTAATAAGGCAGGGTAAAAAAATCTACCACCTTACAGCTAACAACACTTTGAAAATGAGTCTGCTGTGTGTGATTTCACTGATGTCTGAGGGAGACAAAGCTCGTTATGTTCATGTTTTTCATACTTTCAGTCAAACAGATTGCTGAATAATCATGTTTTCTTTATTCTAATGGGTGAGGAAGCTATTATACAGAAGGTGTTTCCATATGTTGCAGTTAATAAAGGCAACTCTTACTAATAAGAGTAGGTTGTCTCCACTCAACTCTCTGATAAAAAGCCCTCCTGTTTAGAGGAAGAAGCGGATCCTGTGCCTAGAAGAGACTCCTAGGGCTGCACATTTCAGTGGCTTCTGGAAAGTACTGTAGGCAGATGAATCCCAGGTCTTCTCCAACTGAGTCCAAATCAGTGACATTCAGTAAAGTGTTCAGGGCACTAGGAGCAAGCACTTCATGTCATCAACCTCTCCTTCATAACAACCCTTTTCTTGCTGGTGAAGGACAGTGGACAAGACCTGGATCCATCATTATGGAAAATCATCAGCAAGTCCCTTCAAGAGGTCAGGGTGCTTTCTTCTTTGAAGAAGCATCTAGGTCACTGTCTTAGGAGCTCGAAGCTCTACAAGGAGTGTATGGCTAGTTTCAGGCTGGGATCACAGATGCTCTTTTGGACTGAAACCATAAAATGCACGGGGGGAAAATAATTTTTGGGGAATCACCCAGAAGTATGAGACGTCACTTACATCTTTGTCTTTCTAACTAAAAAGCTGGGTGCCTGTCCACAACTGGATGAAAACCTCACATCTGTACTATACTGTTAGAGCTACATAGTAAAGAGAGGGGAAAAAAAAGTCTTGAAGCTCACCTCAGTTTGCTGTGATGTATTCAGTGTCTGACCACATCTTTAAAAGCCATATGGAATCCAAACCTATTGAAGGACAACTTGCCTCAGATAATTGACATATCCCAACTAGGTTCACACAGCAGTGCTACACTGGTTTTCTCTGGATTCAAAAGTAGGGCAGAGATTGTTCACCTGTAAGTACCTGAGTAGAAAAAAAGACCTGCCTCTGTTGCCATTCCCACCTTCAGGGAGACTGACAGTTTCCTACAAGTAGTTTCGAAAGGCACATCATCTCTCCATGGTAAGTAGCCACCTGTAGCCTTACATTTATGAACTTCAAAGCATTCTGCAAGACATCTTTTTATCCAGACATATAAAAATGTAGAAATTATTTTGTGGAGAGACATTACTAATAGGAAATAATCTGTTTCTTCATGTTTTCTGGGAATGGTGTTCTGCTGGTTTTCACTATTCAGAATAGGCTTCAAGAAATGCAAAAATACCCAAAGAAATAGGCAGATACTTTCAAATATAGAGACAATGGGACCAGTTTCTACACATGCAACTAGTCCAGCTGGATGTTCACTGTCACACATAATACTTTCCAGGATTTTAACCAAAGCTAATATGGCCAACATTTTCAAAACTGGCCACTAATTATGGGCATTTCGTAATTCAGTCTAAGTTTCAGAACTGCTGAACAATACCTAGTCCTTGTGGACATTCAGCTTGGAAAATAAAATCCAAAGTGACTAAAGCCAATACTGAAAAATATGAACACTCAAAGTTTGAAGGTTTTTTTGAAAATGCAACCTCTCAAGGCCAAATCCCACTTTAAAGACACTGCAATAGTTTAGAAAGGTGCATATTTTTGTTGAACCACTAGAAGGCATAGACAAATGTGATGCGTGGACTCTGCATCCATGCTCCTTCAGTGCGACCAGTGCAAACAGTCCCTCCCTGACCAGCCACACTGATGGCTGGGAACGGAGGGAATCCAGGATAGGCCTGCACAGTGAACCAGAAGTAGCCCTTGCAGAGATGAAGGAAAACAAGGGCTGCTGTTGGATCCTGCCCAGAACACAGAACCCAGCCACAATATGTCCACACAATGTTTCTGTCTCAAAATGTGGGAAGTCCTGTTACGTCTGCATTCACAATTAAACATGATTTTGACACTATTATGGCGCTGATGCTGTTATATCTTCAGTGTATGATGGATCCTGGCTCTGTTCGGGCCTGCCTATTGTTCATGAGAGACTTTGTCTTTGCAATGATTGGAGAACAAGGTGTTCTGGAAGCTCTTTTCAGCTGTGATCTGGTGAACTTCTTACGGATTTTTCTGTAAGGAGGGAAGGAGGAAAGGAGGGAAGGAAGAGAGAGACAACAGAAGAGATAAATCTCAGTCTCTAACAGAAGACTGCTCAAGAGCCAATAACAAACATAACAAATACTCTTACCAGAGCAGGAAGGCTAGTTCATGGAAAAGAGACTTGCAGTCAACAAGAGTGAGCCCTGTCCATCAACAGATGATTCACAGTTGTCTGATAATGATTCATCAAAAAGTGAATTGGTGTTAGACAATAGTTGAATAATAATAATTAATTACATGAAATCTTGGGCCAGAATGCCTAGGTAGTGAATCCTCACATGTGATATGGGTACTGGAATGAAGGACCACAGAAGAAAAGATGGTGTTAACACTCAATGAATGTGCTACCTCTGTAAAAGTGGGAGCAATTGTTGTTATTTGCATTGTACCCCTTCTGCAGATAACACAGGACCCAGAGCTCTGGGCTTTTTTACTAGTGCCATTCAGGTGCAGTGCATTCACTTTTGGTTTTGACTTTCAGATGGCAAATCAAACATATTAACTGCAGGTGGCCATGTTGTTTGTATTGTAATCTTAAATATCCAAGGATAGTTAATTTTGAAGCATAAATCCTTGCTATGTTTCAACTGCTCTGTCTCTTTACTGTTATAAATCAATAACCACAATGCTGAGGGTGTCCAGGGCATGATCTCAGAAAATACAGAAATGGTACATATAGAGTATGCCAAGAACCATCTTCATTGGCAGAGAGCTGAATATTAGATGCTACTGGAAAACAACTTATTTTCTGAATTTACTCAAGAATCCCAGCCTTCATTAAGGTAGTTTTATAAATTAAAGGGATTTTGAGCCTATGGAAATGAATTACAGCAAATTGAGGCCTCTAATACTCAATGAGACCAGGCTTTCTAATTCAGACTTTTCAACTTGAATATGTGACCTACAAACTACAGGGTGATGAGGTGCCTACCTGCATCAAGGTTCTGAGATGGTAACTCAAGGTGTGGTTTTTCCCTTTCATCTAAGTGGGCTGTTACCTCTGAAACTGAAAAATGGTGGCACGTGACATTGAAAATACATGATCAGCTGTAAATAAATTCTATTGAATTCTAAAACAACAATTTGCATATTTAAGTTTCAAACACTAGTTTGTTATTAGGCAGTTATAGGTTGAGTGTTCCCCAGGGATATAAGCTTCCACATTAACTAACTGGGCCACAGAAGAGAATATGAGGAAAAAATAAAAACAAACAGTCAAAAAGCAGAAGAATGTAATCTGCTATTAGAGGTTAAAGGGAGCCTGAAAAATACATCTATTTTGGTTAATATATTTTAAAGTTGCAGAGATGTATTCCCTTTTGAAAGAAGGATGTCTTCATGGCCTGGAATACCAAATTAGGATTTAGCATTATTCAGGAATAAGCACAACAGAAGAAAAGGAAAGGAATCACCAGAAAGTTAAGTTTCAGCTTTTCACACAATCCCACGGAGAAAAAAAACAACTTAATGTTTGAGTATTCACTTATGGTCATCTTAAATTAGGCCAAAGAAGATATTACCTTGATTGCAAAGATATTGCATACCTTCCAGAAGAGTAAGATCATAGAAATGTAATCTCAGACTGGCAGAACGGTGTCTTTCTAAAATAATGAGACAGCCGGGTTTTATAAGTTCATGTGAATAGACAACAGCTATTACCCACACTGATTAATAATGGGGATAATCTCAGCAAAACCTTACAGAACTGGATCCTTTTTGATATATTTGTTTGCAAAACTTTGTATTTATTTACAGAAGAAATGTGGTCATTAACCGTTCGAGAAGTCCAAGGTTCAAATAATTTGAGATAATTATTCACCCGTCTGAATTTTTAATAAGGCAACTTTATAAACGGCCAAGAGGTTCCTGCTTATGAAAGTAATTTGCAGCTGACACCACATGTAAGGACAATAAAGTGTTTGAGATTACAATTCATGATTATTTTGTATGGACAGTAAAGTAAAAGATATAATTATTCCCATTAAACACTGGTTCAAAACCAGCACAAAGAAAGGCAGAACATAAAGGCCATCACATTATTATATCAAGCAAGCCACAAACAGAGTCAACTCCTCACTGAGTATAAATGAAAGTAGCTCTGTATACTCTGTCAGAAAAAACTAATGTGGTATGCACTCTTAAAAGGCAATCCAGCCCTTCTGTTTAAACAGGATTGTGAAAATGCTTCCAGAAATTAGCTTTCTGGGATACAGCCTTTCAGAAATAAAACTGGAAGAATGGAAATTTCCACTGACTACATTAAATGTTATATTTAAACAATCATTTCTCTAAAAGCCAAAACTGTTCTTTTTACTGCAAAAAAAATATAGAAAGTGGAGGGACTGGATTTTTTACATTGAAGAATTTAGCATCTAAATACAGTCTAGCTTTTTGAGAGGCATTCTTCAGGTTTCATAATTCTTCGGAGTCTTATTAACACTTAAACATGCAGGTTGCAATAATAGCTGACAAAAGGCAGGATATTCAAAGATAAAACTGTTGTCACCCTTTCACTCAGAGCACTTCACCCTCCCCCAAAGATACACTGAACTAAGGGCAGAGTCAACTTAATGCTCAATTTCCTGTCCCTCTTTCACTTAATACCAGCCATATGTTTTAATTACATTAAGCTTTTATTTGGCAATGGCAATAAATGGCTTTAATATCTCTATTGTTGGTAACATCCTTTGCAGTTGTTAGGACAGGTTAATTGCCATTTCACCCGTTTTTTTCCTTTGACTTTTGTACTAGTGCTTGAAGTATGATGCATTACAGACTTGAAATGCAAATTCAAAAATATTTTAAAGCCTTTGCTTTGTATTTCTACTCTTCCTGCGACCAAAGGTACGAGAATAAACTAAATTTTTAATAGGGGTTCACTACATAAAGCCCACTGTGCTCATTTTTAAGTCAAATGTGATACACTGCTGTAACGTAGGAATAATATAAATTCTTTATGTCTGCATGACACTTCAATTAGTAACTGCAGATAAAGGTACACAAAACCCTTGTCACCTAGTCAGGGAAATATGGAAATGTCCATAAGTCTTACTAAAGGTCTTGATGAAGACCAATTGTCTCTGTGCAAGTTTCATACACAGACTGGAACTTCATGGGTAGAAATAATAGTTAGGCTGTACAGGGCATTTATGCTGTGCCTAAATTTAATCAGGTGGGTCATTATAATTAACCAACCCTTTCTCAGGATCCAAGTGTGTTCCACATAACTCACCATCTGCTGAAGTGAAGCACAATCCTATATAATCTATTATGTCCAGATTTCTCAGGAACAGGATAGCCGGTAGCAAAGTTTCACATTTGTAAAAGCTGACTCAAAGTTCCCTTCTCTAATCCTGCCACACACTAAAACTGCATCAGTTTTTAATCTTGAATAGAATAAAGAGAGATGGCCTCCAATTGGTGTTAGTCAAGAATGTGTTTTCAAACCTTTTCTAGTAGGACTGGAAGGCACTGCCTGCTTTAGGTTTGTTGATATCAAGTGCTACTGTGCTATTTATAAACTGTTGTGCATCAGTCTTGCCTCCTCAGCGCTGGAGTCAGAGTTGTGATGACTACCCTGACTTTGGTCTTATCAGCTGTACCAACAGTACTTAAGAAGCGATATTAAATAAACACAAATTATGGAAGAAGTTTCTACAGTGAAAGTAATTATTTGCATGCAAAAGCCTGCTGATATTTAAGTAGATGACAAACCTTGTTTTGAAAGAAGCATTTTCCTAGCAAGAGGAATTGTCCCCAACACACATACACTTTTGAGACGACCATAACTCTTCTTAAATACCAAGGTCCAGAATTGCTTTTGGTGCTCTGTTTCCACTAAAAGTAGGTTAATGACCTAATACAAACCTGGCTACAGAGTTTGAAGCTCAAGGACACAGGTTTTATTTTCCTCACTCTCCCTAAATTAGTTTGATATTTTTGCCTTTCTTAGACTGGTGCCATTTGAGCAACATCCTCATATGTAAGAACTGGTGCTGTGGAAATGTATTGTTATCCAATTGTTAGCAGCACAAGGAACACCCCCAGGTTGGCAGCAGGCATAAGAAAACTGATTTCCTGCACAATCATAGTTGAAATTCCATGTAAACTCTACATTGGGGTGAAGTATTCTGCTATGACTTGCCAAGTGTAAACAGCAACATAAATGTGCTAGATGCATAAATACTGCCAACACTGGCAGAATTTTGTGTTCTGGCACAAACTGTGTGTGAAGCTTGCAATCAGTCTAACCATAGAGCCATTCAGAGAGAAAACAAGGCTAAAAAATAAGAAAAAAATGTATTCTAGAGAAATATTTGTGAAGTTGCTGCTGCCCCAGGGCAATACAAATTTGGTGCAATGTAAATTTTCAGTGCAAATTCAAGGCCACTTAGAAAAAACAACTATTTAAAAGAATAACCATGATTTCTTGGTGCTTATTAGATGAAATAATCACTTATTTATCTGAGGGCTTCTTTTATCCAGAGGTACATTTTAACTATTCAGTGGATTAAATTACAGGAGGGTGTACTGTCTCTAGAAAGCTGATAGGCTTTTTACTCATTTCAACAGGCTTTTAAATATAATGAAAGGCCAAAATATGTGCAGTGCTGCTTGCTCAAAGAGAATTTAACTGGGATGAAGCTATGGGCACAGATCCTCAGAAATCTGATATATTAGAAGGACTCACAGCACTTCCTACATTTCTACCTGTGTGGATATGAGAATTATTTTATTTAACTGTTGGGCTTGCTGCCTTAGACTTCTATTTCCCCTCAACACTTTCAGGATAAAGCTTTCCCATATTGCATTAAAATTTTAATCTAACCTCAACATGACAGAAACTAGTTAAAAATAGTTTTGGAAGGCAGAAGTGGGTTGACACTGATATACCTTTTAAAAACAAGGGCCTTAGGAAATGTTAATTTATAAAAACAAAATGGAAGATTTTAATAAGCATGGGACTACTGGAAAGCTGTTGCCATGAGCCACATAGTTGCATTATAAAACCCATGCAGATGGCAGATAGAGTGATATAACCGTTGTAAGATTAAAGAGGTGCTGCTGAAGACATGCCAACATTATTTAAATGTTTTAAGAGCTTATCTCATTTTTCTCCTCCCAGCAAGGAAATGTTTTCCTTTGCTAGTGTTTATCTTCCAATATTTTATCAACATTTATGGATCAAGACTGTTCTCTATGAACAATAATTTTTAGACACACCAGTTACAAATTACAGTGTCAGATCTTCCTAAGAAGCTTAAGATAACATATTTTTTCAAGTACTGCATCACCTTGAGGGCTTCTCTGATGTTTTGTGTTTCAAAGCAACAGCTTATAGGTACTATGTATATATAGAAGGCCATTAATAATGGGGTTAAAGCATTTGCTTTATTGGGAGGAAAAAAACAGGGAGGAAAAAAACAGGTCAAGTGTTAAAAGCACAGACTTCTATGACTGTGTCATGCCTGACCTATTGTATGGCACAAGCCACCTCTGTCTCTTTCTACCTACTGCTGATCTAAAATCTACTCAGATCAAAATCACCTTGGAGCAGCAACCATCTCATTCTAGAGTGCCTAGAACAATAGGTCTATCTACTATTGAAATATCTACTAAATATTCATGTGCTATCCAGTTTAACTGCAAACAACCATCACGGCTTTTGGAATAATTAACTAATTCAATAGGTTTTTCCATATTTTCATTTCCCCTGAAAATATTTCGTTAATATTCTAAAGTGGTTTAGGAGAGAAGGAATTAAAGAAACAAAGTCCTACTCTCAGTACCACTATTCATTTTTCAGTTGAATGATGGAACTGAAAAAAACTTTTAACCCCTAAGAAACCTTATAAAGAGATGCTGTCATACACTGGTCATCACATGATGAATAAATCTAAATCCCAACAATCAGCAGTGAGATTATCCTCACAGTTCATCTGTGAGCTTGGTATTTACCACCAAGAGGCTGTTACCTACTGCTGAGACACAAAGCTTACACATCAGTTTTGGTGCAAGGCTGACTTCTCACAAGAAGCCAGCAGCACAAAGGCTGTACCAGGGATAGGAAGAGTTAAAAAGCCCCTTGATCTAGTTGGTAGGAATGATGGACACCACAGACTCAGTATGGACTTGCCCTGTGTTTTGGGTGGAGCTCAGCAGGGACAGTAGCTCACACTCAGCAGGGACAACTCCTCATACAAAGCAGTGACAATGGCAGAGCCATGCACTGAACCATGTTCCTCAGAGTCCTTCCCTCAAGGAAGGGAGGAAAGCCTGTCTTTGAATTCATGCCATTTCATCAGTATCCGACTTTGCAGAGTAGAGTAGAACTACTAAATCCTGGCAAAGGAAGCTCAATGGAAGGGGTAAAAAAGTAAATTATTCATACTCCTTAAAACAAAACAATGGCTCAGGCTTCAACAGACTTGTAACCTGAGCTACAGGACAGCTGCTCTGCACTTTATCTGAAATTCATTAGCCTCTCCTTAATTCCCTTACACTGCAGAGGCTGCAAGGCAGGAAGTCTTTTTTATCCAATAAAGGGTTGCTTAACCTCTCATCCCTGGGAAGAAACACACAAGATCACTGGAGATGTGTCAATACACCAGCACTCTGGGAATCGAAGGAGCCAGAAAGCCTTCCACAGCTCACAGGCACAAACACCAGCAGATTTCAAAGCAATTCCTTTATCCCTCTTAACTGTGTCAGCAGGGTGAGGATGAATTCCTACTCTACACAACTCTATACCAAGAGGAATTTTCAAAACCTCTTTATTCTGCAGCAGGATGGCCATTCTGTATATTGATTAAACATCACCTGCCATGAGATGAAAAAATTACCCACATGGCAGCATATAATTTTTCCTGAGACAAGCAAGAAACTGAAGAGAAGGTACATCAGAGCTGGCTAACAGTGGAACACAATGTTGATTTCAACTACTACCCAAACACCTTGCATATTAATTCACAATTCCAGCATTATCCCAGATTCTAAGATGACAAAAAGGTCAGAACATACAACTTCTGTTTCTGGCCTTGGGCTACTAGCATTAGGTGCCATTTCCCCATCAACATTAAATACTGCATTGAAAACTTTCAAAAATATTGTTTTAACTAAATACGCTTATTTAAGTCCAAGATAACAGAAAACTCCTTATAAGATGCTTCATAGAGGAAAAAGAGATACATTTTTATTAGTATTTTTCTGTCTTTCCTTTCTTATCTTGCTTGATTATTTCAGGATAGGCTTCATCTGAAGTTTTTGGCCTGAATGCTGTGTTTTACAGTATTATAGCTTATAATATTACCTGAGGCTCAAAAAGATTGACAATATGCTTCCTTTTTATCAATTATGCATATACTTTTCCTGGAATAACATATGTACCAATAGAGTATATTTGGAGGAGGTTCTTGGCATCCTGGATATTTGCTATTAAGCAAGGGCTGAAATATAAAAATTACTCAGTCTTACCAGAAACAGTTGGAGAGCAAAAGTTCCCTCACAAGCCCATCCCCTGGGGCTCTGCTTCACACCATCAATCTGTTGCATAATCAGCATTGCTCTACACACAGAAGCTCCAGTGCAGAATATGGATTAGAAACCTGTAGTGTGGCATCGACAGAGGAAAGCTTTGCCACAGAATGATTTGATGCTAATTTCTAAGGTCATTTTCAAGTCAAAGGTTGAAGAATTTTTAAATTTTTTTTTTAAATATTCATGTGACCAATGGTCTATTCAAGTTTGTTTTCCACCACTCATCCTGCTCTCCACACTTATGGCCAGCACTTTTCACATCAGTATCTCATAGTGCTTGTTGGATTGGTTAATTAAAAACTGCATAGCATCCTAAAGAGTAGGTGTACACCAATATTATTCAAGCTTACAGACAAAATGGTGGAGCTACAGAAAAGTTGAATTAAATTACGTATCTGGTGTCTCACATCAAGCAACGGAGGCAATCTCAGAATTTTAAAGTTTGGATCTATGCTTTCTCCACAAGAACAACACTTGAATAGTATTTTGTCAAGTAAATGTTTTAGCCTCCACCCATAGCCGAAGTTACAAAAACAGCCAGTCAAGTCTCCTTAGATATTTGACAAGAACTGTTAGTTATCTCTGTGATTGACTTTCACAGTCACAGTCAATATGTTCTCTTTGGTATTTTATATTTAAAATGCCTATGTAGTTACTTATGCAAGCTCTTTCACAAAAAGAGACCAGCTAACACTTGCTTTTCCACAGCCTTACCTACATTTATGCCAGAGGGTCATGAGTTTAAAAAAAACCCAAATTATCAGGGAAAGTATTAAGAATGAACGATTAAATACATACACTGAAATATGAAATATAATAATTCAGAATTAGATCCTCTATCTATAATTTGAAATGAAGACCAATAGAGGACAACTTATAAATTAAATTTAGTGGGCAGTTTCTGTGTGAATTTTAAGACTGTGAGGATCACTGACACCATATTTTTGAACATATTCACCACAGTACAGTTCTATTATCCTTTTTGCTATTTGACTTTGGCAACAGTGTGTTTCACCAGAGGACTTACACAGTTTCTCTGCCTACATGTACATTATTGCTGTGTGTTTCTCTGCCTTCAGATGAAATAATTCTTAACTCTGTAACCAGCTTCTAAGAGTTACTATTGCTCACATAGCACAGAAATCATAAGAAGTGGAAAATATCCCTGAACACCGATGTTGTGCAGTATTTGACGATTAAAATCATCAATATCTAAGATCTAACATGATAAACCTCCATGGTTTAGGCACGGGAATGGTGAGAGTGGACTAATTTTAGCCATAAGATGATGTTACTCCAGCCTCACTATAGGTAACAATTGTATAATTAATGTTGTCTCTATCTTTTCTTTGTTACTTAAATATGTTGGTCTGACAAGTTTGCATTTTTGTTGTTGCTTTGTGTTTCCCAAGGCTTTGACAGAGAAATTGGCTTCCCATACAAAGATCCTTATTTATAGAAAAATCTTTTCTTGTTCAAAACCAAATTGATTTTAACTCCCACAATAGAAGATGGCCAAATATTACAAGATGACACATTCCCACTGGGCATGTGGATTTAGGAAAAAGCTAAGCAGCAAGCTAACAAAAAGCTAAGCCCTAAGACTTTCAGTTAAAACATTCGATAAAGAGGATTGTGTTCAGCTACATCAAATCCTCTGTGCAAACACAAAAGACAGCTTTTGAAGGAAAACCTTCTGAAATGGCCAGCCATACTTCAGGAAACTCAAAATTTGTCAAGAGCCATAAGAAAACAGGTTAAAAGAACTGCATGGCATCCCCATTTAACTTCAGACATATA
Source organism: Falcunculus frontatus (assembly GCA_013398115.1). NCBI lineage: Eukaryota > Metazoa > Chordata > Aves > Passeriformes > Falcunculus > Falcunculus frontatus. The sequence continues at coordinate 1,124,574 of VZRV01001413.1, forward strand.
GGGTGCATTAGGGACTTTGTGATGCACTGTAGCTGATGGACTGTGCTCAGTGGGATTGCTGAATTGGGTCTGGAAGGTCTAGCAAAGCAAACAAGGTTTCTGGAAAAGTCAAGTGCTTATACAGGAGCTTGTTCACCAACACCTATGTTTAAGATAATCCTTAATGCACTTATCATCCCTGTATTTCATATAAATTGTCGGGATTTTCTTTCCCTCCCAAGTTTCCCAAGACAACAAAATTTTACAAAAAGGCTCATTTTAGAAATTGTATTTTCCTTCCCAAATATAAAATTTTCTGGCTATTTCTGCACCTACTGTCTGAATGTGACAGAACATTTGTCAAAGGCAATGGAGAAGATTGCAAGTGGCTGAGTGACCCTTCTAAACGTGCCTTTGTTTTTTAGCTGAGTCATGTGAATTAACCACATTCAAGCTCTGACCTAAGATGCAATTACAAAGCAAACTTTGGTATCTAAGTCCCCCTGGAGAGGCAGCATATTTGAATTTCTGCTCACAACAGGGCAGGATCATTTTACAAAAGCCAAAGGTGTGACTTTTCAGGCAGCAGTAACTAGGTCATTTACAGCCATCTGTTCCTAGCCTCAGCCTCCCTGCAGTCATCACCAAAACTGTGTGCTAATTAATTTTCACCTGCTAATCTGTGGAGACAGCTTTGAAACTAACAAATCATCCAGTTTCAGTCAACAGCTCCTGAACACCTGTAGGTGGCATTTCCATGAGACTTTATTACCAATAAAGGTAAAGAGGTTTCTCTGGAAGAAGATCCCCTGTAAGGCTTTTGATCTGCTCCGTGTGGAACAGCCCTCTGGAAGAATGAAAAGGCTTCATCTGACACTTCAGGCAAGGAACAGGAGTTACCCATTCTTTGCCTCCAAATCTTCAAGCAAGTACCGAGGCACATTCCTAATTTTGATTTGAAGAGTTAGGTATGCTTGAAGATACAGACTTGAAAGACCTGCTTGACATTTCATGAGAAGTCTGTGAGGAAGCAGGGAACTGAATCATGTTTTCCCAAGTCCTAAGTAAGCGCTCCAAACACTGCAACATCCTTCCAGTACCATGTGGCTTTAAACGGGGCAAGTAGTTTACTGCAATGCCACTGAAACTCCATTTTAAGCTGTGAGAAGATAAATACATGATTCCGTACCAGCATAATTGTATTTCATTTGTTCTGAAGACTGATAAAGCAAACACCATAAGACTATGTGTTCTTCCAACTTCCCACTCTATCCATTGGCACAATTTATACTGAGCTCTGAGGGGTTTTTGTATATGTGTTTTCCTTGTATACAGCTATGATTCGTTAAGTTAAAAAAATATTCGCATTCTTCAAATGAGTTGTTTTAGTTCCATGGAATGAACCTGCTTTTAAAAAGAAACATTTGCATTATCACAATAGTGTTACTTTGATTTAGTAGATACAATAAAGGATCTGACAGGAAAAACTCATGTAGGTAAATATTGAAAGAAAATGTCTTTAGACCCATGAAAGCTGCTCAATGAGGAATGAATGGCAAGAGATTATGATCTAGTTTCTACACTGCTGCTTGTGATTCTGTATCACAGTACCTCAGCTGCGGCTCAGAAAAGTATGATTTGTAAGGTGTGAGCAGTGTGCAGCATTCATGAATAGTCCACACGAAATCAGGTCAAAATAACATCTCACAGAAAATATTATGCTCTCTCATGAGCATATAACAGCTTTGAATGGGGGTTAACCAAGTAGGACGGCTCCTAAACTGTAGCAAGGCCAGTTCCTCCCCGGATTCCTCACAGGGTATCATCATGGTGACTGCAGAGAGCTGTCAGTTCACCTGGACTCAGATGAGACCAATCAATAAGATATTTGCAATCCTATCAGCGGGGATTAAACAGAATTCTAAGGGATACATTCTGTAATCCCTGCTTTTCAAGATGTATGACAACTGCATAATACATCAGAAGTAAAGGAACCAGAAAATTACATCCTTAGAGGCTGATATGTTTTTTTGTTAGAGAGCTGGTGCATCACATTCTCAGGCTTGCAGCTGATGCTCCAGAAGTGCGGAAAGGCATCTTCTTGCAGCTGATTACAGGACTGGGGTTTAAAGGCCATGGTGCCATGCAGGTAAGAAACGAAAACACACTATGCCCAGGATCCAAGTGTGGTGTAGTTCAAAGCCAGGATCCCAATTCAAATCAAGGTGCCCCATCTTTATGAAAAGCAGAGGTCAAAATAACTTTTTTTTTGTTTGGGTGCACAAATTTTTTTGCACAGCTGGGGCCAACTGGAAAAGAAAGAGTAAACATACCCATGGACATTTGTGAGATAGGAATTGCACACGTGAAGAGGAAGAAGGCGCAGAAAAGTTAGCACTGGAGCTCTGGCTTAGATTAAGACCTGCAGCTCTGCACTGTGTATCAGACCCCAGGCACCGAAGCCTTACTCCTCCAGCTTTCCCTTTTCTCCCAGCAACGTGCTGCAACTCAAGCACTGTGCATGGCCTTGTCTAAGCACTGACTAAAGCATGCGTGGGAGAGAGAGGGGGCAGGGGCAGGTCACCCACAGCTCTTAACTCGGGCTTCGGTTCTCGCAGGTTCTCAGTTTGCGTTTCAAGGCACGGGTTAGGGTTTCCATGGATGAAGCTGCACTGCAGAGAGGGCCAGCAGCATGTGCAGGAGCACAGAGGGGATTATGAGCACTCGCATGGCTCTTCCCCTCTTCTGCAAGAGAAGCAGACCACTGACAGCACAGCAAGACTCAACATTCTGCAGAAGCTGGTTTTCAGCCTCACATTCTCTTCTTTCTCGACATGCAACTTTGTTTTTTAAGCTTTTTTGTGTGTGCTATGAGACATGCATGAATAAAAATGAGTGGTACCAGGTAATTATCACAGCAATTGTGATATCCTTATGTAGCATCTCAACAAATCAAAGGAGGCTTTTTCCTTTTGGAGACAGAACACGAAGTGAGGGATACGACAATTGCCTACATAATGCTGCCACAGGGATGCCTCTCAAATCATTTTATCAGCAAAAAAGGGAAGCCATGTCTGCTGGTAACAGCTAAAGATCACGTTCTAATTTCAGCAGTTGCAGTTAACTCATTCCCAATGGAGTTGCACTTACCGTGAGAAGGTTTCTAACTGCTTCAGCACTGAAAGGAAACAAGCATTGAGTCATTCAACTGCAGATCTATATGCAAATATGCTTTTTGGCCCATGAAGGGAAAGCATAGAGAATCCACTGCTATAACGCAGTCAGCCAAACATTTCCACACATTTCTTATAATGCAAATGCTGGAAAAAAAAAATTAATTTACCAACCAGTGTTTTAGCTGTCCCTATACAAGTGTGATCATTGGCATGCACATGCACTCTGTTAGGGACAGAGTGGGTGTATAGGAAATAGAGGCACACTGCATACCTAGAATTGGTAAGAAAAGTTTTAATCAACAGATATATTCCCCTTGACATCGACTGGTTCAACAGTAACATTATTAATTTTACCCAAAGTTTATGTTTATATCTTACATAACTCAAGATATATTAAGCCGATATATTACATTTTTATTAAACTTCTGAAGACCATAATATGAGCTGTTCAATCTTTTCAATTATTAACTCCCAGAACAGTGATTCTGTATAGAGACTTTAGTTCCACACAATATGGTAATTTTCTCTGTTGACCTCTAATTGGGCCTACAATAGAATCCACATCACAGCTAGCCGAAAAAACATTCTTATAGCAAAGGTGATTTAATACAAAGAAATGAATAAAATGCTTTTATAGTTAGGAAACTTCTGGCTTATCCTAAAGCATGCACTTAGTGCTAGGAGAGCCCTAGCCACTAATATCTAAGGATATTGAAAATAAATAAGGACACTCTTTTGGTGAGCAGTGATAAACACGAGGCTCTTTTAAGAGTGATTTTTTCAATGAATTGTGTAAACAGATTTGCACTTCAGAATAAAATCTTGAGCAAGTTATTTCACAGCAGGGAATGAGAATTTCTTTTTAATTTGAAAAGCATATGAGTAAAGAAAAATACAAAAATACTAAATCCAGTAAAAGTCAACATAAAATTATGACGTGATGCCAAAAGATAAGGGTTCTCGAACTGCCATGTGGTTTTCTGCCTAGATTAATCCCTGCTGCAAGCCTGTGACTGAACAGAGGCAGGGAAATGCCACGAGAGCTGGTCTCACACAGGCATCAGGGAGGGTTTCAAATGTAGAGTGCAGCTTGTCACTGGAGCTGAAATAGCAAAACTGGGGACCTCTGTATTTACTGGCAAAATTCACTGAGCACGCTGACGGATATTCGGAGGGGCATCCACACAGCATAATTCACAAGGATGATCCCTTCAAGGCACTAACATGCAGACAGTTGGAAAAACTCTGTCTCTGCCCCAAAGTGGCCATGGGCTGTCATGACTGAGGCTCAGCACCAAGTTAAGGTGCATTACCTCTGCAGAGGCAATGGGGATGGGAAAGAGGGAAACACAAATGGGAATTCTGCTGCCATTTTTCCCCAGATGTGCAGATACTGATAAACAATAGGGGAGGAAATGGGTTTCAAATAGCTACAACTTAAAACAAAAAAACAAAGCTGAAATGTATGAAGATGTGCCTTACAACTGATATAAAATACATTCCTGTTCCACTCTGAAGGGCAGATTAGCACCTAAAAATATGTTGAACTTCAGATGGAAACTCCAGTCTTTGTGTTTCCATGATACCCAAGCTCACACTAATTTTTAAGGATACCTGCAGTCATTGTTGAACTGTGGCCTGAGTGTAGAGTGAAGGGCACTGCCCTAAGATTCTAGGCTAACTCCAAGAGTTGCCCTGGAAAGCTTAGACGATATATAATTCCCATACTTATTTTCATTGCTCTTAATATTTCACTCCCTACACATCCCTTGCTACAAATATCTCAAATCTGTGAGCAATTAGATACATAAGAGTTAACTTTACAGAAAAAATACTGCTGCTGAGAGGAAAGAGTGATTATTAAAAATCAATATTATTAAAAATGTCTTCAAAAATGGAATAATAAACACATATATTCATCTCACGTATTGATGAATAATAACATTTAGAATGCTCATGTGCATCCTTGGTTTGATTAGCATGAAATAGAGTTGTAATTTAGTCTAGGAGCAATATTATTACTCTTTTTTTTCTCAGCAAATATCAACAATCTATTATAGTACAGGCTTTTTAAGCTAAATTTCTGTGAAAATTTACCCTCTAGACTCCCTACTTGATGTTTTATAGAATGTGCAACATTAATTCACTAGACAAAAAAAATATTTTAGGACAGAGAAATGAAAATTGTTGTGGACTGTTGCAAACAAAACATGATACTGAAAAATATTTCCCTTTTTGCAGGCTTCAATTACACTGAAAAGTATTTTTCCTTTTGTTATAATTAGCATGTGTCTTTCTCATATGTATTTTTAATGAACAAATTCACATGATAAAACAGATTGGATCCTGATGGAGCATAAAAAAGTTCCCTATAGAACCAGTTGTAACCTTAGATGGGGTGATTATTTCTGAGCTGAGTGTTCAGAACATGTTCAGAACTTAATGGCTGCTGCCTGGCAGCTCGTTCTGATTGGTTACCTTTTTTTTTTTCCATTTTGTGTCAGGACTGGGTAAATTGTGTGCTGCTTTTTCAAACATCTCCTCCCTAGACATCTCTTCCCATTGCAATTATATTGTGTTCAGCTGTGTCCTGGCAGTGCTGAGCTGTGTGATCTCCTGTCACAGAACAGGCTGCCTGTCAGGGACTGCTGTCTGCCTCCACCTGCCCTCAAAGAACAGGGCATTTAATTGTTGTCTTGGACATTAGGGCATGCCTAGCAGCAGAACCAGGCAGTGCTTTCCACTCGGAGCTCTAAAGGCTGGAGACTTTCAGAGCCCAGAGGAGAACAAGCTACACCATCTCTAAATAATCTCGGAGTAAAGGTTAAAGGAATCAAAGGAAAAAATTAGAAAGGAGAAGGCACACCTGAGGGGAGGAATCAATGGGGATGGTATGAGGACAGGAAAATACAAAAAAAAAAAAAAAAAAAAAAGAAAAAATGGAAAAGCCTTGTGAAAGACAAGGAACAGATCTCATGTGGAACAGTTTCAAAGTATAAAAAGCTGTGCTGCTGTGCTGCTCCAGCACCTGCCAGAGTGATGCAGCAGCACATGTTCAGGTACCCCCTTGTTTGAGGAATATCAGTGAGGTCCAACTTCCCTGTGTTCCCCATATCAGGAGACTTCAAATGTTACTCTTTAAACTGTTCATTATTTGGAGAAGAGCAGCAGACACAGACCCCTGAGGACTAAGACCATTGTTTGTGCCCCACCCTGGCTGCAGGGCCACAAACAGCTCTGCTTGCTCCCTGGCCTGGGTATGGTGTCTGTAGCCCTGGGAGTGGGGACAGAGATTTCCTAGGATGGGAACAAGCAGAGCTATCACAGATGAGTGATTTGCAAAGCCAGGATTCATCTCACTACACTTAAACCACCTAAAATTAAAACATCCAGTCCAGGTAAGTTATCTGGGCTGCCTCTGAGATCAGTGGGGAGATCACTGTCCCTTAAAGATTCTTCTCATCCCTTTTCCCTCTATAACATTGGGAAAAAAATAAATTGAAAATTCTACAACTTCAAAAGGTAACCAGTCTCTCTTTCAGGATCCAACTGATAGGGATTAGTCTGACATTACTAAGGTCTTTGTATCAAACAGCTTTCAAAATGCCATCAATCTGGGCTGGAATCAGAAGCCTAAGAGCTCATCAGCTCAACATCCTCTTACCACTGTCTCTGAATTGTTGCATTCCTCATAAAAAAAAAAAGTGCCATAATCAAATATGTTGAAATAACCACCAAATTATCATGTGCTAGTATGTTAATTTTCTTGGCTGAATCTGCCATTAATGGGACTAAATATGAACATTTTCTTTGGTTATCTCTATATTTGCATATGTTCTTTCTCTTCCCTCTTTTTATAATTTACATTTTTCTTCAGCTACCAGATTTTCTAGGCTTGTGAAATAATCACAGAAGTGAGGAACAGTCTGATGTTACTTACTGTAATTAAGCAAGATATTAAAGGTTTTTAAATAACAGGCCCAGCAAGCACAGCTCACAAAAACAGACTGTAACTTCTTGTCTTAGTCTGAATTAAATCAGGGAAGAGCTAGACAGGGGAAGCAAAGAACAGAACAGAGGAACCTCCAGAAAACTAGTGACTCTACCATGATATCAAGCTCTTTTGGGAAAAGCAAAAGCTCATTAAATTTTACCAATTAATCTTTAAATGAAAAGCTGATGGAGATTATCATCTCAGTTGCTTTTAAAGGAAATCAACTTCTAGGGTAGGAAAGATTCTATCAGCCTGTATACTGTATACTATTGTTGAAGTTCTGAAAATTTTAGAGGATAACCTACACTGTAAATGCATTTATATTGTGCTGAATGATCAGAGGTGCCCTAAACATCATTGTATGTGAACTACAATAAATGTTAATTTTAAAAGTTCTAATCTTTGCCACAGAGAAGTAGCACTAAGTCTTATTGATGAAATGCTGATAATATTAGTAGATAGAAGATGCAAAGTTTGGCATGTGCCAAACATGGCTCTTTGCTGTAATGCGACCTCAGTTAATAATGTCAAAAACTTATTGAAATATTGGCTCAGTAACACGTATGCAGTGAAGCCTCATTCCCTGCTAAGAGTTCATTTTTCTTACCTGGTCTCTTCTGTAGCTATAAAGAAACCATCATCTGAAGCATCGAGCCAATTTTGCCTCTGTCTCTTGATCACTGGAATGGTGCTGGTCTTAATGGCACTTGCACTGGCTTGCAAGGCCTTGCCATTAGTCATGTGGATGTGGGGAGCAGCGTGCTGAAATCATAATAAAAGGGAAAGGTGTTGGTCTGAGAATAAGCATAATTCCATTAATGAATTCTGCTGTACGGGGCAGCCTACACACCTCTCAAAACCCGGCTCATCTGCCTCAACCAGTACCTGGGGGTAAGATAGCAACCACTGACATGTTTTATGCATAGGCCTTAAAGCAATTTAAAAACTAAATTAACTATTGCTGATGCCGTTTTAAACAAAAAGATCTTGAGGCATGAATCAATGCTATGAACTAAGCAGTTCAGAAACAGAAATCCATCGATTTTAGGAGAGAATTAATATTTTCTGAGAAAAAAAACCCCATCCCAAGCAATGAGATACAAGACCTATTTATTCATCCAAGTATGGCATTAAACTAATTTTTAAAAAATCGTACTTCTCACTTTGCAGGTCCTTACTCCGCCTTTGTTTTTAAATAGAAGTCACTGAATAAGACAAGTGATTTGGTCCTGCTGCTAACCTGAATGGAAGCAGGAAAACAAAGGTTTATACCACCATGCTGGTGCCATGGTTCTTAGGTTTACTTACTTAGGTAGTTAGAGTTACCTGCAATATGTCTGCGTTCTTTTCATAACTGATAACATCAAACAGAAAACGATGCATTAATTTTCCACTTAACTTTCACCTGGAGTAATTGTGCGAGTACTCAGATCTAACAAGAAAAGCTGCCTTCTAACACATGAGGAGAGAACAAAAATGTTTTCTGTATCATCTATAGGTAATGTTTTGGAAGAATACACCATGACAAAAATATTAGTCTTGGAAATTTTAATCTTGTTTCCCACATAATTGATTAGCAGTGGGACTAATTAACAAAAATTGGATAAAAACAGATATGATAGGAGATATTATACAAAGATGAAAATTTGCATAGTCTATCTCCCATGGATTCAACATCATGTTTTCTAAGGAAGAACTACTATTTTCTTGGTGAAAGAATACCAGTATCCCACACTACTGACAGCATTTTTGTAACATTCCTAAAATGCACACAGTGCTGCACATTCGTGGGAGTGCCCACTAATTAGGGGACCAACACTACAGTCACTGAGTAAGAAAGGGGCTGGTAGCACCCACAAAGACCAGCAGAACAGAGAACAGAACTGATCTCTTGAATCATGTAATAAAAACATAAAAGCCAGAAAAGATAAACAAGAGCATCATTTTTTTCTGAACAATTCTTACAATCACATTCAAAGCGTTATATTCATGTTATGACACAACTTTCACCACACCCTGATCCGCACCATTTGCTCTCTCCAGCAGGACAAATTTTATGCACCGGACAGAAAATTCCAGTATTCATTATGCTACTGCAAGTGACTGAGACATGTCCTCTGTGACTCCTTAGATCTCATGTAACAAAACCAAAGAAGAAGACAAGAAACAAGATATCAAATGTGAGTGAGTCACATATAAATCTTTCTTAGAGCTAAACTATTTTCCTTTGTCTTAAAAACAAAGAAGAATGATGGTGAATTTAGTTTTTGTTGCACACAGGGTCATAAATCTATCTTTGTATCCTTTTAAAATATTTACCTAATTTTTTTCCATTTTTTCATTCAATGCCTAGACTGCAGTTTGGCTTTCACATATCTTTTTGTATTGGCTTTGGTGGGGACAAAGACCCAAAAGACATGCTACTAGAAGTAATTCAGCTGTTATTTAGAATAAATTCAGGATAAAGTACATAGGTACTCTGAAATTAGAAGTTCATGAAGGTTTTTAACTGCTGATCTCTTCTTGTACAAAGTGGGTAGTGCTCAAAAAGAGTCATGCATGGAAAACATTGCCACACATCAGATTTCCCAGTAAATATTTCTGTCTGGTAGTTGCCAGTGCCATACATTCCAGAGGAACATTCAAGGGCTCCAATGGTATATTTTTTGTTGTGCTTCCCTACTCAATAATGGGTTTAAGTTATCTCTTATAATGGTTCAGATCTTTTCCCAGGCTCCTTTCTAATACAACACTGAATGTTTTCTCTAGTCAAGATAAGAGGTGCAGGAAAAAAATATTCAGGAAATGTACGAGGTACAAAAAGCATATTTCCTGTGGCATAAACTCTGAAGAACAGCGAAGGCTGATGGAAAAAGTACTTGTCTTTTCATGATACTTTTTCCCCTGGCAGAGCCAGATATTGCAACTAATTCTGAACTTCCATTTTTTCTACTTTTATTAGCCCCTAACCCTCATTCCAGGCAAGAGATAAAGTTATAGAAAATGACACAAGGCTTACAATATAATCTCATTTCTGTTGCATCAAATTGGTTAGAATTTTCTCTTTTATTTCCCTTCTACCCCAGCCCTTTCAAGCTATTTGAAGAAATTAATTACATTTCACATAAGGACAAGAGAAAGGAAGATCATTGTTCTCCAGTCTGTGCTAGGGATCACATTAATTTCAAGTTAATAAAAACAATTGAAGCTCTTGACCAGGCAATCAGTTCATTAGTTCTTCTCAAAAAATAGATTCACCAATGTGTATGAAAATGAGCATTCAACACCACTGTCACACTAATATCAACACCAAGAGCAAAATGAACTTTCATACAAAGTACTCGTTAAATGCTTTTATGATGATGATGAATTCAAATTTCGCCCCCTAGAACACAATTACGCCAGAAAGGTTATGAAAGCCTCAGGAATACTCCCTGTAATACCACAGAAGTCCTTCTCATTTAAAACTCTGCTCGCAGAAAGCTGCAGTAATTTCCTCACAATGCCATCGTGTGCAATCAGCTGCTGGTGCTTTGATTCTGACTGTGTACATCACTAACGAGCTGTGCTCTGAGTTTGCAACAGAGCCACTGGTGTTAAGGGTCTGCATACCAGGGACACATCAGAGCAGCAAAAATGCAAACTTCTGCATCAGGAGTTTGCATTTTGGACAAATCTTCCTCCATGCTGAGTGACTTCTTTCTCCCAAGTTCTTCATCTCAGTCTGAGTAAATTCATTGGGATCTCTTGTTCCTCGAGGACAGAATTGTTCCATGCTCAAAAGACATCAGGAGAAAAACCTTTTGAGTACACTTGAAAGAAAAACTTCTCAAGACAAAGGGAGTTCTGATTCAGGCAAAGTTACATCCAGTACGGAACACAAATATTTAAGTCAGCACAGGGTAATCTCTGGGAAGAGTCTCACCTGTCAAGCAGGTGACGTCCATGCTGCAGACTGAACACACCCTCAGAGACCAAAGGCAGTCTTTTCAAGGTCTTCAACAAGGAGGAGTTTACGTAAAGACTCTGTTTATTGTACAGCTTCACCTGTCCCCTGCTGATCCATTTCTCTGCTGCTTGCAAATGCTGCTCATCAAAACTCGCCTGGCAGGGGCATGAATTTCCCATCTGCATTCATTTCACAGTGGGCAACTGAGACACCTCAAATGCTCAAGGAATGAAAGAGATCCCTTCATGAAGAAGCTACATATCATTCTCCCTCTCAAATCTTCTGGAAGCAGCAGAACTCAGTTAAAACTGTAAATCCAGGTCTTTCAACACAAGGTGCACTAAGCATAAGGCTTTGCTGTGGCAGGGAAGCCAAGGAATTGACCGTATAGAATCACTGTACTCATGATATCCGCTGTAGTGGCACCCACGAGTCCAATGAAGTCTGGATACCGTTCCAAAACCACCTTATATTAAAGTGGCAACCTAATATAGCAATTTTATTAACGAGGGTAAATCTCCTGTCCTCACTGGCTCCCAGAGAAGCACAAGGATACTGAGATGCATGATAGTAAGTCAGGAGAGGAATCCTGTACAAGTTCAGAAATGGGACCCAGACCCCAAATCACAGTCGAGGTTCCTGTCTATAAGTCACTCAGTTTGTACTGCTATATAAGTGGCCGAGCATTTATTCATTGAGAGCCACCAAAAATTCTGAAAAGACACTCAGGTCTGAAAAGACATCCAGCTTTAAAATAATGCATAACACCCACAGTCATTCAAAGTGTAAAAACTCACAGTGAACATTTGTACTATGGCTGAAGGAATGTTTGACTGGACTACCATAAATTTCTAACTGTACTTCAATTTATGATTTCTTATGTTTTCCCCATTGTTTCAAAAAGGAAAACACTCCCAATGCCTTAAATAAATATTTTAAATTTTTTTTCATTACAACTTAAAAAAAAAAAACAACTGAAATCAAGCAGAGCAAAAGAAGCTCTCTATAAGGAGAAAAAAAAAAGCACTAGAAGAAATCAGCTATGTTCGGATGACTGGCATTAACCCATATTAATTGGTTCCCTATATATTGCATTGACCTAATTATACAATACATCATTTAAACAAGTTTAGAATTACCTTAAGTTTAAATCAGGTATTGATTCTCTTTTGCCACACCTGAAGCATTCCTATTTCCAAAGGGATTAGCATTATAACTTTAATAAGCATCAATGTTTGGGGCTGGTTTAGTTATTCATAGAAATGTGAGCTGAATGTGAAAATTAATACCCAAAATCTCTACACAGCATGAAGTTGCAATTGTTGATAATAGCATGCAGGCATACAACCACTTTGGGTATAGAATTTCATTTAAAAACCCAAAGGCTATTAAAAATGAAAGATTTTCGAACAACAGATCATATAGAAGAAAATAACCAAGTAGTCAATACAAGTGTAACTTTGGAACGTCTGGATTTGCTACCAAACCTTTCACAAACACCTACAATTGTTGTAATGCTGAAAATCTAAATCAATGAATTTTCTGTGCAAGGCGAAAAAACCACCAAAAAAACCCCAAAAGAAATAACCCTCCTAAAAGACGACTTGCCAAAGCACCTGGGCTGAAATACTGCAATGTTCATAGTCCGTCTGTCATAGATGGTACACAAGAGCTATATAACCTCTGAATAAATCATGTCTTAGAAGGCTTCATTTTGAAGTAAATAGTTATTTATGGAAATCAGTAAATTAGTAAGGAAAAACTAACCTGGGCAACTATCCATAGAAAAAGAGGATATTTATTTTATAGTTAAAACATAGAGCATGCTCTCCCTCTCTCTCCCATCACACAGATGCCTAAAATATTTTCTGAGTTTTTATTTTTATGAATAAGAATCTGAAACAAAAAAAATAGGTGGGTCTCATTGCATTTAAATACAGTAGAAAACTTCTTGTAATGTCCGCAGAAAAACTGCACTTTGTTTTTTTAGCAGAGTACACTCTATACCTTGCTGCTTTGACCTTAACATAAATTTGAATCTTCAAGACAAGATCAGATTTAATGCCTCACAGTATTTCACCACCTATAAATGCAATTTTAAAGAAGTTCAAATACTTCACTTTGGTAAGATAAAAGCTTTTTTAGGTCAAAGCATCCAAGGCAGTAATACAAATTTGCTGTGATACCTCTCACATTCTGATGACTGAAGGTCATGCTTTAACTTTTTATGTTACAATATAACCATAATCAGTCAGAAAAAGGGGAGTTCATTTCAGAGTAACTATTTATTGCAGTAGCCATTATACATTGGCTCTCAGCAGTATTCCTTTACTACATCTGTATTGAATGTATAATCTCATAGTGTTGGTAATGCAAGGAATACCATATTTTCTGGTTTTACTGACAATTTTTCTTTACTCACTGAGGAGTAATAAAATTTTCTTTTCCACATTCAATTATGCTTTAGTTGCAGAGAAGAGTGGACAATGCTATAATGATTTCTCACTAAGCAGAATACTTACTTTTATTTCTACTTTTATTTATTTAAGTGCAATGAACAATTACTGCACACTGACTGCAGAACATTAGTCTGAGGTCTCAGCCATCTGAGTTGTCAGCAGAGAGGTCTGGAGAGGTTCACAACACAGGAACCTCAACTCGAGGTATTTAAAAACCTTTTCCTTCTCTCTTTAAAAGTTTGGACATATTTTGGTGTGAGAAAGAAATTATATAGGCAAAACCCCCACTCTTTTGGCTCAGTTTTTAGAACTGTTCTGATACATTAATGGAAAAGAGAGACTGAATATCTTCAGAGCACAATTAATAGGACAAAAAGACTAAAGGTAAAGCAGAGTGAAGGGTTCACCAGCTTCAACACAATTGTCCTGCTCTTTTCCTGACACCAATGCAGAATGGAAAAAACATTGAAAAGTTTTTCAGTCCCTTCCAAAATTTTATAGCAGAGGAATACATTTGAATAACTAAGCATCTTCTTTTGAAACTGAAAACAAATTCATGACAAACAAGGATTACATCACATCCAGTAGGAAACAGAAACATCACTTTTTCCAGACATCTCTACTATTTTCAAATGTTGTGATCTGTAGTCCTTACCTATTTATAATTCATTTGCACTGGATTATTAATGACTATTGATGATAAAGGCAATGAACTATATTAACTTTTTATGCCCTGCAGAGTCAAGGAATCCATGTGGGAATTTACCTGTCCCACAAATGCTGTACATAAAGAAGAAGTAAATAAACTTGAAGGTACACCCTAAAAACTGTAGGAATGAAAACAAACAAGCTCATGTCATGATTTGCTGGTGTTTATTCTAAAATTTCAACACTCTCCTCAAAAACTGGTCTTTCTCCAGAAGCAGAAAGCCCTCTCCTCAAACACCCACAGGATAGGCATCAATCATTCCCCGTCAGAAAAAGGTTTTTTTTATGTGAATTGTTGTTCAGCCCTTACCTAACTGTTATTATGAGTTTGAAACACAAACAACATTTCTCACCCTATAAAAATGCAAGATAGACACTAGATGCATGACATCTTTTTACATAAAGCTCTCTAATCTCATTTTTGAAGGTGCATCTGTCCACTTAAACATTTCTCTATTTCTGGAACCCAAATTATCAAACTCAAGGTAAAGTCAGAAACCAGCCTCTGAGGAATGTGATGCAAGAAATTACTCAGCTATTGTTCTGAACTTTAAATGTGCTCTGACCCATGTGATATAGACAGAACACAAGAAATTTTATCAACTTAATTTGACATAATCAAAAATCACTTTAACACAGAACACAGAATTGTAATTGGATTTTTCAGCTATTCAAACTGACAGCACTGTTACCTCTTAAGCTCTTCAACCTCTCATTTTTTCCCAAGATTTCTCGTGAAATAAAGACAGACTCATTTTATCTCTACAGTGATAGTGGACTTTATAAAAAAATGCCAATTGCTTAGGATACTACTATATCTACCTAATTTTTAAAGAAAAATCATAGCTATAGACAGATCAATACCTACGATCTCCTCTATACTCACCATTATTGTTCTTGTTGTATGGCTGGACGATTCTGGAAAATAAAAGAACCACAGCGTATTAGAATGTTTTCTTTATCCACAAAAGCCCTATTTTCTGATGCTCACCCTGAAGACTAAGATGCTGCTGTTCAGCTACAACAATGAACACATCAAAAATGCAGAGACTGGAAAGATTTCTCATGAAAGGAGCATGAGACTCATCATTGGTCCTGAATATATATGGCATGCTATAATATGCTGTTAACTGCTCTCATTCTCTTTGCTTAATTATCCTCTTCTGCAAGAAAATATAAAAATGGAACTAATTCATAATTCATGTTTGAAGAAGTGAGAGGTTTTTTCATTTTGCTTTTAACATATGGTATCATGAAGGATTAGCTCTGCAGACAAAATTACAGATAGTATCAACATAATTCCATTACTGTTCCCGTTTCAAAAAACGTTTAATAAAACTAGGCAACACTTTTCTGAGAATTTTGAGATGGATGCTCAGTTTGAAAGTGACAAAGCATATTGAGAAATGCAGCATGCAGAAATCTTAATTATTCTCTCCCATATAGTAAATCTGGAGTCAGTCAACTGAACTCATAGTTATATTTATATAAATTGCAGAGCAATCACTACTAGGCCAATAACTAACTTAGATTTCACCCTGTTGTTTAACTCAGATCCCTTTTGCTTTTTTCTTTCCCCAAGAACAGAAATCGCACTCTCTTTGGCTTTAAAACGCTACAGTTCACATATCAGAGACATTGTTCTTTTTCAAAGCAGTGCAACTTCAGTAAAAAAAACATAAACAGTTAAAAAACATGCAAGAAAATTCACTGCTGATCTATAAGATGCAAGATGATACTACCAGAATACTACCATTTGAGTTGGACACCTTATTGGCTATAGCAGAGAAAGTTCTTAAGGAAAGGACATTTATCAACACCAGATGCAGTTCTGCATAAAATGTACAAAATTCTGAATTAATTGAATCAGCAGAGTCTCAGTTCTGTGAGTGAGATAAATGCAATACAATTTTTTTTTATTCTTGCCTTGGTTCTAAATTGTGACTCTTACAGCTGGTATCACTTACACAAAAGAATTCTTGAGGAATATTATTATTGTTAAAAATAGTATTAAGGAGATTAAAAGGACATGAGAACAGCTGCACATCTCTTTCTGAAAAAAAAAGATAATTACACTCTTAAACTGGCATTTCTTTTTCATTTTGAGGAGTCACCTTAACAAGTGTGAAGGTATAGTTCAGTCACTGATAGAAAAAAGGTAAGTAATTTTAAATATCTCAAACTATTTATAAACTCCAACATTCAACAGAAATTCCTGTATCTAGTTTACATTTACACTTGTACAATTTTTCATCCTTAATCAACTTTAAATAAAAAACATTTACATCACGAAGGTCACATTGACAGAGGTACTGTAATGTGAATACCTACCTAAAGCCAGTGATATTTGAGTTGTGAGCTCCTCTACCAGCTCTCTTTTCCTCCCTTTTTTCACACAAAAGTTGTCATGTATAAAAATACATTTAGGTCACCAGTCCTCCAGGCAATTCTTAAACTGGTAGTATAAAAACTAAATATTGTGACAGTCTACTGCTTCCTGATACTTGAACATATTTGGTACTCTTATAAAGTAAGAGAAGATCACAGTAGAGTGAAGAACTCTATAATTTGTTAAATTTTTATCTTCACAATAAAGTAATTTTTGTTATTACAACCTTTTTAACATCCCAGTAAAATAACATTTCAGGACCTAAATGTTCCTGAGAAAATCCAGAGACTGTATTCATGGAATAATTAATAATTGAGACAAAGATTCATTCAATTTATAATCCTAAATACCCAGAAAAAAACCCAACCAACTTATCTCCAAGAGCACAATATTTCCTGAAGAATCCTGAACTTAGGCAGAATTATCAGGTTAAACACAAAGAATGGGGCTTCTTGTCTCTTGAAATGCAGAAGAAATACATTACACAGCACTTCCAGTCACCCTCAAAATGATCAAAGCCAACAAAAATCCATTCTTATATTGAGATACTTGAAACCTTCCCTCTTACTCAGAGGTGCTGTGCTTTTGGCATAGCTCTATATGCTAAATCTATAAAAACTATGCTTAGCCATGATTGTCCCAAAATACTCAGACACACACTCACTCAGTTGTCTGTGAAACTGAGAAGATATCCCTAAAAAGGAACTGAGCAACAACTGAATTTTCCTGGAAATTGTTTAGCAGTGTATTTTTGAAAAGAACCTGACAGACACTGTTAATGCAGTGCCAGCAGCTGTTAACTCCAGGATATTACCATATTGATAACTTAATAATAAAACCCAGTGAAGAAGTGAAGAAAGATCGGCTATATTTGTAAATATCCCTGTTATATCATGCAATAAAACCATTCTCTGCTTTTTGCATATATTTTTCTTGCTGCAAATACTGAAGCATCATCTAAGTTGCCAAATATCAAAGACCTCAGAATATCCATTAAAAAAAGGTAGGAAAATAACTGTTTAATAAGTAGACATAGTCAAAAGATTCTAGGATCTAGCAGAGACTACTAATTAAGGTGCCATTGTTACACAATTTAAACTCTTACATACTCTGATACACAAATATTCAGACTTTAGAACTGAGGAGACACCAATTTCTTCCAGAAAATAATTACACCCTGACTTGGCAGGTTCTGAAAAATACTTATGCATGGACACACCAGCCCATTTTGTGGAAAACTTTTAATTAAGGCAATGAAGGAAGAAAGTGCTTGCTTAAAAAGGCAGTCACGCAGCATTCGAAACCTTTGCGAAAGGTCTGCACACCAATGCAAACTCCACTGCAGCGTAAGAGCATCAGAGCTTATTTAAAAACCACAAATATCTTGATGTTGAACAGAACAGAAAACAAAACTTTGCATTTTCAGTTTTATTTACCAGGTTCTAGAATGCCTTAGAGAATTCATATAATCTGGCTCGAATTTTAGTGAAACTGGCACCAATTGACACTTGGTTTATAACTGAGTTCTTACAGCAAAGGATTTAGTGCGAGACAATGATCTGTGCCTGCACCACTTCAGTAGGAAGGGAACTCCAGGATAGAGACTGATTCTCCCCTTAAGGCCAATGAAGTGCCAGGGAAGTGGATTGCTCCACTTTAAGCAGAAATGGCCAGACATCATCATCACTAACAAGGGTTTTTAGTGCTGTGACGCAGGCAAATTACAGTAAATGCAGCTTCAGTGCTGACAAGATGTTTATAAGTTTATTTTTGTGGAGAAATTGATGTACCAACAGCAGAAACTGCCTAAGATGCTCCTGTTCCCTTTCTACAATATATTTATTTGAACTCAAATAGAAATGAGTAAGCTGTAGAAGAAATTTCCCCACATTAGAGTGTGCTTTACCAACCATATTGATCAATCAAGTGTTTCTCCCTGTTTCCAGGCAGTAGGAGACCATAAAATTTCCCACTGTAAAACCATTGAAGGCTAAATCAGGAAAATGTGCACTGCTAAGGGATGGTGCCAGCTATATAATTATTTCAAGTTTACATATTATTCTCCAGCAACATGTTATTTTTTATTCCTTTAGAAGTTCTTCAGGTCAGGACAGAACCCACATCAGAACCCTTTTCCAGCTGTTCATGTGTTATTTGTATATGTGTTATTCTTTACTTCTGCTGATAGAAAACTGAGTTATGTGATATTTCTCTTTTTTTATGTAACAGGATCACTGACAATACTAACGTGTGAAACATGTTCTACTTCTAAAATTTCCAGAATAAATATTCTTGAAGATAATGTGATTTTGACTTGTGGAAAATAAAGGCAGCCTGGCAATAGCAGAGCTGTTTAATCCTAGCAACATCTCAGCTTATTACGGTGCATAAGACTTTGAAGGTTAATTTCACCCAGGACGGACCACCTTATGAAATATACTGAGGGAAGAAGAATGTTTCATTATTCCTTCCGTGTTTGGGTTATGAATGTTTTGAGTAACCAAACATCATTGTTTTTTTCCTCCCAGTTTGTAGCAACTGAACAAGTGATTTTGTTAATTCAAAAGTATTATTAAAAATAAATAAATATGTATCTATATCTGATACTAAGAATGTTTTTTGAGGGAGACCCTTATTCTCCCAAGACAGAAATTTTAAACACTGGAGAAAGAATATACAGATGAAAGAAAGAAAAAACACACAAAATTATCACAGAGCAGACACAGGATCTTTCCATTTCCACTGCCTAAGCACTTTGTGAAGGTGCCTTCCCTATTGCCCTATGTACCAAAATTGTTAAGAACTATCGCTCTGCAATCACAGCTTGCAAAAAATAATCAACCTACTTGACAGTAATCATACACAGAAGCATTTTGAGTAGGAACTCCAGATCTTGAATCCAGAACGCTTAATTCAGGAGGTAATATGCTGCTAATCCTGTTATCCAACAGACAGGATTCTCTTTCTGCAATTGTAATTCTTTACAATCATACTAGGGGAAAGTAGTGATTCTAGGAATTAAGCTCTAGCTATCTGCACTGTGGTTTAAATGTTAACTTAATTACAGAGTTGTTTGCTGCTTTAAGAGCTGATTCATTCTACCAATTAGAAAAGCCAGGGTTACTGCAGTTTCATGTTACACATTATCTGTATATTAAAAGAAGAAACACTGATTCAACAGCAGAAATGGGGCACTTTACCATGAAGTACCCTTTCCTCCACCTGGGATCCCACATCCTGCTCTTTCTGATCCCTGCTGTCCCCAGTGTTACCAGAAACCTGTGCTGCACTGCACTGGTGAGTTCAGGGGTGCAACACACCAATATTTCATAAGCATTCATTTCCTTGGCACAACAAAGGCAAAGGATCTGCGGCACATTTGAAATAGTGCTTTAAAGCATGAATGTGACTCTAGATTTGTGCTTTTCTTGTGAATCAATTGCAGGCAAAGAAGCCTTACAAAACCAAAGATACATTTTTGAAAGAAAGGAATAAATGCAGAATGAATTAATAATACTCCCTTATTCAATTTATAATGTACTTTCACCCTGGGAAATAATTCACATTTCTCAAGATACAGCAAACCTGAGCATTTCAGTTGAATGGAAATTGTATTTTGACTTTGGCATAACAAAAGTAATGGCTGCCCGTATTTTAAAAAATACACAACATGCTTAGGAATAGTTCTTTCTCAGAGGAAATCCAAGGAAACCTGGTTTTGCAGAAATGCTTTGGCTCCTCCCAAGCACTCCTGTGACCAAATTACACTGCTTACCTTTTCCCACTGAAAAATACCCTGCAGTTTAAGCAGTCTTCAGACAGAGAATGGAAGACTGTCCTTTTACTTGTAGTCCAAGGAGCTCAAATACTTGGAAGATAACTGCAATGTGAATTCAGTCACCGTGAGACAACAAATCATCCTCTAAATTTAAGAAATTCTAGAGAGAAAAGATATTTCTCTTCAATTTCTTTTGACAAAAATATTTTTCTCCTACTTGGTTATTTTTCATGTTAAGTCACTATATCATTTGCATCACTGGGTTTGGAGGAATGAAGACCAAAGAGGGAAGTGGGGAATCATCAACTCACTGTTTTATAATACAAAAATTTAATAGGAAAAAAAAAATTACTTGAGACATGCAAACATGAGATGCAGTAGCTTAGTTCTACAAATGATAGACAACGTCAGCAGTAACATCCTAGGTTAATTAAGGCTTGCATCATTTTCTGGGCACATAATTTGGGCTCTGGAAGTTGTCATTAGTTCATCATCTTCAGTATCATCATCTCTACTTCTGCAAAAACAAGTGAACTTCCCGACCACAGAAATGGAGGCTTTAGAGCATTTTAGTTTTCTAATCAATATTTAAAATGATTGCTTCCAAATGCACAGTGAAAATAGAGAGAAATTGGCTACTCTCGTGCAAGTTGCAAAAATTAAAGGTAAAAAGGTTGTTAGGTCAATCTCTTGAGGGTCAGAGATGGTTTTAATAACTTTGTATAGAAAGGTAGAACAAAGCTCTTAGAATTTCCTATAATGATATAAGCATAAAAGCAATATATTTGGGGAAGTAACTAAGAGCCATAAACACCTTTTCATAGTCCTTTGCTTCCCCAGTAAATGACAGTAACACAGCATCATTTTTTCCTGATTGATCTATTTTCCATGTTCACATTTCCATCAATACCAGTGCACACATTTGACTGAGAAAGCTGTAGCTGAATATTTTAAAGCGTTTTCTGGCTATATCAAAGACCAAAGCTAGAACACGCATGTCCTAAGCAAACTTCAGAGGGAAAACTGACTGTGGAGCAATATATAGCTTTTGTCTCTCACTTTTGGGAAGAGTGAGCATACACAATCCAGCATTAATCATACCTTGTGTTTCAGCGTGGAAGAAATGGCAAAAGTGGATTCACATAGTGGCTTGTTTGTCACAGCTCATTTCTTCTTTCAGTCAGAAATCAGTGGTATGTTAAATGAGCTTTATAAAAATTTTGGTTTATAGTTTATTAATGTGTAAAAGAAAATTTAAGGTTCTCTTTTTAAAAGTAACAGAGCGTCCGGTGTTTTTTGATGAGCAATCCATGCTGCTCCTCTGCCACCACAGCAGAACATCTCCATCTTTACTGAAAGACAGCATCGTGATAACAGCCACCAGACACCCTTGAGAAAAAAACAACTCACTCACTGCTTAAAAATTCCATCCTAGAGCGAAAACTCCTTCCCTTTTTTGTGTGTATTTTCACACAGGGTTATGTGAACTTAATTATAATGAAGCATGTATTATAATTGTTTTCTCTGTTTCAAGATAATTTGGGATGGGAAAGGCTTCGGTCTCCCTACTTGTCAGTTAGGCTGCTTATGTTTTCATAAGCATAGTCATAAATTCCCCATGGAAAAATAGGATTGAAAACTAAGCCTTTCTTCCTTGCTTATCTCCTCAATATCCAGTTCCAGTAGTATCAGTCATATACATAGAGAGGATTGACCAAAGCAGCATTTAAGAGAGAAGGTACATTTTTTGAGGTCTTTCTCCATTTCCCAGTTTCTCATGTCACCTTCTCATCCTGCTGGGCCAGAGATGTGTGGGTTCCTAGGAAATCAGACCCCAAAATTGTTGCCTCATTCCTAGATACTTCATGTATCTGTTGCACACTTCGGTGTAAACGGGAACAGAAATTTGACTGTTGAAAGAATCCTCTTAAAGGCAGCAGGACATCTCAGACTGAAATACAGCATAAAAGGTATGGGCAGGGAAGAGAGGAGGAGGATCAGGGCTGTTGATTCGAGTCTCTTCAGCTATGAAAAATTGGTTCTTTTATTCTTGCCCACAACTCATGAAAATGGTGTCAACAGGCACAGACTGATTTCTGCACCTCATTAGTGACGCCCATGCCTTGGACATCCTGTGGATATTCTGGTTCTCATGCATGAAAGGTAAGGAAATGCATGTCAGATGACAGAGATTATTCTTGTGTAAAATACCTCTACCTGATGTTTCCAAATACTATAAGCAAAATTATCATTACTCACCCTGCCAAAACAATAGGCTGACGTGAAACTTGACTACTTGGACGCACTGTTGCTCACAGTTAAGCAGCTTGTGGGAGAAAGTAATTGCTTGGAATAATTTCAGACACTGTAATTTAAAGATCAGATTCAAAATATCTAAAGCACTCTACAGTCACACCTAAATCTTCCCATCATCAGCTCCAGTCACAAAATTGGATACATATAACCTTCTGCAACATCGTGATTTTCTGAAGATGGAATTTTCCCACTTGAAAGAGGCTATCTTCATGGCAGAGAACCACTTAAATATCTTATGCTGACTTTAATTTCAGCAGCAATTGAAATGCTGCATCTCAGAGTAGTTAAAAGCTCCAGCATGTATATTATACACAAACTTCTCAAAGTGCTGTGACTTTTTTTCCAGAACAGCAAAATGCCAGTTTACAGTCATTTTTCACTACATCTTACAGAATACAAGATTTGCTGTGGTTTGAAAATAAAATTAAAAACACTTTTCTAAGACCATCCAGCAAAAGTCTTCCTCCTACAATAAGGGACACAAAAACCTACAAGATCCTCTCTCTAGCTACAGTACACAGTGCTTAAGCAGTGCAATTTCACTCGTGTCCCTGCCTTACACCCATGACTGACACTCAATAACAAGATATCAGGGCACAACATCCCCAGTTATGAAGAGATAAATGAGCTCCCTCATCCTTCTTAACAATGATTGAGCAAAATCTGTCCAAAATGCCATACTCCCTCAACCCTGTCAATTGCACCAGACCCTTTCCGGAGGTGCATCCATGGAAAACTGAAAGGGAATCTTGTGCTGCATTGGCTAAAAGCAAAACTCAAGCCAATGTAAGAGCTCTGTAAGAAATGCTAATCATATTCTTGTTTATTACTCTTAAAAGCATTTAACTAAATATTAATGACGTTTCTCATAATCTTCCCCCACTTCCCCACAGAGGCATAAAAAAGTGCAATTTCCATAATGTATTCCTATATTCAAAGCAAATAATTATTAATTTGCTTAAAAACAAACTCTGTCAAAATAAGGCACTCATCTAGGCAGTAAGATTGACTTAAATTATGCTAACTTAAATATACATTTGCATAAGCCTAAGCAGCATTTACTTGAGTGCTGTGAAATATTGCATATCTTAAGTAAACATATTTATGTGGCTTTCTCATGTTGAATTTGGAAAAAAAGTAAACTTGAAAATGCAGACAGTTCTATCTCAATAACTTTAAGATGATGAAAACAGCAAGAAATGAGACTTAATGTAAGTCCCCCGTGCTCTTTTTTGTTTGCTCATTTCATCAAAGCAGGCACTGAAAGGCAGAATCTGTCATCATCTCCATAGCAGGCTTTCTGAATACTGTTAATTGATACAACACAATAAACCCTGCAGCAATCGATAGTATTTTGGAATCAAAATAGCTTTTTAGTGTATTTATAGCAACACAAAAAACTCTGGGGGCTGGAAAAACCTTTCACTGCACAAATAGTACACTGTGGTCAGGGAAATTACACAGAAACCACCACGTCCCAAGCTGATCTGGTACTGAGGAGAAGCTGGATAAAATACAAGAAAAAAACCGGTATTTTATATTTATCTTTATGTCCAGGGGAAAGTAATTCACCACTCAAAACTTACACGGAGAGTCCAGTCTAATGGCCAGCATTGGTGGAGGGGGAGGCCTTTGTTCTCATGCAGCAACTACTAAACCATCCATGCAGAACTTCACCCTCAAAGGCTGCAGTGGAAATTCAGCATTTATGGCTCTGCCCACTAATGCAGATATCATCTTTTCTTCCAGCTGTGAGTCCCATGATTGTCACCTTGGTCTCCCCAAAGAGGCTGTGTTGCCACGAATGTTGTTTGTCTATGGGATAATAGCTGCACACTGAGCAGAGATGCAAGCAATCCTCTCTTCTGTGTATTCTAAATAACCACTTCTTGTAACCACTACACTATCAAAGTATGCCATGATTTCTATCTAGGTGTTATTAAATGTACAGTAGGGGTTTTCACTGCAATATACAGTTAGAGTTTGCAATGAGAGAAAAACACAATTATGGAGAAGATGATGGATAATGAATCAAGTTTTTCTCCCTTTATTTGGAATATTACTTCTACTAGCTTGTCTGAAAGGCAACTCCTCTCCTTTCTACCTTGACCTATTTTGTGAAGCATGAAAGCAGATAGACACCTCTTTTGTGCACAACGTCTCCTGAACAGTCTATTTGAGAGCCCAACATCTGACAGATTTCCACCCTCAATAACCTTATTCAATTACAGAACAAATAAGCTAATGGCTTACAGAAGTTATATCTCACAAAGAGATATCAGGAATGCATTCATGCATTTTCTTTTAGTGCAAACATCATATCCTGCTGGATTCTCCTCTTATTTGAACATGAGGTAAAACTGCTGACAGTTACAGTTGAAAAATCTTTCTATTTGGTAATGATAAAAAAAACCCCATCAATAATGCACAGTCATTTTCAGGATGAAAAATAAAGATTATTTGAGAAAAGTTAGTCTCACCCACAAATCTCCATATATTTTTGGGGTTTTTTTTTGCAAAGCTTCGTTCCTGCTCTCAGATTGCACCAAGGTGTAATGAGGTGGCTGGATACACCAGGCCTAAACATCATCTCTGGCACTGCAAAGTGTACAGAGAAAGCCTCTCCTGCACGTCTGTAACACACCTTTTTCTTCCTCATCTGCAGGGACAGTGGCTTTCTAAGGTGCAATGCAAAAAACCAAAACAAAACATGCTGAATCTCTGCCTTTGCCAAATTTTTATTCTTTTCTTGCCCTTTTTTAAAAATCAAGATCAGTAAGAAAAATGGTAAATGGAATTTTTTTAAGAGATGGTATTAATATACCCTTATCCAATGAACAGGCACCACCATTCATTGCACTGCTGCTGTAAACATACCATCCATATCTTACCCTCTCATTGAATGTCATCTCAGGTTCACAGAAAGTTTTGCAATTCAGAGAGTTAAAGAATAATTCATTTCTATTCCTTCACATACCATCAAGCCCGTTATGATGGCTGTAGTTTCTTTTTCCCAAAATACTTAATGAAGAGTGATTGGAGGGTGCAAGCAGTCGTTTTGCACTTGGACTTTGAAGGCTTGGTGTTGACCTGATTACATTGGGTTTCACGGCAGGATGTATCTCTGTTTGAGACAAAAGAAAGAGAGAGAGAAATGACATCTACTTGATTTTAAAATAAATAAAACAATCTATTCCACATATGAAATTTACTTTTGATTTCAGTGAAAACAAAGTTCCTTTTGCACTTGTGTGTTTACAGGACCTTGAAAAACACTTCAAACACGAGTCCTCATACCCACAGGTCCTCCTAAGTAAGAGAAATCTATTTCACTTTAGATTACCCAAGTTCAATTCCATAGTGAAGATATGTAAGGATTTGAGTTTGAACAGCTAATAAATACAAAACAATCTGAAATGGATGTGTTTATATTTTCCTACCCTTTTGAGTTTTGTATTGAAGCTACACGCCCACAGATTTTAGCAAGCATGTAAAAGCATTTTACTATAGTGAAACCACCTCAATACCTCAAGCTATTCAGTATTTTCTGTCACAATAACAAGCTTTAAGGGATCTTCCCACACACAAGTCACAAGGTGCAGGAATCAGGGGGCCAGACACTGTAGAGCTCTGCAGCTAAAACTACCCCAAAACTGCAGTGGGAGCACTCCCATGCAGAGTCATTACTGGGGAGCTTCAAACATTCCAGAGTACCTGTTTCATGGAGCAAGATTATTTTGGAGAAGGAGGAATAAAGAGGGTAAGAAGCAGTGAAGCACATCTGGCCAGCAAATTTCAGGGTGGCAGCTGCTGTGCTTGCCAGGAGCTGATACAGCTGCATGGAAATTTCTCAGTTATCTGCCAGATGAAAGAGGCAAAAGGAAGCATCAGTTGAGTCTGCCTGTCCCTCACCAGGAACTGGCTGAACCAATTAATTAATTCTCATCACACATTTGGGTTCAAAATGCCACCACTGTGTACAGCCTTGGATGGACCCAAATTTGTGTGGGAAGTCAGCTACCTGAGGGCAGGTCCTGTCCCTCTGACACAGCCGCAGGGCACCAGACGCCAGCACTGCACAGGTTATGAGGCGCTTGCAGCCCAATTACAGGAGCCCCCCGATGAGCCCAGGCAGCAGAAGAGGCTGAGAAGGTCAGGGCAGAGGGGCTGGGAGTCAGATCAGCAGAGTCAGCTGCCCAAGGTTAGTGAGAGCAGAACACAAAAATTAAGTACTTTCTCTCTTGCAGGCCAGGTTTACACCTCCTGAAAAGTGCTTCTTTCTGCTTTTCTGTTTATAAAATGGAGCACAGAAGCTGGGAAGATGCAAAAGCTACAGCGAGGCCAGGTATCCAAGGAGGAGCCTCTCCAGCCTCTGCCATCCACGGCTATCATTCAGGAGAAAGAGAAAACATTGCATAAAGTCAAAGCCCACTGCAATAGCATGCTTTTCCTCCTTCAGGAGAGCCCGAAGTCTGACATCCAAGTGCTCGCCTGCCCTGCCTGGAGCTCTCAGTCTCACAGCCTTGGCCAAGCTGTACTGGAACAGCATGCCAGGAGGAGACAATGCCAGCAATTTTCACACTGGAAAAGACTTTGCTTCATTGTTCACCACTGGTTTGGTTGGGGCTTGCAATCACACTCTCCAAGCATGAACACTCTCCCACGAGAAGCTTTGAGAGGGCCAGGTAAGAAACACCAGAGCAGAGAAGTGCACAGGCAAGTATTAGAACAGCAGAGAGTGAAGGCACAGGGAACCAGGCAGTTCAGGGCAGACCTGAAGGGTTCATGCCACCGAATTTCCCACCACTTAATTAGATGAGAGCTTTTTACTGCCATTCACTGCAGTATTCATCTGCTTTTCATACAGAAGAGATTTCATGGCAGCATGTCCCGTTTTTCTTGCTGTAGGGAGCAAGCATCTCGTATTTTGCTTTTTTACTAAAATGGGAACAGAGGCGTGCTTAAAGTTGCGAACACCACTGCTAAGTTTTGCTAAGGCAAAACTTTAAACTGAAATAGAATCACTTGCGCCATTTGCTGAAGGTAATTGGAATTTGCATTCTAAAATGTTCATTTAGCAATCTTTTCCAATTTTCTGAAGGAAATGGTAGATTTCCAGAGCTAACAACACTAAAATATTATTTTATGTGCCAAAGAGCTCCAGCAGCAACCACAATAATCCCAGCAGTTGCATCAACATATGAGAACTCCATCTCCTTTCATCTACAACCTATAGGAGAGGCAATTTTATATTTTCAGGGCGAGCAAACAGTTGAGGAAGGAAGCATTTCCTTCCTTCCATTTGTCTTCAGTTCAGAAATCGCTAATCTTCCATTAGTTAACCACTAAGGCTGTCTTTTCTCTATCTGCAGTAGAGGAAGGTAGCAAGACCAAGCTCTACAGTTAAGTTCTAGAAAGGAACCCAATTAAACAGCCAGGACCACTTCCCAACGGACTGACTCCTTCCTGTGGGGGTCTTTACATCTTACTTCACTCCTCCTCTACATATAGAATTGCTTCAAATATTTTCATGCTTTAGATCAGCACTTTCTAACCAGCTGCCTCATCACACCTGAGCAGAGTAACAAGGCATTTCAGGGGTTTTGCCTATTATCCTTTCATATTACTGTATTATGGAATAATAGTAATTAAAATCTTTTAATCCCTGCTGCTCTTATCCTTGTTCTATTGCCTAGCACTTCACTGAAAATCTTCTAGCCACCTGCATCTTGTGCTAACTCAAAAAACTGACTATAGCATTCAAATTATCCCATTACCCACATAACAAATAACCAGTGAGCCACATTCTGAAATAAAAATAAAACAGGAGTAAGAAACAATGTTTCAATAACATATTAGGAACCCATTTTATAGGACCAGATTGCAGCCTCAAAAAAGTGAATAGCAACAACACCACTAAAAACTTCTCCATTTCTGCTATGTCAGTAGGATAAAAAAAAACCCCAAACCCAAAGTAAACAGAAGCTGAAGTCTTCTACTGTGTCACCTCAGTAAACATCCTGGATCTCAGAGGGGCTTAGGCAGCTGCACCTTTCTCTCACCTCATCTCCTCAACATGTATCCCAGCTGGAAGTGTTAGCCTGTTTTCCTCATAACTAGAAGGTAATACAGGACATTTAATTAGCCAGGGGTTCACCTCAGGGGCTTTGTTGTAGGGAGCAGAGTGATGACTGAGAAGATTACAGGGGATTAGCCCCAGATCTTGAGAGGACGGGGCCTAATTTTAATGCTTGTCCTACCTCACCTGTGGAACCTGCAGCCAAGAGGCAGAACAGGAATAAAGGGAAGTGATGACCCAGGATGTGCAGGGCACTGAAATCCTCTCTGCCTCACCAGAAACGTTGAAAACAGTAGTGACCTGAGACACACTGTTAATCATATGCCAATAAATACCCATGAGAATGGCAAAGCACGAATTTTAAAAAGAAAACAAATGCCTCCTATACGAGCTATGGCATGATATTTAATACTAATTTTTATGAGAAAAATAACTCAAGATTTACTTATTTACTGAAACATGCAAAAATCCCAAATAAACAAAAAAGGTCACAAACAAACTAAATTAAGAAAATCCCACCACGCCACATGGCAAACAAAAAGCCATTTTCTAGCCATGTCTATAAAGCTAATTCAGATGCATGTGTTCAACTGCACTGGGTACGTTTCATATCCCCATAACACACATTATTTTCCTCAGCTGTAGTGAGATACCTTTACTTCCCATACAGTCAAATACTAAGCAGACTCCACAGATACCTGGCATATTTTAGCACTGCTAATCTTCTACCAGACCTTCATGTAAGTACACAAAATGCTGTCTGACACTGTTCATCCATTTACTCCCATTAAACCTACAGACTTAAAACTCCCAGGGGGATCAAGACAACTCTTCAAAGACTACATAACATGGCCCTAAAAAAATGTGGTGTCTTCTAAGTTTACCCACATTACCATTTCCTCTTTAGATGCACAGACAGGTCAGCTGGACGAGCCATCCCCTGTCCAGCTTTCCCCCTTACAACCACAACTCCACCAAGTCAACCAAAGTAGTCCCCTCAATGCACATAACACACACAGCTGGGATGTCTGTAGGAAATTATCACTGGCATTTTTCCTAAATTCCAGGGCAGGAGGAATCCATATTCAGTGGGAATGGCATTAATTCCTCATTGCCCACATTCTTGAAGTTAGTATTTTGACAAAATTGATGTTCTGGAAGAATGGCTGTAACTACATTAATAGCTGATTCCTATTTCAGTAAGGCAAGAGACTTACTGTTTACTTTGATCTAGTACAAAAAAACCTCCTGGTGTTTGAAATTACAGGCAAAACATCTAGACTGAGACCTACACTCAGCTTCACTGCTGTAGAACAGGATTAATATACAGCAAAATTATTCACTGCTTCTCTGATCAATGAATTCATTTCTATATTCATTTGAGGACTAACAGCCTCTGGGTTACCACAATTCTTATATGACTGTGCAAATATTTAATAGTCAGTGATGGTTCCTTGCAAGGAATCACTATTATTAGAATTTTTCCTCTCCCCATTAACTTATGGGTTCATTGTCCTCTTGGCTGTGAACTCAGTACACATTTCATTGCACCTTTTTAACTTAGGTCATCAAATGACAAGGTGTGTGTCTTAGTGTGGCTGAGGTCCCCTCCTTTTCAGTAAAAAGTAATATTGCAAACAGATTCAAAGGGCACAGTAGAGCAGCCCTGAGCATACTGAGTATCCCTCCTTTGAGCAGCTATTCTTTTTATTTAGACAGCCAGACTATTTTCCACATTCTAAATTACATCAGTTTTCACTCTGACAATTTAAAGCAGTATCAGGAGGACTTCTGCCTATATCCTGCAAGTTCAACCATGCAGTTTTGCAACTGATAATGGACCATTATTATTATTATTATTAATTTATTAACTTCAGAGTTTTTTCTTGTTACTAAAAGCATAAATCTCTCTTTCTGTGCATACCAGATTATGAAGCTTCAGTACACACTGAAAGTTCGTTTGGGTTGTTCTTTGGAGGCAGATACCCACCTAAATACCCAATGATACATGACAGTGGTTTTCTGGTGCTTTTTATCTTCAGAGGATTCCCAGCAAGTTCACAATGTCGATCTGCATCTGAGAATTTTAAAGAATAAAACTCAGTTTAAATATTTTACCATTACAAACAGATTTAGGACACACCAACCAGTTTTGGACTTGTATTTTTAACACAATTTTCTTTTTTTCCTTTTAGCCCACCTTTCAGATGCTCCTTTTTTTTTTTATCAATACTTCTAATCATGGATATTTGAAGGCAGGATATATCCTCATTCATGCAAGTGAGGTTATGATTTTTTAAGTTAATGTGAGTTTTAACACCAATATGACTGTATTTTTTGCTTACAAAGTCTTTCTGGAGATAGTCAGCCAGGCAAATGAAACACAGATGAAAACATGAGTAGTAAAAGAAATGCAGTTTGTGCTATTAAAAATAATTTACATTGAATTCTTTTTTGTTTCCTACAAGATTCTCTGTCTCTAAATGGGGTAATGCAGAGGTAAGGATTTAAAGCTGGGACTACAGCTTTTTGTCACACAACTCTTCGCTGTAAACTTTTGAACAAAATGGTCAGTTGTAACCATGTATTACAGAGCTCAAAGGTCTCAAAGATTGTAACTTTCTGCTAAGTACATGAAAACTAGCAGTGCAGCAACTGCCTTAAATTTCCCGCTGCTACTGTGAACACACAAGCAGAGATTCCATCCATGTGTCCCAAACACAAAGTGTTAACATAAAGAGGCTCATGGTTAGACAATGAAGTCAATCAACTTAAGGCAAAGATTCATGAGGCACTAGGTTTCCGTAAAGAACTTCAAGACTAACGGAAATATAATTTTTTAAAAAATTATTCAGAATGATTGGGTTATCTGTCTTCCACAAGCACATAAAAATCCTCATATCGAGCTTCCAGTATCCCTAGAAAACAGGTATTTTGTTCTGGACAAAACTGCATTCATACGGTGATTGTACAGGTCGAGAGTTGTCTCACATGGAATTGATCCCCACAAACACCCACCTATATGTATTCCTTCCTTTGCACATGCAGATCTGCATTTTCTAACAAGTTTTACAGGAGGGACACATTATAAATAGATTATAATTGGCAACTCCACCCTGTGTTTCACCAAACTCTTCCTGTTTGCTTCATTCCAGCACATGAGACAGAGTAAATAGTGACAGGAATAGGATAAGACACCATATAGAACAATTCACAATCCCTTTATCCATTCTAATCTAGATCTGTGCAAAAATCATGAAGATCATGAATGCACAGCAATAGCTGGAATAAGTATTTCAGATGTTCAAGATGTTTTCAGTGCAGCAGACAAAGACACAACTTACTTTAATAGAATAAGGAATCTTCCTGAAATTCTGGAAATACCAATGGGTTCCAAAGGTTCTAGAGCCCTAATGCTGAGTACATGATGTACTTTATTTTTTCTTAATCACAAAATAGACTGTGTTCAGAAAAAAAAAAAAAAAAGGCACAAACCGGGTGCCTGGAATATTTTTAATATTTCACAACACCTGAAATATTTTAAGTGGTGGAACAGAATGATGTCTCCACCGACTCCCTCAGTAAAATAAGCAGAGGCTATACAGTATTTTATAGTTACTTTGAGAACAGCAAACCTCGCCTAAGAAGTAATTAGCAAGAAAATTTTCCATCTACGTGTCTTCACTGTAAAGAAAGATATTGAATCATGGAGTGGTATAAATATGCTGCCTGGGAATACATACTGCAAGGAGAGCACAATTTACATGCTTGAGATAAAGCACGTTCACCAAAGGTGAGTATTCCGAAGCACACCTATCTATTGAAACAGTAAAGTATGCTTAACAGCAGCAAACTTTGATCCACAATAAGGTGCTCCCATAAAAAGTATAATAAAGTTTATGATCTTTATGCAGAACACAGAAAAAAACACAGAAGTTGGATTGTGCATCACTCTCAAGTGTACAACCAGAGAATAAAATTTGGGTAGGAACGTCTCAAAACTCCCAAAATTTAAAGCAAGTCCTAAAATCAAATATGAGCTTTTACAGGAACAATAAAAGTCTTAGTAAGATCAGTGACATAGTGGAAGCTATGGGAAAAAAATACATTTATAACAAGAAGGAATCTTATATTTTTTAGTATATTTTTCAAACATAGCAAAAGCAGGAAGTGTGCTGGTGTCTGTAGTGATAGATTATAAAGGTGTGAGGCAAATACACAAGAAAGATAAAGGCACAGAAGAAAAGTGAAACTCATTCTTTGCAACAGTGTTCATTGCAGAAGCACTTAAAGAAGCTCACTTCCAAAATACTTTTACGAGGGAAGTGTGAGAACTGTGTCACATTAAAGTGTCCATAGGAAATATTTCAAAGCAAACTGGTTAATGAGTAAAACCAAGTTACCAGGACCAGGTGGAATTCATCCAAACTGCTGAGCAGACATGTTGCTGGTGATTAAGGAAGGCTTAAAAGGTCTTGCTTCAAGGGAACAAAAATGGGGCAAATGTGGTAACACTTTTCAGTAAGTAGGGCTGCAGAGTGGCAAAAGGTTGCATTATTAATAGAGGCACATGGTTAAATCTGGAAACATCAGGGGAGCCAACAAAGACCTTGGAAGAGAAAACAAGTTTAATGTGTTCTCATTACTCAGTCGTGTGTCCTTGCAGCAAGAAGGACGATGGCGTTCTGGGCCTCACGAGCGCCCGGCAGGGCGAGGGAGGGAGGTCACCTCTCCCCTCAGCCCGTGGGAAACAACGGCCAGAGCCCGCATTCAGCTCTGGGATCCCCACCATGGAAGAGATACAGGCACACCGGAGCACAGGCAGCTGATGGAGAGTCACCAAGCTGATTGGGTGTTTGAGTACAGGACATACAGGGACTGGGGAAACTGGGTCTGGGTAGCCTTGAGATGAGAAGGACAAGGGGACACCTGGGTGCCACCTGCAGCCTCCCAGTAGCAGAGCACAGAGACACTGAGCCAGACCCTTCTCAGAGGAACACAGGGACAGGACAACACACTCTTCCTGTCTGTGGCAACAGCCAGGCTAGGAGACAGGAAATTATTAGATTTAAGGACAAGATTATTTACTCTGAGGCTGATCAAACACTGGAGCAGGTGCCCAGAGAAGTCATGCAGTCTCCATCCTTGGAGATACAAAAAGTTCATCTGGACAAAAGGCCTGTGAGCACATGAACCTTACCCAGGAGGTGGGATTAGAGACCTCCAGGGTCCCTTCCTACTTACAGGTCCTATAAACCAGTAACTGCCAGTCTCATAGGTCTGCCAGGATCCTCTGAGGGGACCATGACATGTCCACACACAGCTGATCTGGCATCCAACCCGACATTTCAGTGAGCTTTTACCAAGTTGTGTCACCAAAGATCTGTTGTCCAGCTGTTATAGGGTAAAAGAGGCTTTTTCAGGAACTAGCACCTCATTAAAATTAACTGTCTGTGTAATCCCCAAATGATCTGTGCTGTTCAACATATAAAAGGTCAGAAAAAGAAGTGATTAGAGAGCTAAAACTTCCTGATAACAAATCTCTGAGCATAATCAAAGCTAAAACTGATAGCAAAGGATAGCAGCATTATCAAGCAATGCATGCAAATGAATTCTGAAGGGCTCAATTAACTGTAATATATAGCTACAATCATGGCTTCTACACCATCACAAAGCAGAAGTGTGTTCATGCAGTCAGTGTCAACAGCTTCCTAAAAATATCTCGACAATAGATATTTTAATTTATGATTTCTTTTTATATCTAGGCAATAGATATAAAAAGAAATCAAAATCGGGATGTTAGAAATCATGACGATAAGAAAATAGAAAACTTGTGACTTTCTAAAATCATGGGAAATCTCTATGTCGAAGTGCACATAATTTAGGGCACCACAACCCTAAAGAGGATATAGCACAACTAGAAAAATTCTAGGAAATTACATTACAAACCAGAGTGTGAAACAAATTTTTTTTTGAGGCTTTAAACATGCGAAGCATGATGACTGATGTGGGTACTACAGAGGTGGGTGAAATCAGTAATGCCAAAATGAAGATGATAACAAATGAGGCTGTGCTTTTAGATGTGAAAGTATTTTCTAATTATTTCCTTTTTTAAAAAACTAGATTTGTTGGTCTCTTAAGCTTAGAGAGACTCTCATTAGCAAGTTATTTCTCTTTGACATTCCATCATATTTCTGTCAAAATGCAGATTATCTAATGAATGTACAGTGCTCTATGTATGCCCTGATTTGTATTCTTCTTAGAAACTTTGGGGAAAAAAATAGTATGCTTTGTCAATTATTTTGCTGGTTATTAAAATCTGGCACAAATTGGATTCAAAGATAACAACAGAGAAAATATTTTCATCCTAGATACAGCTAAAAGCTCTTCCATAGCTATCAAAATCAAGGATGCAAAACATAGTTTGTGAACCAATACCCATAAATGTTACTCAATTCAGATGAATGGGTAGTTCTATGTCAGAAAAATACAAACTCTACGCTCACAAAGGCAAATCAGTAACACTTTGCATATTCTACTCTTTTCACTTGTCTTTGTTTCATCAAACTAGATCACTAGCAAGTACTGTGTACCACATTTGTTAATAAATCTGAGCATTTAAACGTATGATAAGTTTTCGTCGTGATCAGTACACCCATTTCCAGATAACCATACATATATTATACAGATAATATCTTACCATGTACTGAAAACATTTTGACAATCACATCTACACAAACAGCATGAAGTTATTCAGATTTAAATTACTATAATTAATACCTATATTTATATTGATAAAGCCATATCCAAGCAATGGAAGAAAAAAAAAAATCCCTCAAAAGTCTCCCTGTGCTGAAGCACTAATGTTTACAGACACATGGCTCGTTGCCAGGCATTTATCAACCTGCCTGTGAGCTGCAAACAGATCCAATCTCGTCAGTGACTGCTGAGAAGAATGTTCACTTTGCTTTTCTCTAATTAAGACACTTTCCCCAGACAGGATGGTTTCGCTTAACTTTCTCAAAAAACATGCAGTATATTCAAACTAAAAAGGAGGTAGTGCATGAGATTTAGACCATGAGAATTTCATCTTACCAAAGCAGTTCACCAATTCTAATTATTCCTGAAAAACCATCAGACAAGTTTATTGTCAACAACCACAGTGAATCTATTAAGTTCAGGCAGAACAAAGTTTGAGTTTTCCGTGATGGGCTGTGCTCCTAGCAGGAGGTGCTCTGCCTTCTCAGCCTCCCGGTGGCCACCCTGAGATTGAACTGGGATGTAAATGCAGCATCTCCTCAACCTCCTGCTGGCATCTGAGCAGGGGCCATGCTACAGGCTTCATTAATGAGGAAAATCTAATTCTCTGCACTGTCTGAAGGAATAAAGAACACAGAATGGAACCTTGTTTTCTGCCAGTGGATATAACGGGCTGAGGGAGAGGATGTGAGTGGAAGGACAATAGTAGAAAATGCCCTGTTGAAACCTGGTTTCACACAAAAGATGCTTGGGCCTTAGGTAATCATTGTCGGACTGGAGCTTCCATGCTCCTCCGAGACAACTGAAGTACCTGCAGATGCATTCAGGTACACAGGTGGAATGCAAAAACCAATTTATTTAATAAGAGTGCTCCGACACGCTTGTTCAGACAGTCTTTCTCAGATCTGGGAATCAGTTTCATTTACAATCTGGCATTTCAACAAATTGCACAAGACTAAGGGGGCATAAAACCTGGTATGCAGCTGGGATAAGTACCCTACAAAACCTTCTGTCTTCAGATTTTATGGTTTCTGAGTGTTGTTATTGTGCCTAATGCAATAAAGTTGGGAAATGCAGTTACATTTTCAAGAACTGGTTTGGCACACGCAGAGTCAGGTGAGTCTGACAAAGCATCTAAGCAGCCATTAGATTTAAATTTCAGTACACCAACATGGAAAACAAATTCCAAATCAGTTCTTGGGCATTGTAACCATCTCATGCCATATCACATCACGGGTGACGTGGTACTCTGGCCAGGTTATTATCTAAGCATGACTATAACATTTCTAACACCAACACAGATATTCATTCAATACTCTAATTACTCAGGGGATGCAGCATAGGAAATTCATTACTGCTATTAAAATATTTTGTTAGAAAATCTAAAAATTATTTGCTTCAAGATAGCCTTAGAAAAGGATTCAGGGCATTCTCAGGAAAAGAGAGACTATTTAGTTATAACATTAAAATTTACAGAGTGCACTGAGAACAGGTCACCAGATGTTAGTACAGGAATAAAACTAAAAAACTTTTTTTTTTCTTTACTTACTTTTTTGGCTTTACTAGAGCAAAAATACGACAGTGACAATACAGGTAAGAGCACTGTGATGATTCCACAGAAAGAGAGATTGCCAGAAACAGAACACGGATTGTGGATACGTGTGTGTGTGTACAAAGAAATGTGAGTTAAATTAGTTGAGGTATAATTTGGTTTCCACCGTTAGAACATTATTTTAATGCTGTGTTCAAAAGCCATTAACAATTGTGACTTTTTTTCTTCAACCTATGTTAGGTCTAACCAGGAAGCATCAGAATTCAAAGAGACAAAATTGCAAGGTCCAAAATTTGCTTTGAGCAAAAAGAATAATGAAAGAGACTACAGGGAAAACAAAAAAATGTCTTTTTACTCTTGCCGCTAATCTGATGTAGAATTTTTTCACTCCAAGAAGCAAAGAGAAAACACTCCCAGCACTCCCAGTCTAAAGCAAAAATGACTGTTTCCTGCTAAAAAGCTCACCTTTCCAGTCCTCTCTTTTAACATTGAACACGTGTTCTAGTATGATGATTAACAGTTGGATGAAACTTTTTTCTTCTGTTTTTTCTTTTCCTTAAACAAAAGTTTCATATTTTGAATGTTTTTTACTGCAGTGAGTGAGAAGAAATAAGGATATGGATAAAGGTATAAGGTTCAAGTGAACTTCTAAATTTTCCTCCATGATTCAGCAGAAACATAAATTTAAAGGTACAATACCTTTCTATCAGAATGTAACTTTTATTTTGGATTGAGGACTAAAAATATAATCCTAATCCAGCCTTAGAAATACTTCTTCCACGAAGAACAACTCATTTTATTCACACAGTGGACACATGGTTTCCTGAAATCTGAAAGTTGCTCCTGACTTGCATAGATTTAAAAGAAGAAAGAAAATGGCAAAAGAACAACTAAAAAATTAGACAAGAACAATGAACAGAAATACTCAGCAAGTTTTGGAGGCCTGCAGAAGTAGGTGAAGAGTTTGCATATGCGTAATGACTGGTCTTAAAGTACATAAAGGGAAAATAACTACTCAAAATCAGATTTTAAGCTTCCGTGGAGTAAATTTCTCATAAACAACGCAGACATCATTGGCATCCCAGATAAGTATGCTGGGAAAACATTTAGTGTTAGTCTAGTGAACATGGTTATAAACCCCACATCTAATAATCTTAAAAGTTCTCTTCAATTCTAATACAATTGACAGTACAACGAGCCAGCATGGCTCATCCTGGAATACCAAGCATCTGCTCCAAGAACTGTATCTATGGAAGACTGGGAATCATAGCCAGACAGTGTGAACAGTAAAACAATGTGCTCAGTGCAGATAAAAAAGCTGTTGAAATATTCAGTGACTTTGCAGCAGAATTTACACACAGGGAGGTGAAGAGACTGACTGTTGCTATCTACAAAAACTCATAGCCTTTTGTCATACTATTAGAAATTCATCAGGTCTTTATATTTTGGCTATAAAAAGAACAAGCATAATAGAGAATTTTATTTAGAACTAAAATTTAAAACTGGAACAGAGAAAACAAAAATGATGCAACTATGATGTAATATTAAACATGGCTATCAGCACCATCTGATTGTCACAGTGACAAAGGACTGCATTGCACACCACATTTAAATTATTATGAATCCCCAGCTCCTGATTCTTTGATCAACCCCACTGAAACAAAGTACAACATGTGCAGATCTATAGGTTCTGCTAAGCAAAGGAATAAAAAAAACCAACATAAAAGCACACTTCTTTCATGCTGCCTAGTAGGAAGCATGTATGTCACAGCACTGATTCTCGCTTCCTGCCCCCCATTTTTGTTAATGTCAATTCTGGAAAGTGAATAAGGTAATAGTTTTCCCCTTTTTAATTAATTTGAAATGTTTCCACAGCCTAAGATCTGTTCAAGGCAACCAGACTTTATCCAACGTGCCGGTGATATGCTGGACAAATGAAAAAAAAAAATGAAAAGCAAAAGCGTATAGACAAGAAATGTTTATTGAAAAAGAAAATAAAATTAAAAGACAAAAATGGGTGGGAAGCACAGCACACAGAACTAAGAATTAAAAAAACATCTTACATTCTGCCTTAATGGCAGCACAGTTAATAGGGACAAAGGGACGTCGTGCTGCCTGCCGCAGCCGGAGGGTATTTTTGCAGACCTGACGGGCCAGTTTTGTCCAACACGTGGTGTGCAGAAAGAAAGCCTGACGTGTTTTCACCGCCGACTTTGGACTGCCGGTGTTACGGACCGGAGTGCCCTGTGTGGCCTGCCGGGACAGGTGAGTCCGGACATGCGACTCCTGAGAAAAGGAACAAAGACAGATAACACACACACACCTCAATCACAGCACTCAAACCTCCACAAGCTGCACAAACTCGCAAGAATAATCAAATAGTGTGTCTAAACACTAGACAAAAAACGGGCCTCTAAGAAGCTGTAAACCACAGAGCAGAGAACTCTGAGAATGGATATATAATGACATTCTAAATGAGATATTTTATAGCCAGTTTAACATTTCACAGATAACACATCATTTGACTGACAAAATGACATTTGTACACCAAAAATGCAGGAAGTGCATGTTTGTTTTTCCAGGATGTAGTCAAATAAAGATATGGCAAGGCCTGAGCACTGTACAGTTCTACTTAACACGGGAAAAGGATTAATAAACGGAGTTTTGTAATACCAAAGTTGAACACATATGAAAAAACCAATTCCATTAAACAATCAAATCACAGCAGCCTTGTGAAAGCACCCCGTTTTCTTTTAGAAAAGTTTATCTGCACATTCCTACCTCTGTAGGTTGGCTGGAAGAAAGTTTATCTTCATCTGTCTGTGTGGGCATTTTCAGGCCACCGTATTTCTTCCAATAAATCCAGCAAGATGCACACAACCTACACTGCATATTGGGAGGGCCCCAAGAATACCATTGGTGAGACTGTGGAGCTAAGGAGGAGAAAACAGCACAGGTGAACTGGTGAAGGCTACATTCCAAATGCTGTAATAGATGGCTATATATGGCCATAATATATGGCAATATCAGAGCATTGTATGGATAAATATTTAATATATTTGACATGGAGTGTAAGAACTTGAATTGTTAGTTGCTTTATTGTTTTACAAAAGCACAACAGAAGTCAACTCCAAATGGAAATTTTGGAAATGCTTTTATAATGAATTTCTAACCAGGGATTTTGTATCATTGAGAAGATATTTTCTCCCCAGGACTACCAGAAAAAACCCCCCCACTATTTCTAATCTCACTCTGGAAGACAGTCTTATTAAATTGGATTTTATATCTACTCTCATATAACCTCTGTTCCTGCTATTTCAAGAAATCCAACAAAAATTATCAGAAACACATAAAATACTAGAAAGAAACAATAGCCCTCCCCATGTTCCCCAACAACAACAAGGGGAGGAAAAACACCCCGAAATCATTCAAACAAAAAACCAACTCAAAAGCCCTGCAGCCTTAAAGGAAAACCAAAAATAAATTTGAATCTAGCATTGTGAAGGTAAAGGAATAATATATCAATGCCATCATATTACACTACTTAAACTTTCTGTACTTTATGAATTGCTAAAAAATAAATCATAAAGTAATTTGAATACTTTAATTAATATACTGAAGGCAGCTCTAACTTTAAAGTTATTTATGCCACAAAAGTAATTGCAAATTATCCTCTGTCACATGCAAACAAAAGAACATACACTTTTTTTTTTTTTAACAGCACATACGAAGATTAACCCAAACTCTTGAGTCATTAAAAAAATATATTTACTTACTATAGCAGCTTTCACAAGCCCGACCTATTACTGTGGCTTGTGCCTGGTAAGAGGCTCCCATTGCTCCGTTGACTGCAGCAGGTTTCCCATTGTTGCTGGATATTTGATTGGGATTTGGTTTATTGCTTTAAATAAATTTAAAACAAAAGTTGAAAAAAAAAAAAGTGGTTTTACTAATTAGATACTCAACATGAACACAAACA
This sequence comes from Falcunculus frontatus, assembly GCA_013398115.1. NCBI lineage: Eukaryota > Metazoa > Chordata > Aves > Passeriformes > Falcunculus > Falcunculus frontatus. The sequence goes on from VZRV01001413.1 coordinate 1,165,691, forward strand.
ATCTAATTCTGGAATTCTGATGTGTGCTAACACCTATAAAATCTTCCCCAAACAACAAGACTAATTTTTGTACTCCTCTATGATTTTCAGCATTGTAAGAGAATTGCTACGTAAAGAGCTGCTCTGATACTCCAATTTACAGCCCTTTAGTGCGCTCACATGGTCTTAGCTACTTGGCAAGCTCATAAAAGACCAAGTCTCAGGGTCAAAGCATTAACAAAAGTTTGACACAGCACAGAATTTAAGAAAGTGGTTCTAGTCAGCAGATAAGGCTTTACAAGTCGAGGATGGACGTTGGGTAAGTATAACAAGAGTAGTAACAGTGCCTGCAATACTACAAGGTTGCTCACCCTAGGAAAGTGTCAAACAGCCCCCTGTCTGAAAAAGAATTCCACACCTTCCCACCAACTGCAGTAATGCAAATGTCTTATAACCCTGGCAAAACTCACACATATATCAGGTTGTGTGGTCTGGGTTCTCTTCTAAACTACTTCCTCTCTGAGAAGGCTGATTAACTGTTTTTAAATATTTCTATTTGGCTTTTTTAATATTATTATACTATGTAATTCTTGCAATTATTGCAACTACTAATGCTTCAGTGAAGTAGGACTTCACAGGTCAATTAATTCAGAGAGCATTAATATACTCCTCACTAGGTTAAGTGCAATATTTCCAGAGTTTCAACTTTGTGAGTGCTAATTACCTGCAATACAATGCAAGGCTAGATACATTGATTCCTAAGATGATTATTTGGTACTTTAGGCAGCATAAAATATATTCAAGAAAAGTTAAAATGACAATTGAAGAAACCTTTGCTGTATCAAATCTCTATTTTTAATGCTAACAAGACAGTCTCCTGCCTTCTCCTTTTTCATTATATCCAGCAAGAGACAATTTTACAATTTCCATATATTCTTTACCTTGGGCTCAAGGTACAAGAGAAGGGATCGAGAGACAATTAAGTCTTCTACATTACGATCTGTTGCTTAGTTACCTTCCAGAAAAGCCATGAATTGAAAGGGACTCTCTGGTATTAAGGACAGAACCTTGCATTTACAGGCAATACCTAATGATCAAGTTCAAAAAGGTACTCAGCTCTGAGAATCAATTCTACTCAGATTTCAAATGCAATAAATTAGTCTTGAAGCAGAACATTTAGCAATCCACTTCCCCATGACCATCCCAGATTGGACAGGTATCAAAGACTTGAGAAGTCCTACCATCCCCTTACTGTTGACTAGGGATTTTGTCTTGAAATGGAGGCTAAAGACAGGCAATAAGATAAAAATGCAAAAATCCCACATTTTGAAACACATTTTGTCATCCAAAACAGCTGGTCCCTACTGTGAACATACTGAAAATCCCAAATTGTCCACATGGACCAAGGAAATTAAATTGAAAAAGCATAATGTAAAGACTGAGCACCTTATGGTTTTCCTAAACCACTTCTCTGACAGGTTAGAGAACACTCATACTAGGGTTTTTAGCTTTTTTTTAAGCAGTGTGACTTATTAGAGATGTGAGCTTCAAAACTCACAAAATTTGTTCTGAGATAAGATTAAAATAATTAATTTAAAGGTCTGCTGCTTTCATTGTTACATCTGTTTAAGGGAGAAAAGTCAGTATGAAACATGGAAACGAAACTCTATTGTACGTAATTTATGCAAGCCATCAAAAATCTTTGCAAAGTACTTCCTTTAGTATTACATTTTTCTGATATACAAACACTCACAAAAACGGGAAGTTCATATATATGTAAACTGAATATACCCACAGAAAGCTTAGAAAAAAGTGATTTTGAATCTTTTCTCTTGTCATAATATTGAGGAAATTATGAATATGAAGGAGGGATTTTATCTTCTTTCTGTAAACCACATGTTAACAGAAGCACATATAGCACTGAGTTTAAATCTAAAAAAATACAGATCAAAAGCCCCTCAGAAGAAAGCAAGATTGCATTAATAGGACTTGGTCAAAGATAGAAGATCTGGGGCTGTATACTGTCTTTAATTTACAGCCAGAACATCTCTTGTCTCTAGATGAAGAACAGATTTTATCGCCAGATAAAATTGTAATGGGAAATTATCTGATTTTATTTTATGTAACTACATTAACAACGGCTTCTATTTTGAAATACTGCATTTACACAAATATGAAGTGCTGTGCTACAGGGATTTGGAAGTGATTATTTTGCTTTTTAAATGATAAGGTCCTTCTCGCATGGGTGTAGTCCACAGGTAGTACTTGATCACCTTTTATAAAATTTCTTATCATTCGAGACAGGCACTTTGCATGTCAAAGACAAAGGGATCAGTTAAGCATGAAAGTTTCACTTAAGGCAAGAGTTTCTAGCATTTTGTGATTATATGTCTGCATATAACAAATCCTGTGAAAGTAACCATTAAAAAGATGACTAGGAAAATACCTTGCATGTAACTGCATGTTAATGTTTCAATTTTACCTGTATATTACTCAAAAAAACAACTTTGTTGTTATACTCACTAGGTGGGGATGTATACTTGTTTCAATTTACTTTCTGCTTCAGCCGCTTTCAGACGTTTCTAGTTGAAAAATTAACACATTAAAATATTTTATTATATTAAGACATGAGATTTTATAAAACTGCTAACAATCCACCTTTAAATTATTTCTATTTTGTGATTTCACAAGAACCTCCAAAACAAGTGCTGAAATCTTCAAGACGAAAACCATGAAAAACAAGTTCTCTATTTATAATATTGGTTTGAAATCATAATATCCTGTCCTTCCCAGTAAAACTCACAGGCCTCACATATGACAACAAAACTGTAAAAATGACAATTACAGTGTACATAAACTACATCTACATAAACATGTACGACATAGTGGCTACCCCTCACTGCAGAATTAAGTAGAAACTCAATGAATGAAACTGTGTTCCTCATCAGTCATTAACAAAACTTCTTGTGTGCTCTGTCCAGCCTGAGGCTGGGATTTTATAACACAGTACAAGGAACAGTGAAGTCCACTGACTCTTAGAAATAACTAAACACCTACTAGCATTACACGCCATCAAAACTGTGGCTCAGGAACACCACAGTAACAGGACAGCTATACTACCGTCGGTATAGACTGTGAATTTACTAAATCATTACTTTCTTCGTACTTGCAAAAAACTCAAGCCATTCTGCATTTCTACAATGTTGAGAAGTTATTGCCATATGTCATACACGTAACTAAGATGACAGTTGTCTGAGTGGTAACACAAGAAATACAGAGTTCAGATGTCTATAGGTTATCCAAAACATTTGTATGTAAAAGATGAAGAAAAAGCATTATTTCCCTGCAATTTCTGTACTCAAGACATTACTCCTGTTCACTTGAGAGAAAAAAAGACAGAGAGAGAAAAGGAGTTGAAACATGGTCAATTTCATTACAGAGGATGAAAAAAAATGAGGGGACACATTCATATCCAGCAATAATAAATCAGTACTACTTGTCTTTATCAGGTGATTAAAATTCAGTCCTTCATTCCTTCTACAACAGCCAATTCTCCTCTCTCCTATTTTTTGATATCCAACATTTCCAAGGCTTATAATCCAGGAAAGTATTTCCCACCTTGAGAAAGCTATCAGACAACTCTACTCTGAGAGTCCCTTGCCTGAGCCATGAGGTGAGTTACAGGGTTATTCAGCTTTACTGGCCCAGCAGTCTGAGTAAACCTCCTGGTGTAAACTGCTGTTCTTTTCCACTTCATAAAGCTGCCTCTGTGTTGTCCATTTATAAAACTTTCACTTAAAAAAATTGCATCTTTAAGGAGTAATGTATAACAAATAGACTTATAATCAGTCCATGCCACCACTAATTAATTTCCATGCAATATACGAATTCTTTCCCATTTTTCTCCAAAATAGGCTTTTTTTTTTTTTTTCTCACAGCCTTTTGCTGTTCACAGATGCCCAGTTATGTTTGGAGCTACAGAAGTGAATCCCATTGACACTGCTGGTACAGTTGGAATCTTCCCCCAGTGCAGGCTTGGCAACACTGCTCTACCTTCAGCAGACCCATAGAAAAATGCAAACATGATCTGCTCTGCCTGCTTGGGCCAGTTTTTGCAGGAGCAAGGAGAAAGAACAGCAGCAGCATCATGCTCCAAGTCTCATAAACTGGGAGTTTTTAATCTGAGAACATTTCAGAGCCCCAGTAGGAGCTCTCAGTGGTGAACTCCCCCTGCTTAACAGCAGGACGCAGGTTTTCCACAACTGTCTCTCTTTCCTTTTCATATTATAACCAACAGCACAGAATTTGTTTTCAGCCTGAAAAAAGCATGTGAAACTGCCAGGCAATGGGTTACCACACATTCCTTAGAGCTTCCAAACAAACTGCCTCCATTCTACAAAAACAATGAGTAAATCTTACTGCACACCTACCATGAGCAAAAGAGAAAATACAGTAAAGAGCTGGAAATGAGGAAAGTAGCCCTGAAGCACTGTCAGAATGTAAAGGCATGTGTAGGAAGCTGTATTAAGCCCTCATGGCAGTGTCAGTGAGAAGTGATTATATACACATTAATTAAATTTTAGCACACTTTTAGTACTGGCATGGGGGTTGTAAGGAATGCAATTTAACAATTGCTTTCCTCCTTTATTTACTAAAGTGAATGATATACTGCCTTCTATAAAAAACCATGCAATGTCATTTTAGTATAAGCTATAGTTTTATACATTAAAACTATGGCTAACATTGCTCTTTAAAAGGAACAGAACATGTTGCAGCTTGAATTCACATTGACATACCAACTTTTAAGTACCAAGGGGAAAGGATGCAGAAAGAAAACTACCAATAGCTGCAGTTTCTGAGATGAAACCTCTGCCTATTGAAATTTAGAGACAGAACTGGTAAAAGCTGGAAGTTGAAACTGAAAATATTTAGATGAGAAACAAAGCACGAGTTTGCAACAAATCCCTGGAGCGATACAACAAAGAGAGCTGATGCTTTACCCGGAAAAAAATTTACATCTTAAACAGTATTTCAAACAGGTCTCACAGACTACATTGCAGGGGAGGTCAAAGTACACTAACCCAGGTTTTCACCTGGGGTCGACTGCTTTAAATGAACTAGCACTGAAACTGAATGTTTGTGGGTTTTAAGAACATTTGCTATGAATATCAACTTACAAATACCCCAAGAAATTTCCCTAGATTAGCACTGTTTTCAACAGTGGAAATAAATAACTGAGAGGCAAATATAATTTATTGTCGCAGTAGAGCAATTTAGCTACTATTTAATATGTTCTTTCTTTACAAAGTTTCAGTAAAACCTTTTTGCATTGAATTGGACTTTTAAGGAGAACACCACAAACAACTTTTCATTCAGTAGAATTAATCAGTCAAAACCTGGCCTTCCTCAAACGCTATATATAATGTAGTGGTCACGAGAAGTGCCATATCACCAGGAATGATTACTCAAGGCCTGAATTAGTTTTGCTAGACAAGTTCAGAGAACTTCAACATATCTTCCCTTTGCTTTGACTTGAAGGGAAGATGTTTTCAAAGCAAGGTGGTAGCAATAACTCCACTGCCATTAAATCACCATATTTATAACCCAGCAAGAATAACATTTAGTAACAATTACAATAAAGAAACCTTTCTTATGCCTGACACAACATATCCAATTCACACAAAGAAATAAAGATAATTAAAAGCAAATTTTCATATTAAATCACACCAATCTAGAACTCAGACTGTATTTTAAGATTCAAATATGTGCATTGACCTTTTCCATCTTCCCATTCCCACCAGTCCCCCTACCCCTCAAGCATGAGATTTCGATAAGAATGACTCTGAAATTGCCACTTTATTACTGAATGCATTTTCTCCCTGAAATGCATTCCATTATCACTGCTTGTTCTTTTTCAACAATACCTACAGATACTGTTTTTACTGAACTGTGTTAATTTTTACCATTCCACAGAAAACTAAACAAGGGCATGAAGAAGTTCTAATTCCTTCTTAGGAAGGATTACAGAAATGTTAACCAGGATAAAAAATTAGACATTTAGCCTACACTGGTTTTGTTATTGATGATCACATACGTGACCCTGAAAGAACACATCTAAAGCATTCAATCCTGAGTGTATTGCCATGGTCTGAGCAGGATGTTTTAGGTTTATTTAGTTACAAGTAAAACACAGGCACTTACAAAAGCATTCAAGTTGCAGATAACCACAAAGCCTATGTGTTTTTCTTGTAAAAACCCTAATTCTGTGAAAGGATATGTAATCTTAACCATCACACATCTTGATCATTGTAGCAATAGAATCATAATAGAGCTCTAGAGAACTTCAAAAGGAATCTCAGTCTTTCACCAACCACTCCAGAGCAAGCATTTCAGAAAAAAGCCACATTTTTATCTGATTCTTAAAGATAATCTTGCCCAATCATTAAGAGCTGACAAGATGTACAGCAAAACTCTATTGGCAGCACCTTGCTAGCATAAGAATTAACAGTGAAAAAAAAATGTTAAAAGTGAAATGAATGGTGACAAACCTACAAAAACATGCCTTTATATGGAACATATTATATTCTATTTGTATCATCCATAGAACTAAAAGGTCCTAGTGATACTCCAAGATTCTACTATGTGATAAAAGACCTTTCCCTTACTTTCCATACTCTAACAAGACAATGTAGAAACCATTTCAAATAAACCAGAACAACCTAAAGCAATCATCCTTCTCATACATTTAACCTGAAACAAGTCTAAAGATCTAACAGTACAGCTGTAGTAATTGCAGCAAAAAAATTATTTTCAACACGCTGTCCATAACATCACCATTAATTATGTGCAAGCAAAGGAGCTACAAACTTAAACATTAAATCAGAAATTACAATAGAGTTTTTTAAGGAATTTTATGTCTAAACCAAGGAGTAAATGTATAAAGAGTACAATATATAAAAAGCACCAACACTGAAACCTGCTAAAAATATCCCAGATTGGTAACCAGTATAATTTTAGCATGTTTTTTCTCCAGAGCAACCCAAACAGCTGAACATTCTATCAGAAGGATGAACACATCCACTGTGTGCAGAACAGTCTCAATTTTGAAATGCTGGTAATGCCAAAGCAATGTTTTGTCGGAGAGAACCAATAAAAGGTTCATAACACCAGCAGCCACTTTAACACAATGTATTTTTCTGCTTCTGTCAGTCCCATGGCAGAGCTTCACAGACTGAAGTATTTACTCTGCAGCCCATTTCCTTCTGATCCCCTACTGAAGTAGGAACCAGGAATCCCATTGCTTCAAACCAGTACACAATACAAGTGGCTTAAGAAGCTCTTCACAGCTATGGGATGTACTGCAGGCATCAGAGGATCTGACAATGCAGCCTGTAACAGCACAGAACCACAGGTTTATACCCCAAAATATTACCTCAGGCCTCCCATCGTATATCTTTTCAAGAAGATAAAGAGATTTTTACGCTTTAACAAGACCACATTTTTTTAAGAATGTCTCAGACTGGTTTGTTCTGAAATAGTCATTAGATTACCTGCTGCACGTATCTGTCAGTGGTTTTCCACATGTAGTAATACTCAATGATGCTCGTCAGCGACTTCCAAGGGAGCTGAAAAACATTTGTTACAAGTTAAAGTGGTTCCAAGAAATTGCAATGTCCACTTCTTGTTAAACACATTAAAATCAAGTATAGTTGAGACAAATACTAAAACCTGAATTAATTAATACATTAATTAACGGATTAAATTACAATTTGAATCCATATGCAAACACATTCCAATTAACAATACACAACCTTTCCTTATACCTAACAAGTATTCAGAATTACAATATCACACATCCAAATCTAAACGTAATTTATTCTGTTTAAGCCATATGGTTAAACAAAATGATCAAAACAGAATGCAGATTTCCATCAGGAAACACAGAAGATAATATCTCTATTATAAAGTGTGTCAGATGGAGAATAACGTTAGGACTAAAAGAAATCATCTTGACAAGACTGCGCTCGAGTCTCATGATAATTTTACTCTTAAAAAATACAAAGGATACCATACTTAGTTCACAGATTTTTCATGTCCCATAACAGCTCAGCTGCTCATACATTACCACTAGTTTTGCATAAACTCCCACATGCTTTCAACCATTATCAAGAAACAAAAGGATGTGAGGGACAAATGTTACCCTGAGCAACAAGAGTGATGCTGACAATAAATATTTCACAAAAATCTCTGTACAAACAAGGTACATTTGATAATGACAATTATTTTGGGTGCCCACGTTCATTGGTAAAATAAAAATGTATTAACCTAAGTGTAGGGGAGAAAATTAAGCAATCATTTTTAATTATCACCAAATAATCTATTTAACTCCACAAGGTCTTTCTATAATTTAAATTAGGATGTCTCATCCAAAATTCATGCAATTTTTCTTCACAACTTGGAAACGTTACTAATTTGTCTGTTATATTTTCTAGAGGCATGCATTAATACAAATATTATCTACTTTCTAGAAACGAGGATGATGCTTAGGAGGTTTCAGAAAATACAGGTGTGGAAATTAATCCTTCCAACCTTACTGACCCCACTAGGCATCTTTCTGCATGTCTTAAGCCAAAAGAACAGTTTCCTGCACCTTTAGTTACATTCCTAAAACACCAGAGGAGCACCTTACCCTGCATGCAGGAGCTCACTAGTTTTTCAAGCTGCTTGATTCAGGTTCAGAGTTAGAAGTGTACCACAGTGTATTCAACCCCGAACATTTGCATTTGATTCAAAAGCAGCAGTGTAAGAAATGCACATGCTGATGTCCCAAAAAGTAGTAACACAATTCAGGTTCCTAAAATCCTTTTGCTTTCTCAGGTAAATTATGCCTTGAAATAAATCTTTCCCAGAAAGTCCAGTGACATGAAGATATGTTTGGTGTGAGGTGACAGAAGAAATGTCTCTGTCTCCAGGTCCACATTTTTCCTGGCATCCAGGTGAAATGCTGTCACCTCAACCACCTGCCATTGTCAATTAATATATTTTAGCATATCCAGAGTTATTTTCCTTTCTGAATACTTATTAACATGTTCATGCCACAAATGTTTGCCATTTCTCTACAAAACACTTTAATCTGTTTTAACTATGACTGTGACACCAGTTCATTCACTCAGTAGGCATCTACAATTAAAGGAAGATAATTAAGATGCTTGGACCGAATAACTTTAATCCTTTTGCACTTTGATTCAAAACTTGGTAAACCTGTTTGACAGACTGAGTATGGATAACCTGTATTCCATTTACCTATGCACTTAATGCACTGAACTGCCAGTGAAGCTGCCAACAACCATAGAATAATACACTCTCATTAGCAAATTCTGTTCTTGAAAGAAGTAAATATGCTTATCTGCATAACATTCTTGCAGGAGGAAATTAGCAAAAGCTATCAGTTCTACAAAAACAGAGAGAGGGGAATTTTAAGTTTCTCCAGGGTAAAAATAGATCAATCAAATCAGATGAGCAAGAAAAATTTAGGATTATAAATCATCCTAAAATGAACACGATAATTTTAAGGCATGTTTTCACAATTTTCTAAAGCTGGAAAACAGTTGCTCCTGCTTTCTACAAACAGTTCCAAGTCTTGACTACCAAGGCCATTCCTGCCATATCTGAAATGTAATAGTTATAAATTAGTGAAAAGGGTTGATAATGAAAAACTAAGAATTAACAAGCGTAACAGCTTTTTCTTGCTGTTAGGAAAATAGTTCCATTTGGAGAACTTAAAATATTCATTCTTTTTCCATTCTACTATCCTGGGATGTGAAATAATTCAAGCACATCAAGTAAATTGAATTAGCTTACAAGGTTTAGGTTGATTAGGATTCACACAGAGTCTTAAAGATAGAAGAACCTCTCCTACAAGAGTCAGAGAGTCAACAGTTGATGAAAATTATTATTCAAAAGCTAGACTGGTAACTTGATTACAAATGAGCATCTCTTATGTATGAAAAAAAGGTAAAGTCCTTTACACCATTTAATTTATAATAATCTTGTTTACTAATATTTAGTGTTTGTAGCTTAATACTTGAGCTGCACATTGAACATCAAACAGTGTCAGTTCATAGCAATTGCTGGAAAAGTAAATGAATCTGCCCTTTACAGAACTATCATGTAAGGGCTGCAATTGCAGCTGCTCTGCCTTGCAAATCTGGGCCGACTCGGAAGAGGCAACTCCTCTGGGATGTAATGACTCAGGCAGGTGCTACATCACCCTTCTGCTTCAGGAGGCTGCTACCAATCCCCTTCTGCCATGCAACATGACTTTCTTGCCTGTCCTGTGGCACCACTGCGTGACTGCTTAGGTTTGAATTTAATCTCAGGCACTGCAGATTTAATTTTATCATTAGGTCCTATGTGGAGACTCGAACAAGTTCACACACACACACACACACTATCAGTTCATTATCTTCTTTGCCCTTGCTCTTACAACACATCTAAGAGTACTTAAACTTATCAATGGCTCGCCACTGGAGAGAGGAATGATAATAGATAAAAGTATTATCATGGAAAATCACTGCTTACATGCTACATATTTATGCCTATCTCAACTTGCAGAAACTTTTCACATATCCATGATCTAAATCTCGAAGGACTATTTTCAACGATTACTTAAAAAATGAATGTGTACTTTCAAATCCCAGTACTTTTAGAATGCTACATAGGAAGTGAGAACACATGAATTTTACACTAGAGAAATTAAGATATCCCAAGACTACGCAATGATTAACATAATTGAAAGATTTCAAATTACATAGAATTAAATAAAGACTGTGCACTGTTATTAATACCATATAAATTGAGATATAAAATAGACGTTCTTCTAAGGATTTTTTAAAATTACACTTTTCCAAAGATTTTAAAAAAAAAAAGTGACTAAGAATAGATAATATCCCTGTTCTAACTAAATGAAGCTACAACTAATTAGTGCCCCATATCCATTTGTGCTGCACTCTGTCTCATGGTTAAGGTGCCCTTGGTAGGCTACGCAATGCTATCACCAGATCACCAGATCTGTGTGTATCTCCTGCTTTGGCAGGAGACCATGGGAAAATATCTGCATTTTGGGAAGGAAGATTCAGTGAAAGAGGGAGGGTATCAGGAATCTATCAGAGATAAAATTTGAATATTGTAAACAGCTTCTAATAGACTCATTCAAATATCTATCATTTGAACATTACAAATGCAGAAGCAATTCTTGCAACACATTACTATTCTATATCAGTTTAATGTAGTAGTAGGTAACACAGAAATTATACAGAAAATAAAAATACTACATAAATACCAGAGACAAGCCTTCTGCATACTTGCTCACAAAATGTTAGAACACAACTTATAAGCAGCCAATAAAATGTGTTATATGCTTAAGGCATTTTTAAAAGCCAAATATTATATATTAGGAGCCATTTAATTAGAAGATCTAGCTCCTGAATTATTGTACAATAACAGCTGAGAACTATTTGTCTGTATGAGAAATAATATGGAATGTAGTTTACATTAAGATTTCAGTTCTAAAAATCTATAAAATATTATTTTTCAATAATATTTTCTTGAACTTAAAAGAGCTGTTTCATCCATGATGCAACTTTCAACCTTATGTCATGAATGCAGTGAACATTTTCTCCCTTGGGAATCTCAGAATTAAGCATGCAGATATAATACACCTATTAAAATGTCAGTTCATTAGAAAAACAATAGCCTTCCCTTCCCACCTTCATTCAATTACCTGTTCCATTTCAAATCTGTGAAAATGAAGGAAAGACAGCTTAGCTCATTGCCAAGCCTCCTCCCACTGTCCCACACTCTACCTTGGAAGGACTTCTACATTTACCATACAGTACCTTTTTTTCCTCTCACAAAGATCATTAATAAACTTCTTCAAAGAAAATAAAAAAATCTGAGCTCTCAGAGTTAAGTGGGATGGGATTAATGAGAAAATGTTTCAATCAACTTCAGTCTTAAATAATGGAATTCCTTTGGTTCAAATCTTAACCTTTTTATGACGCCCAACTTGAACTTGGTACAGCAGAGGAAATGTTTTTCCTTGAAAGGAAAAGGCTCTCCATAAAATGTGAGAAAAAATTTGCAGCAAATTACTAGCAATTCCAGCAATCAGTGTTAGAATCCATTTAATTTCATTACTCTGCATTTGAATTAGCAAATTAAAGGTTTACTGTTCTATAGTCTGACACTTCAGTACCAAAACCAGTGTAGTTAGAACATATTGGAAAACATTTCTTTTACTTTTCAGAACTGCCAAAACATCTAATATGTCAAAATAACTCCCTGTAGCACATTTTAAAACCTATCTGAATATAAATTTCTCTCTGCCAACCATAGTAGGAAACCCCAGCTTCCCAAAAACACCCAGGGGAGTCAGCCGTGTAGCTGCTAATGAGTTTCACTGGAAACTGTGGAAACACTCTGCAAAGTTCCTGGACCTTTTTCAGATGCTTGTAAAATCCTTGTAAAAAATCCTTATCAGAATGTCTCAGCATGAGACGTCCTACCTGGTATTAAACCACTAAATAGGATATCTTCTGTCACCATCATTCCAAACAATAGCATTGAACAAGAAAGCATATTGACTTTCAGCCAGATAAAACACATACATGTGTCAATCACACATGCCAGCCACACAGATTGCTCCCCCAGCTAAACCTTCCAAACCTACAGAAAACAGTTACGCTCAACCAGGGCAAAACACAGCTACAGGAAAGGGTACCACTTTCATACTTACAAAGTCTTGTCGAATGTCATTGAAGTCCTTGCCATACTTTTCCAAAGCCTCTTCAAATAAACTAGCTTCTGATGCTGACCACTCTTCCATTTCATCTCTACACAGCACAGGCCCTCCCAGTGGCACTAGAACACTGATGGCACTGCTCAAATCATAGTTGTGTTTATGCAGTGTGTCCATTGCGTGAAACTGGCAGGGACAAGGAGAGAATAAAGATGTGTTTAAATAGACAGTATTCCATTTCAGTTAATGCAAATTCAATATATTATTCTCTATAAGCCAAGCGAGGAGCCTCAATTAATGCTAAATTTAGAATCTGTCTTGATATCATTGTTTTCAGCTGCGGAACATGAGGAAAATAAATGGTTTATTACTTAATCTGAGAAAGGAAATACCTTGATAAAATGTTTACCAAAAATGATATTAGTTTATTAGTTCCTGCAAATTACTAGCAAACATTTCTAAAGAATCCTTAGTTGGTAGAAATTGGTTCCAAGAAACCCAATAAAGACAGTGGCATATATTGACTGTGGGGCCATTTTCAATTAACAGAAGCTCTAAATAGTAACTAAACAGCTGCTCAGACATCTATGAGCTCGATATTCTCATTGTGGGAGAAGGAAGACATTTGTTGTTTTCATTATCATCATACTGAAAGAGCAGCAAGATTTTTGTCCCTTGCTAAACCCCGTTGTCACAGACTGGTAAATAAGGTTTCTTCGGTTGATTCCCTTTCTGTTATGAAAGAGAACAACAGAAAACAAACAAATTAAAACAATCTTCCCACTGTAGGTAACACTGAACACTCCCATTGCTAACTAATGATGGGGAATATGAAAAGTAAACAAATCCACCTGTTGGGAAAATGAGCATCACACAAGAGGCATTTCTGACTCAGCGTCCCAAAAGAGCCCATCACCACAATAGAGCTGGCTGTGCTGAAGCAGGTATCAGAGTTGTAAGAGCAATAATGTTTGTGACTCTGTATCAGCCCCCTTCCAATGTGTCCCACCACAGTGCTGAGCTCCAAGTGTAGTGTGCAAACTCTCACACGGCCACAAACCCAGCCACGAGAAAACCTTTCAAGGAAGGAACACTCCTGCATTATGTGTCAGTATAGCAATTCCAAATGGGCTTCTGCATACAAATCTACCGCAAATAATGGATTTTCCTTATCTTTCGCCATCTTCTATGAATGACTATTGTCTCTCTCCAATGTTCACTATAAGTCTTTGAGCGCTATCAAGCACAAGATTCTGGAACTGTTTCGTCTGCCAGGAGCAATGTCACTTTTATCCTGCAATATATTGTTTTACTTATGGTTCAATCAAATTCACCAGCCTGGAGAAAAGCCATTGTTAAAATCAAGTATTCTATTATGGAAATCCGTAACATAACATCTAAAATCCATCAGCTTCATATTAGAGAATGTACATTGAAATCACTGGTTTATTGCTTACCATTCAGGCAATGAGTAAACCAGGTCTAAAGATTGAACTCTTACAGTAGATGTGTTACTGAGGTTTAAATCTTTGTTTAAATTGCAGCCTTCATGGAAAAGCAGGGCACCTTCCAAGCAGCTGCTGAATCCAGATCTATTCACTGATATCAGTTTTCTCAAAAATGACAACAGAAGTGAATAAATAAGAATCTTGCTCTTGCTTTATGCTGATTTTTTATCTATAATAAACATCTGACTCCGTAACACTTTTCTTGATATTACTAAAGAAAAGATTCATACTGAACTCTGCGGATAAGTGCTGTCTTTGCTGAGCCGTCCTGTGACAGAAGATCACTGACAAGTTCTCTGATAAAAACTCTGCCTTCTACAGGTTTGTCAGCCCTCACCTGCATCAAATTTCCACACTGCAATGCAAATTGTGGTAGCAAAAGCAAGAGAAGCCTGAAGGCATTAGTAGAGGCTGAGAGAAAAAGTCCTGGACTATCTTCTTTTTATCTGCTTTACCCTAAGAAGCAGGAGGCTTGGAGATCTGGCATTGCCTCTCCCAAAGAGAAGCCTGAAGGTCAGAGTAAGAACCACCCTTCCCTAAGAACTCTTGCCCAGAGCATGCTGTCCAGCACAGACAAGGTGGCCCAGCAGAGGAAAAATGTCAGCCACGCGGGCAAGTGGCAACTTCAAGTCCAAATATAAGCAAGAATAAAGGAAGAAACTATCCACCAAAAGCTAAGTAAAGGTTGCATTGAGCTGGAAGAAATGGCATGAGAGGGCATCCTGCAAACCAGCCACATAACACAGCTCCCAAACCAGCTGCAATTTCAGACTGAACTGCCTCCAACAAAGCACTCAAACTGGAAACTGAGTGTGGAATCTCCAATTCAATATTTTAAGTGTGTTTATCTTAGGAGCCACATATATGGAAGTCTAATAAAAATCATTAAAAAGACATCATCCAAAATGCAAAGGAAAAGATTGTTCATATTTTACATTTTGAAGAGACATCCAATATCAGATTGAGGTCCCCACAATAAAGTCACATAAGCTCTTCTGAACAAACCCACCACAAGGAGCAAGTGATTCCATCAACCTGCTTTGATTTAAATGGCTCTCATGGTCAGTATATGCACTATGAAATATCTAGGAATCTGAAACAGAAAGTCTTCCCAGTCTCCTTCTCTTCTGAGAGATCAATTTTCTTATAAAATAAAACACTGCCTTTGAGAACACCAGAAATGCAAGTTTTAGTTGGTTGTCTCAAGTCTTTACCACTGTAAGAGAAGCACATTTATTATCATCTAAGAAGGTAAACATACAATGTTTCTTGTGTTCAGTAGGGCTTACTAAAAGCAGGGGGTTTCCTATCTTGTCTCATTACCTTCCCTATGTTTTCAAAACAAAGGAGCCTGAAAGCAGCCGCTCAGTTGTTATTCGTCTGCAAGAAATGTGTACATCAACCCTAAATTTATCCATGGTTATAATTTGGGCTTTTTTTTTTTTAATATCAGTCTGTTTACAGTTATCTCTGATTAAGACAACTAATTAGGAATAATCGAAAGCCATATGTGTGGCATACAGAAATCCCATTAATAGCACCTCAGGTGCAAGGGTTATCTGCCTTGCATTAAGAAGATAGATGGTGTCATTTTCTCAGTGTTATGCACCTATATCCAAAGTATAAATGAGATACACCACAAGTTCTGCAAATGACTCTACTAACTTTAACTGCTGCTGAAAATATGCTCCCAATTAACATGGAAATGTCTGAAACAGTAACTATTATAATGACAAATATGTCTTTTCTTAACTTAGAAGGAAGTACGTTGCCAAAAAGCAAAAGAGTAGGGTTTTAAAAAGCTGAGGGGGCAGGAAAACGAGAAGAGACAGACACAATAATTAAGCCTTGGGTGGCTCCTCCGATGCCTCATTATAAGATATGCCTTTCATTAAGTGTAATGGAACTTAATGGATCATTTGCAATGGAGAAACATTGGCATGGCACTCAAACAAAGTATCCCTTTATTAGCAGCATTGCACATGTACTTTCAAATGAGAAATTGCCATAAGAATAAATCCATTCTATTAATCACTGAATACGGTATGCAAATAAAGAAGGGATATGCAATATACGGAATTTATTAGAAATTCTTAATCCAACAACATAATAATAAAATGAAAGATGTTAAAGAACTATTTTGATGAACAAAATAACGTATTTAATGTGAATAGAATTGTGTTTGCAAAAGTCATATTAGCAACTGTGAAACAGAAAATTCATTTTGAGTATTACTGAAAGCATTGTATTTTGCCCCTGCCTGTGATACTATCGTAGTCCAGACTAAATTAGTTTCCTGATCAATAGCCTTAGAGTATACTGCAAAAGGTAATAAATTAAATATTTTTCTCACCATAATAACGAATTTATTTTATCTGGAATACAAGAATTGTCCCACTGAATCAGACCAATCACCCATCTAACTAAGCATTGTGTCTCTTACAGTAGCACCAAGGAATGTTAGCTACAATATTCAGGTAAGTCTAATCACAGTCTGAGGTTGATTCCCATTTCACTGACCAGCATCTACAAAGCTTGAGAATTAGGACTTTTAAAAGGTACACCGTTCCCTATTCTCCTCAGTACTAATGTATGTCCTAAGGTACATAATTTTTCTAACCTTTTTTTAACCTGCTGGTATTGCCCATTCCCACAAAATTTTGTGCAACTGAATTCCTGGGACTCTCTATTCATTTTATAAGGCAACCCCTTAACTATTTCAACTGATCTGTTAGTTTTATTGAGTTTCCTCTAATTCTAAAACAACAGTTAATGTCTTTGGAAATCTAAGTCAAACTTGATTCTATGAAACAGCAATATTTTTTCTTCTCACATAGTGTTCCTGGCATACTTTATTTACTGTAGCACACCTTCTCATCTCAGCTAGCATGGTAACACAGAAACAAACCTGTAATCAATATATTTTTCACTTTCTCTAAAAGATGCAGGTGCTTACATTAACAGTGAACAGCATCCTAAGGAAACATTGTAAGAATATGCTAATTAAAATGTTCTTAAAAAATACACTTACAAAGTCAGATTGCTTATGCTTTAGAAAATTTGATGACATATCCATCCAGTAAGTGCAAAGTATTATCCACACAATTTTCAGTCCTCTTTATTACCACATACTTTAAATGACACTGTTGCCAAACTGCACCAAAGGAATCCCTATAAGATGTCCGTTATCCATTCTGCTGTGGGTGTCCACAGCTGTGGATGATCCAAAGCCATGTGTTGTACAGTGTGATTACAAGGGCAGCACTGAGAAGCTTAGAGAAAACACAGGATTTTCTAGTACACACACACACACACCTTGTATGCAGGTATCTAAACGACAACAGGCAGAGAATGAGGACTTTGGAGTAACAGACAGTGTTGAATTTACAGATATAGAAGCTGTAGGATGTTTAAGAAGCCACCTACCAATGTGATGTCTCGGGAAGCAGCAGCTGCACTCATGTGTAAACTGGGTTGCCTGACAGAACTACTGCAGTCCAAGGCTCGAGCAAACGTGCCAACCGCACTGCAACAGAGGAACAGGAGCCACAGTAAATACACAGAAAGGTGTAACCTCGTATCAGACTATGCCATATCTATAAAAGTGTCCTTCTAAACATGGAAGTCACATACCGTTACTGTTAAGATTCAGGTCTTTACTAACAAAGAACAACTTGATAAAGACAAACCACTAACCACCGCAGCAAGAACCCTGACCTTTAGCCCCCAAAAGTAACATGTAAGTACAGCAGCTCAGAAACAAAAGGTACTCAGAGAATTCTCATGTTCCAACCTCTTAATGTATTGATTTTTCAATTAATTGCGACGTCAAAGTTTCTCCATAGCATGGGGTTTACAATCGGGACTATTATTTCTAAAATTAAAATGCTATAATAGTGCTTAAAAATTATAATTCAGATTAAAAAGGGGGTTCACCATGTCCCCATGAGGAAATTAAAAACATTTTATTCACTTCAGTAGTCCATGTCTACTACTTCCATTAGTGAGCCAAAAAAAACATATTAGCTTAGTCTAAGGTACCTCCAAAATCCTGGTTTTGTCACAGGCTTTAAGCAATAATGAAATAAATGGATCTCTCAAGCTACTTAATAAAAACATTCCATTATTGAACTGGACATATTTTTTCCAAAACTTTACTTTTTTTCCACTTTTGTCAATGATTTGTACATGGCATCTATTATATTTAGACTGTTCTAAACTGTAAACATTTCTTGGAGAGCAGTAAACATTTCCTTGAAGTACATCTAAGTATCATGCACAGTGAAGGAAAAGATGCATAGAAAATTTGACTGGGCCCAACATATTATAACAGGAAACAAGCAAAGATGCAGTGACACAGAAGATTATCACTTAACAGATCAGAAGTTTCTCCAGTACCTGGAGTTGTATAATGACTTGAAGTGCACTGTGTCACACCAGTATCAGAAAAAAGCCATTTGTTGCAGTTATGACACAAGCCTTTCTAAATTCAGAGACCCAGTTATGTAACAGACGTAACACAGTGCAAGGCTCTGGCGTAGGGACTCAAGCCTCACTCAGCAATTACACCCCACACAACCTACAAGTGCAGAATTATACCAATGGTGAATGTCACTAACAGATCAACACACATTGCTGTATCCTATCAATCTGATTTTCAACAATAAAATAATGTGCACCAAGACTTAAACTCTCTGAAGTTATAAATGATTGTGGAGAAACTGATAATAATGCAATTACTGCAATTTTATTTTGAATCTCAGAAAATTTATTACTGAATGCATCTTTCAGTACTTGCTGCTGCGGTCTTACAAGTTAAGATTCAACAGCAGTGATTCAGACCCCTGCTACTAACTGCTTAGTTTTCTAAAGGCTATGGAATACATAAGGGATATCCAAACGTTTTTCCACAACCTTTGCTCCCTCTTTGTGGAGATGGCAAATATGAGACAAGAACAGACACACACATTCTATTTTCTTTTTTTTAAAGCTTGGCAGTACATAAAACAGTATTTGTCCACAAATCACTCCCAAGAATAAGGCTCCATTGTGAACACATTTCCTGATAGCCAGTCAACCCCTTTCAACACGTTGGCATTGATAAGGGTTGTAGCTAAGCAGTCTTTCCTGTGATCCTTCTGTCCCTACTGTTCAAACCAGTGAATGTGGCATGACTGCGTTTCCCTTCTGCTGCTACCTACTAGCTTCTTATCTTCCTTTTGCATAATTAAAATTATTTCCTTTTGATCACATTCCTAAAATAAAGTCTGAGTATGCTGTGAACGTTACAAAGAACGTTCTCACAGTCACTCTCTGGCAGATCAAACTTTTGAGGCTGACTTCAGAGCCCAAGAGTGTTTTGTTACCCAGAATGTAAAGTCAAAATTAAGACACAATATAAAGAAGGTTTATTCTGAATAAGTGATAAAGAGGGAAGAACTGATGCACCAGTGGACATTGCTTCCAGTGCTATAGTGAGTAGGAGAGGATTGCAACCATCAGAAGAATGCTGTGTGGGAGTTTGGAGTACATGAGTGCAAACCAAATTAATAATAAATAAAACACATAAAGACAAAATAAAATCATAAAAACAATAGAAGATAATAATAAAAAATAGCATAAAATATAACTGAACAAATACGATAATAACAATGGGAACAACACAAATAAATAATAAATAAGAAAATGCAGGCAGCGTGCCATTTGGGGTGTCAGTGGGGACAGGACAGGGGATGGGGATGGCACAGAACACAAATAGGGGGTGTGGAGGTGTGAGGTGTGTGCATGCCAGTGGCTCTCTTGAAATCAAAGTAACTTCCAGTTCTCCTTTTCCTCAAAACTTGTGAAAAAGTGAATTTCCAAATAAGTGTAGGAATTCTAGAGCATTTGGCTGTTAAATAGTAACTAGGTTCAACACTAAACAGTGATATACAGTATTCTGTATAATCTAGCTATGCAATTCACATCCAAATTCAATACTAATTTTAGAAATCACTAAAATATTTAAATTTTTATGGTTTTCAATTAAAAATACAGATACGAGGAACATATTGATGCAAAGGTCAAAAACTACATTTGTTGTTTTTCCTTGCATGATTTTTTTCCAATTCCACCATTCAAGAATTGTTTCAGAAAAGGAACAAAACAAATAACTAACCAATGCCCTTTCCAGAAGACGCACTATTGTCTTCACCTCCTAAAATAAAACTCAGTATTAAGCCAACGCAAGCTAAACAGTCACATCCTAACCACTAATTTTTCTTAACAAGCTTTCAATATTAATGTCTTGTTAAGCTTTTGGAATTTAAAGAATAATTGTAAATAGTTAACTGAAATTATATTTAACTCAATAATAACAATAATTAACTGACAACCCAAAAAACTGTGCTCAGCAAGCTACTTACGAATTATTCAACATGTAATTAAAATACTTAGACTTCAAACAGAAACCAACACTCCCCACATTCTCCAAAACAAGCTAAAGCCAAAAGTCACACAGACAGTGAATTACACAGGTGGCAGAGAGATGGACAAGACAAGCAATTGGCATTATCAGCAGGGAGATCACTCTCTGCACAGCCTCCATCAGCAAGCAGCTATAAGAGCTTTAACAGTTAGACCAAATGATCCAGTGTTACCTTAATTAGGTTTTCCTTGGTTTAATTATCTTAAAGAGCAGAACCAAGAACGTTCTCTCAAGGATTTACAACAGATTGCACCTGACAACCGTACAAACAAAACAAATGGATATAGTACAGTGCCAGGATGTAAGATTATGGAATAAATCCACAAATTCAGCAAAACGCAACAAGGTCTACGTCCAAAAGACTTTGGAGAGATTGCTGCAGTTGCTATGCCTGCGAGCCCTGCCTTTAAACAAAACTTCAGATTAGATTTTGAACACAGAAAATACATTGCTCCGAATTTCTTATAGCTCAAGTCTATGACATTAAAGGAAATAATTGTTCAAATTTTTGTGTAAGATTAATATTAGTGGTAGTCCATGAAATTAAGGAGCAGCAAACACAAGAGACTGTCCTAAGAAGCTTCCAAAGTTTCAGTGGCTCGTCAGTAACTAGTTCTGAAAAGGGCTGTTATTTACCAAAGAAAATCTGGAACCACCGCAATTATACATCAGGACTAAAACAGCCTCTGCTTCTCCCAGTAGCAACAGCGGTCTGGCATCAAATCAGTTCCAGAAAGTTCTGGATCCAGGCCAGTAACTCTCGATTGTCTTCTACCTCATGTTCTTGAAAATCCAGCTGAGATATACATCCTTCTCTATCTGAGGATGTTTATTTCAAAACTGTTCACTCTTCTACACTGCTTGTCTGTTTCAGTGATACCAGACAAGTAGTGGTATACTCTAGACAGAGCTGTTGGAAGTGAACCACACCTGTGCACACATGAATCTGCAAATCCACAATTCTCCGCAGACACTTGCAAACTAATGAATGAGACCTTTGCCTCACCTCTGAGCTAATATTTTGAGGAAAACAATTAAGTGATCTTTGGTGGTTTTCTACATATTAGGAAAGCTTTTTTCTTTCCTTCTATTTACTCCAATGTTCCTCTTCACTCTAAATTGGAAACAGTCCTAAAGGATGACATTGAGACTGCTCTGAACTTTACAAACAGCAAATTAATATCTGCTTGTTCTTGAAGAAAATATCATGATACCTAAAATACTAGAAAGAAGAAAAAAAATACATCTTCAGTGAAGCCACATGTAAGCAACAAAATACTAATTTAAAACTGAAAATACACCTGAGATTTTCATTGCTCAATTTAGCAAAATCTGACCAGAACATATTCAAAGTAAAATGATGCTGTTACAAAAGACGTTTTCTTTGCATTTCTAAGCAACTGCCTGTACAGTGCTATGCTTCATTATTATCACTTCAGGTATTTACAGCACAAAGGGGGATGACATGATAAACATGAAAAGTCACCTGCCACTATTCTTTTGGTGAAAGACTCCCAGAGTAAGCGTGACATGATATATAAATGTGTTTGCTATGACCAACCTTCACTTTCATTACTATATGAATAGAAATGAAACATATGTGAAACCTTTCTTATCCAACAGAAATAGAATCTGATAGATAAAAGTAGTTTAATTCGCAGGATGTTATTTAAGGCATCATCTATATGCCATCCTGCAATTTCACAGACACAGAGGAGGAGATGTACAGCCCCCTACAAGCAGGACCATGAAAACTCTGCTACAGAAATTTATTCTTTATACTGCAGTAGATCAAAGTTCATTAAAAAAAAAAAAACAAAAAACAACACAAAAAGAAACTCAGCTCCAAGTCTGAATTAGTTCTTTTCAAATGAATTTGGGTCAGGAAATACAGTAATACAAAATGCACAAAGGAATAAATATATACTAGCCAGGCATGACAGACAGGCAGAAACACAGAATTTTTGATATGCCTGGTAAACTTGATGTGAACATATTTTTCCTTTTTATTGCCAAACCATCTGCCTACCATTAGATGCTGTAATTCACCTTGCTAGCAAACACCCAGTTTTGTGAGCGCAGCATTGGCATTGAGATTTTTCACCATTTTTGCTGTATAATTTTATGTTGCAATTCTGCCATTAAATTTAATTACCTCTTTAATGAACTTCAATTCCTTTTACTTCTCACCACCTCCAGAGAATCCAGAAGCATAGTAATACAAACCAATGTCTTTCATGTATTTATTTTCATTTATGAGCTTTGGGAATCTTGTCTACTGCCACTGACTACAACGAATTATTTCACAAGAACAGAGTATTACTGTTTGATCACACCTGTAAATGTTTTTACTTATTGTTCTCAGTTAATGAGTGTATTCTTTTCCTCAGTTTAATGAAAGACAGCTTGTCAGTTGAAGCTGCATTGTGTTCCCTTCCTTACTATAAGATAAATTAATGTAACAAATACACATACAATCATAGAATATCTCCAAATACACCAACATACCATGACTACTTATAACTAAATCAATAGTAACCAACAGAAAATTAATATAAGCATTGTCCTAGAGCAAATTGGAAAACTGAGAACAACACAGGAAGGATCAAGCTCTAATTTAACATGACTAACAAGTAATTTTCCATTCTTCTATGATTTTACATCAAAAAAAAAGGCAGGCATTCAAATAAAGAGAAATATGTCAGATAGAGGTATGTAAAGCCATTTTAATGTCATAGAAATCAAAGTACAAGATTTTAAGGTAGAGATGCAATGCTTCAAGGCTCTTTTAATTAGGTTTCAAAACTCCAGTTTAGCTAGAAATAAGCTGGGACCACAAATGTCTGTAAAATAGCTTCATTTAGAGATATACTCCTTCCAGAAGAGTATGTTGATAATGTAGTTAGATGAAGCAGAATAAAAGAACTATGTTCTTAATGGTTTCACTGAATCATAAAGCACATAAACAGAACTAGAATGTACGAAAAATGTATCATGTAATGAGTTATAGACCAAATTAGCAGATAGAAAGAAAAAAAAAAATGGTCATTTCTTGAGCTCTCAGCCTCTGTCCAGACCAGAGCTCACACCTCCTACTGCATTTGAGACTGGGCAGGATAATTTTTGACTCTGACAAACAAAAAAAAAACAACACAGGACTATTATGTTATACAGACAATAGGAAAGCTTTTATTTCCTAACACTGTGTAACTTGGGACAGAATTAGAAAAAGAACATAAGATCTGGCAACGAAATGAAGTACTCCTTGTATGTTAGAAATGATAAGAGACTGAAAAGAGACTGGAGGAAATGGGGTGTATCTATATCAGTTTAAACTAGGACTGCCGTCAGCAGCATTTTTATCTACAGCATTTTAACCAACAACAAAAAGTATCTCACAGCATACAAACTGAGCTCCTGTCAAAAGTAGTTCCACACACTCATAGATATTTAGTCCATAGGACCTGATTAGAGTTATGACTTAAAACAAAACTGCTCAAAATGTGCAGTGTGGACACTAGGCCCTCAGCACCAAACATTTCAATTCTACAAATCCATTTCTACTGTACTGAACTATTTGCTAATGTGGACAGAACTAAATGGCTGTTGCAGTTTCTCAAACTCCTGTCCTTTGAAGCTGGTAGACACAAGAAACATGGCCAATATATAGGACAGAAGCAAAACTGGTTGATGAAGTTGTATCTTATTTGAATGAAGTAAAAAATGCTGTTGGACTTTTCATTGCCACAGCACAAACATTACCCAAAAGACAACTCAAACTCAGAATACATTAGTCCGATGCCTCAAGCTTTTCCTAACAGATGCTTTTGCTAGTTCAAGCAAGAGCCCTTACTCAAATTATGCTTCAGTAGCAGTAATAAGGTACTTTCAAGATTTGTATGGCAAGCAAGACTATTTGGGGAGGCCAAGGTTGTGGATCCTTCCACTTTTTTCCAAATCTCCACCATTTTTTTGGCACTGTTTCCTCTAATTTCTGCACAGGATAGGCATATTCTTCTATCTTTCTATCCAGGAATTTATGAAATACTAGGGCTTAGTGAAAGGCCCGGACTGACCAGGCATATAAATCTAGGAAAAAAGGCCTCTCATTCCTGAGACAGTAAACAAAACTTCTAAGACTGGGAAAGCTATGTGCCCAAGGTAAAACAGAAATATATTTGTAAATGGGCAACACAAATAAAAAGAGTATTTAAACACCTTCTAAAAAAAACCAACAAAGCTGCTCGTATGACCGAAAAAGCTAAAGCATTTAAGGACAAAAGCAACTCTTCTTTCAACCAGATCAGACCGAAAAAAAAAGAGAAGAAATACTCAATTCCTTAGATGCAGCATCTAAAAAGGATCACTTGAAAATGCTTTTAAAATGTCAAACACAATAGCGTACACATACTTAATGAAAATCACACCTGGGAAGGTATTTGAGAAAAAATCATTCTTTTCATATTTTCAAATTTGCAGACCTAAACATAACCAGAGAAAGATCATTCCAACTGGAAATCCAGCAGGCACAGCCAATGCCTAGTGAACTGCAGTTAGGCCACAGCAGAGCTGTCTGTAAGGACTGTTCACCAGATCACAATACCAGCTCTCCACTGTTACTCAAGCAGCTTTTAATGCTCCTATATAATGGTCCAGTATAAATCCTGCAAGCACACAACACAGTGAATTGAAAGCTGCCACTAAATCATCACAGAACTATTTTTCCAGAAATTCCTAAAAATCTGGCTGAGAAACCACTTAGTGCATCCTGTGAATACAAGTATATAGGAGCTTGGAAACAGTTTCTGTCAGTTGAAAAGCAATTTCCAAAGATGAAAGGAATTCTGTGGAAGAACATCCACAAAGTTGCACCTGAGTAACACCTGATTCCAGATGGCCATTCACCTACCACAAGACCTTGAATAGTTAAATAATCAGCCATGATCCACCATAACAGAAACCATCTTTACAGAAATATATCAACTTAGAAAAAAAAAAAAAATCAGTCTTTGTAAGGGCACAGCATCGCAAAGGATGTCTTAAATAACAGGAAGAGAAAAGCATATTCTTCTTTACGTATTTAATTATTCCCTTTTACTTCCCAGCAGGCTGCTTACTGCTACACTCCTCTGGGAACATTTTTGGCTCCACAGAATACTACTTCAGCTCCCCAGAGTGGCTGAAAAATAGTGAATAGAGGAATTTAAAAACAATGAATGAACTCTTCCAAAATTCACAATCTTCATGCAAATGTTTTCTTAGGGCACACCATAATAGTCTGTTCATACATCTCAACAAGGGCAGGCAAAATAAAAGAAAAAAAAAGGTTTTAGTACTGTATAGAAAGGATACAACACTCCAAGTGGGGAGAGTAAGGAAAAAGCCAAGTGGATCAGCACCTGAACTGTAAACGAGTAAATCAGCATCCCATATCACCCTACACATAAGCTGGAAAATATAGAGCAGCTTTTTTTCTTTTTCCTTCCTGAAATGTTTTGTTCAAAAGGGAGAAAGAAAAAAAACCAAAACCTAGAAACCATGTAAAAGGATTATTTGCCTAAGAAGATTTGAGATTACACTCTGCAAGCAGGTTACAGAAAATACAGGAGATGGATTTATTCAGGATAAAATCCATATGTGAACTGTGTTCTCTGTTATCATTAGAACAGTACCTTTGTAAGTATGAATTAGAGGACAGGCAAAACCCGCTATATCCTATGAATGTAGAGTTGTCCTTCAGTAAGAAACCGACAAATTTTTGAAGGTGTTTTTTTTTAAGTAGAGAAATAATTTTTAAAGGTATTTATTAATTCAAAGCACTTTGATGTTCCCTTCATAAATCTGCATAATCATGTTAATTTATAAAATTGAATTGACCTGATTTTTTTACTAATGAAATACATGACTTCAAAACTTTATTTCAACATTCATCCAAAATAACTGCACTGCATATTATTCAACTTACATGAATATGTGGCAAGTTCTGCACTCATTTCATTTGTTAACATTTTCTTTATTTCTACTCTTTAACTTCTATTTTATGCCATGAAATTCCAAGTACTGTAACATAAGACTGAATTATTATTAGCATTGAAATCATTTACTCTGAGGGGAAAACAAACTGACATCTACATTCAAAGCATCAAATTCAACTATAACCTGAAATACAGGGAATGTAGCATTATTCGAAAACTCACTTTCTTTTTCTCTCTCCTGTATTGGTAGCATCAATAAATATACAAAAGGTCATGGTCTGATTTTCTGTTTTAGCTAACTGTGGGAAAGAGAAGGGCTCACAAAATGGCAAACAGGATGAATAACATGATATAGGGGAATAAATAGTCAGTAGAAAAAGGAAAAGGATTTTTTTATGAGAGGATTTTAATCTTACCGTGCTACAACTAAAAACTGGTCAATCTGACGGTCAGTAAGGGGGCTATCTGGATCCCATACTTTTACTTCCAGCTTTGCCTGTTCTCTGTCATCTAATTCTCCTGTCAAAAGGTAGATGGGACAAAACACTTATTACTCACAATGTTTTCCTTTGTGCAGTTCTTGCACTACGTTTAAAAGAGACATTGTACATTTTTAAACACATACACACGGAGTACTTAACAATCAGCAATTATTCATTTAAATTCCATAATGCAGCATCACCAAAATAAATATCTTCCCTTAACATCAGCATTTCAATTTAAGGAGACATTGTTAGGAAGCATAATATCAAGGAACCTTAATAAAATATTATTATAAACTTGAAATCATAACCTAAGTAAACAATGGTTTCTTTAAATTGTTTGTCTACTTTATCAAAGTCACTGTTTCACTTAAGCCATACTAAAATTAATTTTACACTTAACCAGCTTTAGCAGTTAAATTCTATCCAATTTGTATTCTGCCCCCAAAAAATAAATCATTATGCAAAAATGCTGTCTACTATATTTAGGCATTTTTTTACCTCTTCAGCCACTACATTATCTGTATTGCTAATATAAATCATAGTATTAAAATTTCTGAGTATATTGACTAGTTCCTCTTATAAACAAATATGTAAGGCTGCATCACAAGAAAGTTACTATATACTACATCGTCATTTCCCATCTTCATCTGGCTGAACCGAACAATTTGTGTGCATGGACATGGCCGTAACAATGGGGGTGGTTTCCAAAATTTAATTTGCCCTATGTTCATTGATACAAGAGTATGGCATTTGTATTGCATGGAAGAACAGTGAAGTGTGAATTTGGTACAAGGATTCACGTTCATAAGAAAGCCTTGATCTTGTCTTGCCTACTACAACAATAACTTCTCCTGTAAAATAAGAAACATTTCAGAGGCTCATGGAAGAAGCACTGCGTATTCTACCAGTATGAGAAGATCTACCTGTGGGATGTAACCAACACATTTGTGGCCGCAAGACATGACACCAGTAAAGTCAGAACCACTGTCTTTCCCTGCTGTTTTAGAATAGGAGGGTGTTCTTCCCTCAGCAAACACACGAAAACCACTAATATTTAGCTGGTTGCCAGTACTTGTCTGGGACTTTTACAAGCTACTACAAGAATGAAAACCTGTTGTCAGATACAGCCATTCCGTTCCCTTTGAAAATCTAGGCTGTGTGGGTACCTCTCTGATCACACAGAAGATCACTTTAATCTGTGCTATTTCCTATGACTTAATGAAAACAGCCAGTCTAAACATGCACAGTATCATCAAGACATGAAGTAACCTGTACCCTTAAGAGTCTATAAGCAGACTGCAAACCAAGCACTGGCTCTTCTGAAATCATATTATATATGGTGAGTTCTCTAGCACATTGATTCTGGAAAGAAATTAAAATGTGGTATATATTTATCCCTAGCAAACACACAAGTTAGAACTGCACCATGCTGTCTGGCTAATGTTTCAGGAACAAATTTCACAGTCACATTCTCAGAAAAACACAGTAAATTACTTTCTTCCAATACAGAGGAGATAAAGGATTGGCTGCCTAATGGGACTTCAGCTTCTGTTCAAGCTAATTCACATCCAGTACTTGAGACAAACTGTTAATTTCTGGCATCTTGGATAGGATTTTAGGTCTATCAACTTATTCTATCGATTGCACACCTGTCAATACATTCATTTCTTCCATCTGTGACAGACATTGTGGGTGATATTCTACATTTTATAAATATTCTCTGAGTACTTTATTTCAATCTGTTAATATATAGTTTTTAAATATCTTTAATGTTAGTTAACTGTTTCAGGATATATTCTGGAGATCATAACAATACTCAGGTAGATTACACTTCTCACAAAGAGAAAATATCATACAAACAGCACCAGTATTCAATCAAAACACGTCGCTCTCCTGAATCAAATTTGAAGAAAGAAAAAAAGAATTGCAATACTACAATTCTTACTTCAATTAGAGGTAATTAAGCAATTGCTACCATAAATTGTTGTAACTCTTGATAAAGGTGAATCTGAAATATTGCCAAGCAGTATTTTGTAACGGCAGTAGACATAAATAGGATACAAGCAATGGAATATCTATACCAAAATAATCTAAACATATATAATAATTGCAATATTAAATATCACTGCAACAATGGTAGACAGAGATTTCCAGAAAATAAGTGGAGTCTGCCAAACTACACTTTAAAAAGCTACTTAATTCCCAATTTTCCACTTACATAGCAGGATATAATCATTTAAAGAGGGAAAATAACGTAAACAGACAAAACCATGGAGGCAGCCAAGCAGTGCTGTAGAAATCTTTGGAAAGTTCATTTCAGGAATAAGTATTTTTTTAACTTCCTTTGCCTGTGCTGAAAGCATCAGCATAGGAGGATCACATAAGATAAACAGGTCTTTCAAAATAATAACTATAAACCCTCTGTGTTTTACTTGAGCTGTCAATCCTTAGCAGATCGTGCCTGTACCACAACCTGTAGGATTTTTAATGTAGAAAACCACTTTAAAACTAAGATGCAATTTTTCTGTTAGCACATCAACATTTCTCTTCTACATTGTTGAATTTGATGCCAAAGTATAGGACATTCAACCTGAACAGATGATAAAGTTGCCATAGTATTAATTCGTTATATTGCAAAACTCAGGTCACAAAGGAATGAGGGAGTTTTACTTTCAACATTTTCATTGCATCTGAGAAGTTCAGTTTTAAAAATGTCACCTTCCCTTACCACCAGCTTCTGAGAAGTGCTAGGCAATTTTTTTGAATAGATGGTATGACATACCAGTATATCCAACTTATTCTAATCACTGCTTATAATTTTATTATAGCCATTCTAGTCCTGATGACTAATTTTATTGGAAAACATTAGTAGATGGTTAGAAATACATCTGGTTTACTCTTCATCAATCATTCAATTCCTTATTTCTCATGGCTCTCTTCTAATAAAAACATAAGTTATGCTTTTCTCTAAAAAAGAGGTAAAAAGTTTAGTATTTCAGTTAGTCATTTAAAAAAATGAAAGCATGCCCCTCTAAACAAAAAACAGATGAAAAAATTTACAAATTAAAAGTAAACCAAATGCATTTAAGATGAGGTACAAGAAATTAAAGATCTACTTAGTCTTTCAGATTTCACTTCTTGCAGATAAATACCCAAAAGATACCAGATTCAGCATGACTCTGTTCTTCTTGTGTCCAACTAAAAGAAAATAGCTTGCAATATAAACTATAAACAGCTTTTTAGAGTGAAATTCTTTTAATTTAATAAATACATAACAATACTGCAATATCATATGCTATTAAGATACTGAAATATGAATCTATGTTAGGTTTTATTTTAAAAATGGTTTTCAATGAAACAATACAAATTCCACTTCTAATGACAAGCAGCTGACGAGGTGTCTGATTTTAAAGACACTTGTGATGTATGAAGTCTTATTTTTGTAGATTGCATGATCTGCACTGTTCTTCAAGATACCTTTTTTTACTCTCCTCAAAAAGTAATTTAGCTGTCAATTCAATCCAAACACGCAAACTAAACACCTGCAGTGCTCAGCTTTCTGAATGAATCTACCTTTCAGGATATGCAAAACAGAGGTACCAGCTGCTGGATCCTTAATTTCATGGGACAAAATGTAGTAGCTGTGAGGTTTTGCTCATAGTAAGGCAGTAGATGTATCCATGGACAGAACTGGACACCAGACCAAGAGTTTCAGCCACAGAGTTCCTCCTAGTAAGCAAATTCATTTATTCATACAACCTCCTGAAATCAGCCACTTTTGATGTGTGTGTTAATTCCTCAGACTCACCAGACATCTAAGCAGATAAATGTGAAGTCATTTGTAGAGGCTCATATTCTTAATACTTAGCATATATACAAAAAGTCAACTCAGTGTCTTCATCTTTGTGTATTAGTTTTACACTTGTGAAACATGAATATCTCTTAGCTAACACTGTGAGGATGTGGAAGAGGCACTTGTTGGTTCTTATCCTCCCCTAGATGAGTTCAGCCTGTAACACAATGAAATTCCTTTCACTGCAATAAGGATTTACCAGATGAAGCATGTAGCACGTTTTTGCCCGAACTCTTTCAGGGTATACTATCTGCAGGTAATCCTAAATGGTTTTTTAAACATAGTTTCATGTGCAGTTTGTATGCCATTACCATAAAAATAAGCAACTAATCAGTGAAAATGAGGTTTCATTCACGAACCACATTCTCATGCTGCTATTTAGACAGTCTGCAAACATTTTCTCTAACGTGCAGAGGAGAAAAATATACTCACAATGAATTTTCTTGCACTGTATATGAACAAAGTTCCAGACATTAAGCCTGTCTGTCTAATGTAAAATCTGAGCTTTCTCCTTGGATGACAAGTACATTAGTTCCTCACTAAAACTTTCAGCATAGTCATCCCTGCATAAAATCCTTATTACTCATTTTTATTTAATTTTTTTTATCATTTGAAATTATCACCAGTACAGATAATAAAAACAAATCCAGAAGAAAAGTTCAAAAATTTACACGTATCTCTTCAAAAAATATAATGGAGTAATGTGCAAATAACTTCTCTGATCACAGTAACATGAGAAAGCTTAGATGAAAAGTGTAGGCAAAAGAAAAATTATTTGTTTACCTTTCAATTTCAAAACAATCTCCCCTCTGCCTTAGCTCGCCTGACAGTTATATTCATATCTCAATTATTCAGATAAGGAGTTTTATGTTTACACAAATCTTATGGCAAAAAATTTATGAATGTAAGACATGTATAAGGAGTAGAAATGAAAAGCAGACTACATATAGAGACTACAAATGAAAGATATCACGTAATATAGGCCTGTTACTTGTCTACAAGTATTTAAACTGCTATTGGGCATTTTTAAAGCAAATAAAACATGCACAGTCCAATTGCCACCTATCCTCTAGAGCTTGAGTTTATAAAAAACATTTTATCGTTCTTCACTTGAAAAATCCCTTTTGAAATAGAACTGCCTCCTATGACCTAAAGATCTCTCAGTGTTCAGCTTTACTTATAATTTAATCACTGATGATCAAAAGATAAGGGCCCACAAAGCACTGAAAAGAGCTTTAATTCATCATGTTCTAAATTCCTAGAAATTAACAAGAAAGAATTACACTTGAGCTCAGAATAAACTGAACTGTAACCACGCATTAATGACCAACTTCTACATAATGCTGCATCAGGAATGGCTGGCTTATGGAAATGCCCAGTGCTGGAAGGAAGGAACAAATGAGGCTGCCTCTTTCTCAAAACCCTGCAGAACTGTTTTCAGTTTTTCTGAAATTCCTTAAACACATGAAGTAATAGAGTTTTCAGGACAGCATAGTGAAAATGATTCTGAGTGTAAATAATAACAGTACTGTACTACACATGAATATTAATAGCTTTTAAAATACTTGCTTTCGAAAAAGGGGTACCACAATGCAGAGACACTGTATTCTCAAAAAGAAACACCCCCCCCCCAAAAAACCCACACCCAAAAAAAAAAAAATCCACAACAAAAAACACCCCAAAACCAACAAAAAACCAACCAAACAAACCAACACCAAAACCAAACCCTGACTAAATTAAAATGAAACTGTGGTCCTGCAGTTTTGGGTTGGTTTGTTTTTTTTTAAAACACTTAATGTTTAAAATATGCAAATTCCCTGTGACTTAAGCATTCTAAAGAGAAATAAGACTTTTCATGTGAATAAATGTAAACAAAACAATTTAAAGGAGAACTTTTTGTTTAGGATGAAATGTATTTTGACTTATTCAAATGTAAAAAAACATATTTCATCTGCATCTGCTATTTGTTTTTCATCTTCTAGAGAAACTTAGAAGAAAAATCAGACTTGCAGTAAAACAGCAAAGAAACAAAAATCTGAACTTACAGTGAGTCCTTTCAGGTGAAGTTAGTGAGGTAGAAAATACCAGCAAAGTCAATTAAATACTAAGACGTTGCTGCTTGAAAAGTGATTTGAGTGTTCACGGGGATAATGAGCACATACAAAGCACACAATAAATAACTGTATCCTTCGTAAGACTGACCACCTGACAGAACTCATTCAATATTTGAACAATCTCAGCCAAGGCTCTACAGCTATTATTAACAACAAAATCTTTCTGATGGCAATCATGCACAACCTGCCACACCAACAATGCGGCACAGCCCATTCACGCTGCACTGCAACCAGAGGGCTACTTTAACCATTTCCTTCATGTCGTAGAAAAATAGGAGGTTCATAACAAACAGAACACTGATAACAGAAGCCTAAGTCTCCTCAAGGAGCTAAAGACAGCAGGGTATCATGGCTCTTTTCTTACGAAGACTGACTTCACCTCAAGCATAAATCAAACTTGAGAAAGGCAGAGATGCCTTTACAGTTCAAGGCAGGGATAAAAAGCCACAACCAACCAACAAACAAGAAACCAAACAACGACAGAAAAAACCCACTCCAACTATCCCCAAGCAGAACAACCTGCATAACTCACCTCAACTGTAGAACAGCTTTTATAAAATCTAATTGATAAACAACACCATTTCCAACTCTTCCAGCTTATCACTTGACTCTTAACATAGAAGTTGTGAATAATCTGAAAACTGAAGCTCCGAAATTTCCATGACCATATTTGGTCTTTTTGATCAAAATTATACATGTATTTATTACCTTAACAAATTGTACCAGAAGGCAGCAAGTATTATTAAATAACATCACTGAAAACATTTCACAAAACACTTCTGTAGTACGTGTGGCCAGAGCCCTACACTACAGATTTTCCTTGCAAATGCATGGTTAGTCAGAAGCAAAGTCTTTACTGAAAACAGGCATCAAGAGGCCATTTACATGCGTTTTGTTTAATTTCTAGTAAGACTGATAAAATTCTATAAACATGCTTTTAATTGCTTTTAATTGCCCAGCACAAAAATCACTAACTCAGCTCCCTAGAAGCGAGATTGGCAAAACTGATGTAAAGGATATTACAATCCTATTAAAATTTGACATGAACAACATTGGAAAGTGTATTTTACTGTTTGTGATGATCAAGCATTTGACAGTTAATTACGCAAAATTTACTATATGAGCTTAATAACAAAAAAATATTCAAATCTGACAAAGGACTACCATGTTTAAATTGTCTAACCCTCAAGAAACAGCTCTTACTTTTAGAAGATATTATAGAAAAAATTCCATGTTAACTCAAAGTCAAAAGTGCAACCAACAGAAACCCTAATTGAGAACAAAACATATTTGAGCATATATAACCAGGAATTTTATTATTTGTTGAGATCCATCTCATCTATATAGCTGATCTATTTTAGATATCCATTTTCAGCTGAGATGAATCAAGTCTCAGCAAATCCTTTTATTCTGACCATAAAGGTAAGTCTTACTGGGTTAGCACCATCACACCTGTTAGGTCGGGTGCTCTATTGCAGCTTCCACAAATAGGAACTCCTAAATCTGCTTGTTACATCTTTGCTCCATGCATTCCTTCTGAAAAATCCATTGAAACAGAAAGACACCATCTTATAGTTGAACAAAGATTGTTCTACTTCTGGTATTTTCTAAACAATATTTTGAAGATACCATTTATTTTGCTGCTAATTTACCAGATTTTCTGTCAAATATAAAATTTCAATGCATTTCACACTTAACTTGATGAAATTAATTTCTACAAGGTTCCAAGGCATCCAGAAGCAAACCTGAGTTAGGCATAATCATCTCCTTTTGTACTTGCCCCTAAAGATATTTTTTATTTCAGACTTTGAGCTTTGTTTTCTGCTCTCTGGATCCCAGTGAGGTCATCTTGAATTGACAGGAAACCTGGTTTTAGACACTGACTCTGAACTCCCAAATTGCTGTATGTAGAACAAGGGAGGTATGCAAGCGAGTAGACACACCAGCTCCTCAATCCCAACCAAAAATAACTTTAGGGTTGACAGCTTTTTCCACAAAAATCTTTCCCTCACATACTGCTCATAGAAGACCCTAAAAGGTGCTGCTGTTGTCACCTTCTGCGTGCGCACAAGAAAAGCAGCTCTTCCTTTGATCATACCTAAGCAACTGGGTTTACATTAAATCCATGAACTTATTCTTGTAATGGCAATTTGTTTCACTCACACAGGAAACACTAACATGGCCTCGAAATCATCAGCCCCCACGATTTTTGAAGCCAGTTAAATACAAAAGTTTAGACAGATAATATTTGTGAAACATTGAACTCAGGAGAAAAAGAGGCAATATTTTCTGAATTTTATTTTCTAAGAACTACCTATTGTATTAATGTATCCCGTTCATATCCAGCAATTCTCAAAAAAGTGATCACTTAGCACAAATTACAGACCATATGTTCTGGAAATCAATAGGACACCAAGACACAATATTTGTTTATCCTGTCAGATATTTCTCACAGACACACATTATCTGTCTTCAGAGTATCTGCCTGTCCAATTTTGAACTGAAATGTCTGAATGCAGAACCTTCTAAAAATATTTAATATCAACGGTTTTTAAAAGGGACTGATTATTGTCTTCTCACAACAGAATTAAATCATGGCAACTACATCAACACTAACAGAAATAATCCAGCACACAGACTTTTAACAAGAGAATCAGATGCATCATTCAAATTACTGCTGCAGGTCTCTGGTTTTATGAGTGATTTTGAAATTCAGCAGTGGTTCCCATAATAAATGGGATCATTATGTACCACGAAGTAACAGAACAGATTCCTCCTCATGAGATTACAGTTGAGTTTCACTATTCTAAGGTACAGGAAGCATTTGCAGAACCAGAAAATACAATACACCAAGTCTAAGCATCTTGAACTTTGATTATATTAAAAATCCAAACAGATTGTAGATGAGTTTCTCATCTGTATCTTTACTTGTAACCACGTTTAAACTTAAAATCCTGAAATTCCAATATTCCCAAACATTAAAAGGCTTGAACACTGAGTTTAATAGTTTCCATTTGGTATGTCTGGTCTATTAAAAAGAACATGCTCTTACAACTGAGTTGCAGAAAGAAGTACAAAAACAGTGAAGACTTTAGAAACCACCCTTAAAGTAATTAATTTTCATTCATTATTTCATTAATTATTCTTTTTCAAAACAGAAAAATTGTAGACACTTTGAATACAGTTTCTCTGTACGTCATCCAAAATTTGCTTAAATTGGTCCAACTGCTTCCCTTCTTCCCATTCAGCTCTCAGTTACTTGAACTGCATTAATTCTAAAATGCCCTGACTTCAAAAATTAAGTCAACTGCAGAGCAAGTACTATTTCTAGGCACTCACTGGGTATTTTCAGGTGTGCAAGATGGACTCCAGCTTTTAGTTTACAATTTTGTTTACGAGAAGAAAAAAAAGCTTTGAACAGAACATCCTTCCTACAGGCTGCTTCTTCCTCCATTTCAGAGACTCTCATTCCTCTTCTGTATGTCTTAGTAGGGGGTACTCCTGTCCTTTGCCCACTTCACACTCTTTGTATTGCTTAAAATGGCCAAAGAGAACCCAACTGTGTGCGATCCCTGCTCCATAAAGAGTTGCCTAGGGTCTCCTTTTAAACCCAGATGCAAGAGATAAGCAATGCTGGGCTGGGAACAGGACTGCAGCTGGGAGGGGACCATTAGCATGTGACTTAAGATCATCCCTCCAGGCCATTAAAACAGGAACTCGCAAACAGTCTGGCATTGCTGGCGGCGGCACTCAATTAGGACTAGCAGCCAGTTCTCTAGATAAACCTTCAAACTGAATCATTCCACATCATACTCGTCAATGTCTACTGCTTGTCTCCTTCCATACACCTCTGCATGGAAACTGAAAACTCACTTCCCAAATCAACCCTAACCCTTCCTGCACCCATCAACCCATTTCCCTCTCTGACACGCCTCCATTTTGCCCAGCGAAGTCTGGCTCTATCTGACTTGCTGTGCACTCACAATCCTTAACGATGGGAATGAGCTGAAAGGAGCTGCTGCGCACAGGCAATTAATTCACAGTACCCATTCTCAGCAGACACTTTTCCCTGCTCAGATAACCATGGCTGGGGACAGCTGCCACTGGGATAACACAAGAGCCCACTGCTGGCTAACATCCCCTCGCAGTCTGCCAGCACCACACGGCCTTTCCCACAGAGCTGCTCCTCTCAGCCCCTTCATACCCAAATACATTTCATATATTTATGAAATATATGAGTAAGGGTACCTTCATACG
This sequence comes from Falcunculus frontatus, assembly GCA_013398115.1. Lineage (NCBI taxonomy): Eukaryota > Metazoa > Chordata > Aves > Passeriformes > Falcunculus > Falcunculus frontatus. Next base: position 1,203,127 of record VZRV01001413.1, read on the forward strand.
CTTTAATTTTCCCTTCAGCTAGGAAAAAATTAAGGACACCTCACATCACAGAGGGAGAAAACTGTCCTTGTTTGGACATTACTTGTCCATTACTAGATGTGGGGTTAATTTTTTTCTTGTCACTCTTCTTTTATCCTCCTATTTGCTACAACATTGTACAAATTTCAGAAGGCATTAAAATGACTAAAGTCTTCACAGATCACCAATAGAGTCAAAGGGTCTATAAACTACCTGAGTCCAGGAGCTTGACAATGTGATCTATTTTAAAAGGAAGCAAAAAGGGGAAATTCAAATTAATTGTTGGAAGAGAAATAAAATTAATTTTTGGCATTAGTAATGACCAGACATAAGGAGAGATGTTCACATACATCATGAGAGATCTAAAAGATACACCTTAAAATGAAGCATCTGTAGGAGAGGTTCCAGAACAATTATACACTATGAACAGCAACAAGTTACTTGAGTTTGGACAAGAATCCTCTTAAGATTTCTACAGGATCTCAGGAATACAACAGCTACCAATAGAGACACACGAGCTCAAACCCAGTTGTGTTATACCTAGGGTGTGAAGGAGGGAATGTGAGCTAAACAAAAAATGTGGGCAACTAAGCAGAGTCAAGGCTCACAGCTATACTAGAAAAGTTAGTCAAAATTGCAACAAAGTGGTCAACAGGTCTTTTACCAAGAAAAATCCTGCCTCACGTACTTCCTGAAGTGCTGCAAGAAGATCACAGGGGGACATGAGGGAGCTCAAGGTGACAGCCTATTGGATTTCGAATAGGCTTTAAACAAGTTTTAAGGAAACTAAGAAACCACAAGAGACAAGATCTCCTGGATGGATAAACAGCTGATAGTCTGACTCAGCATGGTCCTTCCCACACTGCCGGGCTGTTTTCTTGAAAATGCTGATTCCAGCACTTAAACATGTTACATTGCCTAGCACCGCACTGTTCTACCAGATCCTGGTACACAGAATCAAATGTAACATAAGAAAAATTATTTTGATAAATTACTTTAAAAAAAAAAAAATCATAGGAAATTGTTATTCCAAATTGTAATAATTTTCTTGAAAATACAATTGTATGGTTGGGATATTTTTTTGCCAGAGAATTACTGCAGATAGTTTCACTAGACTTACATATCATGCCCAGGATGAAGTCATGTTAAAATTTTTTGTTAGATTTCTTTAGAAAATATCCTTTGCTTCAGAACTTTCAACAGAGCTTTAACAGACAGAATATCAATTATTGACCTTCTTTGACTTGGTTGCAGCCTTTCCACTTGACTCACAACACCATGAATGAATGAAAGTAAGCATTACTTAAGAAATGACTGATTTGGCCAATGAGATTACTGTAAACAATTGGCTTCCCTATTTGCAACATGACTTCAATTGTATTTGTTTAGCTAAGCTGTCATGCATTTTACTTTGTGCAAATGCATTTACATTGTGTGACAGCTGCAGTTAGGGCTATGATGGTGTGCATGAGGCAGAAAGAGCAGTGCAGGCATGTGACAGAAACAATAATGCCTTAGATGAACTCCGACAGAGAAAATAAATTTTCCTGTTTCTCCTATTCTTAAGCATTATCCTGCTTCATAAACTATATCCTTAATGCCATGCTAGCACTTTTCTCTCTCTCATTCTCTGCTTTTTAGCCAGCCATGAGAAACAACCTGTCACTGCATCAGTTGTTCCACTGCTTGAGACACACTGGTTGAAATGCCAGAATTCAAAAACATTTGGATTTTAAAGCTGTGAGACAAGTAAGAATCAATGTTATATAAAAGTCTACCAAGCATCTAAATTAGTTTGCCTGGGTGCAATCTCCCTGTACACAAAACATGACTAAATAAAATCTGTTAAAGGTGACAAAAATTTGATCATATTCAGAACAATTTATAAAAGTGTCTTGTAACCAAGTAACAATAATAATAATAATGACTTGCCCAAACCAACACCGTATAGGGTTTTGTTCTTGCTTGTTTAGGGTCTTTAGCTTTGTTTACTGAAGTTACTAGTCACGTGTTTTATAAGCTGTTCATCAAATACAATAGGTGAGTGCACCAGACAGCAGCTTCTGGCCATCACATGCAGAGAACCAGATACCTTGCTCCTGTACAGTGGAGTAGGGATGCTCGAAACAAGATACCCCTTGTCCAAATTCATGCTCTTGATTCTCAGAGATAAACCTTTTTATTCTTGCTTTGCACATAGGAGAAGAATGTTCCCCCACGCTGGAAACAGATGTGAAAATAAACTGCTAAATCCACAGAATAAGCCACTGGAGAATGTGTTGTTAAAATAAAGAAAGGACCTTCTTCAGTATCCTGCTAGCCAGAATTTGAGTCAGTACTATAGAACAGTCTCCTGTCTTCCAGCATATTAAAAGCAACAAAAAAACTTCTAAAAATCTTCAAACTAGAGTGTAGACAGACTGTAACACTTGGCACCGGGGGGGACGGAAGACTTCACACAATCATAACATCATTCAAATCTGACAACTTTTACTCCCAAGTTTTACTCCCAAGAATGGTGATAACAAAAGTCGGAAGAGACTGCGGAAAGAAATCTGCTCTGGTCTTTCTCCAAAGTTACAGTCTTCACTAAATGTGTGATCTAAGCAATTTAGCTACACCATTACAAACAAAAGTGGCATAGATTTACAAGGCTTATGTATTTTCAACCAAATTTAAACTTTGTTTACATTTGTTTACTACAATTGCGTAAACGATTTATGATTCAATGTATCTTAAAGTGGAAAAACAGAAAACAGTTGAATCTGGAATACTTTATTATGCATCTTGATTTTAATAAACCTTTAAGACTTTTGAAAGTAGGTGTTCTTCTCATTTCAAAAATTAAAGGGAAATATAAATTTATCCAATACATCCCTGGGACAGGGAGAAGCAGGTATGCTGCATTATCCTAAGTTTGACCTAAACACCTGGTTCTGCAGTACATTTTACTCAAGGATGCAAAAATGGCAACAGCAATACAAGAAAAAAAAAATCTATTCCCACAAAAAACACACATAGTTCTCCAAAAAACACCAAAAAATCCAAAACAAAAACCATAGTCTATTCAGACAGAACTTGAATTTTTAATCTACTAGAATTCATCAGTGTATTTCCAACAAATTAATTTCATGTTTATAGAGAGTCTTTTTCCTTTTCTGCCATGTTGCGACTGGTCTTCTGAAAGCTAATCTGAACGGTCCTTGGTCATCTGAACTGTCTTTGGTCATCTGAATTGGATTTATATGCCAGTAACTTTGAAAACAAAACAATGGTGTCTGAATCCTTGATTTGTCTAAATTTTTTTTTTATGATTTTGGGGATTTTCTGTAAATATAAAATATGCCTACCAACCACTTTCAAAAAAGTATTCTTCTTTTAGATTACAGGACGAGTTTTATGTGTGAACAAACTTAGCAATGCTTTTTATTTTATTTCACAATACTATTATTAGATGATATAAAGTCTGATTTTTCCAAACTGACAGGATGTTGTCTAAATTCTCTCTTTTAATTTCAGATGATTGCTCTAGACTTTTAAAGAGTTACATATTAGAGCATAATAATTTGGAGATACAGATCACCAGCCGCTTTTAAAAATACAGGCTGAAAAATTTACGTAAAGGTTAAATATCTTCACAGAATCCATATTTTCCAAATATAACCATTCTATTCTATTAACTTTAAACATTGTTTAGATTTGTTTTCATGAAAGAAAAGGCTTGACAGTGAATGGATTAACTTCCTTGCTGTCAGCTTACATAAAGACACAGCAACAGCTGAATTATCTCTTGTTTTTCCTTGGAGGTCAAAGGGCTATGGAAACATTTAGAAAAAAATCAGTCTAAACTACCATAATTCAGATACTTTTATCCTCCCAAAACCAAACTCTTTTTTTCCACCAGCTACTTGGAATAAGTGCAGATTAATCCAACTAAACTGCTCAAGTGCTCCAGGTACCAACAGGTCCTTGGTTTGTGGGCAGCTTCATGCTTCTCAGCTTTGATGGATTATTATTTCCTACTAAAGGCAGCAAGAAGACTGCACCACTCATTGCATTTTGGGGGTTAGTGGGGTGTGAGAAAAGACAGTAACACACAGTGAAATCCTATCTCCATTATATAAGAGAGAGATCATACACTCATGTTACCCAAATCAAGGATTTAACTCACAATGTTAAGCTCCAGAAGAACTTGCTTACTTTAGTTTAAATGAATATGGAATTTAACTCTAGAAAAAAAAAACAAATAGGTAAAATTTGAACAGGAAAAAATTTACTTTATATGTCATGTTCACTATTTCATAATTAGCCGCTGTCTTTAGTAATTTAAGTAAGAAGAATTCAGTAGGAAAAGACTTCCTGCCTGGCAGACAACCCCAGCTTATACTGAAAACCCTACAGTTCAACCAGGCACTTGGGAACCAGATCAGTATTTCCCAGTTACCTCTCACACACACTGAGACAGCCATTTTCACACTAGCCCTCTGGCAAGCTTTCCTCCTGAGCATATGAATGCCTAAAGGACTACTTTTTCCCTATGGCAGGTACATTTTACAGCAAGAACAGCAGTGGACCATAGTCTGTTCATAAATCTGTTCTGAAACAAGTCTGTACGCCTTGTAAACAAACTTGGAAGTAACTTCCTAGAGTTTATTTCTGGTTATTAAAAGACGAGTCAGAATAATAATGCAGGTGATCTATTAAACAACATTCATTGTAAAATAACCTGCCATTTGCCAAGAAATCAGATTATTCTTGTTTTACACATTTTTTAAATAAGCTCTGTAGAAATTAGAAATAATGGGGGGTTTTGTGCGAAAGAAAAAGTATAGCAGTAAACAAAAAAAGCAGATCATGATGACTGGAAAACACATTTCAGGTTACAAATACATATATATTTGGGGCATTCAGAACTCCTTGGACTTAAAGCAAGTGATGTTCTTCTCACATAATCCTTTCTTTTTAAAGAGTGAATACCATGATTCTTGAAAATAGTATCTACAGGAAACTTCTTTCTTTTTTTTTAAATTTAATGAGCAAATACAATTGCAAATATAACAAGACAGCTACTCATACTTCTTAAATGCCATCCAAACATTAAATAAATATTTTACTTGAAATTTTGTTTAAAATAATAGTTTCTGTGTAGCAAAAGACCAAGGCATAAGTAGTTGTGCTAGATTATAAATAAATAAAATAAAATTTAAAAAATATCAGTGATTTTAAAGCTATGTCAAGGCTAGAAATAGTTGTTTCAATCCTGCCACAAAACAGATGAGGCTTTTAAGAAAGACAATATTTTAAAATAAGAAGACACAAAGACATACATTCTCTATGCACTGTTTTAAAAGGGAAAGAAAAAATACATTTTTCACTTGTTTTATTGCAGTGCTATTATTTTACAAAATGGGTTGGTCCTTAACATCTTCTCTCAATGCAGTCTATATTAAATAACTAACCAGACCATATCATTACATAAACAAATATTGAATGCCTATGCACAGACTGGAAATGGACAATTTTTAAACAGCTATTCAAGTATCCTTTCTTTTTCCATAACATCTACTGGTATTCATAAATTTTCTCAGATCTACCATCTTACTTTACCATTGCCTTTATGTATTAGTTTAGTTCAGAAAGTCAGCATGAGCAATAATGCAATATGAGGACTTTTATGCTTTTCACCAATCAAAGATCATATATTTACCTTCCACAAGCATGTCTGGCACATCTGCTTGATATCTAGGCCCCACTCTGATTTCTCCCTTGTCTGCTAAAAGTGTTTTCAATGATGGATCATACACCAATGAATAAAAAAAAGTATCCTAAAAAAAAAAGGACACATTTGCAACAGCATAATAATTTTTAAAATTAGGTTTGCAAACTTGTAATGCCTCCCATTTGGAAATTTGCATACTTGACAGAACACAGATTTGGTACATATATCTTTATTTTACACAATACAGATGTTTCATGAGTACTTTTAAAAGCTAATTGAAACTTTTCTCATCAATATGACTTACTTCAGAACAGAGCAATAATGAAAAGATTCATACACAAAAATATATCAATGGATTTGAAGAGAATTAATGTTAACTGCTTTCTGAATTTAACGTTTCCACTCATAAGTATCTCTACCATACTGACTTTCCATTAAAAATTAGTCTCAAAAAATAAAACACTGTCTGTGTAAACCCTTTTCAGGCACCAAAATAGTATTGGCAAATGTGGCACAGTCACATAAGTATAGGCCAAGTCCTGCTTTCAAAAATATTTTTACTGATTATCAGTGGTTTGGTGTGGAAATTTAAAAATAAAGGCATGCTAATTTCAGTTATAAAACACTGTCTTCCTGTTGTTATATTAAGACATTCCAAAGAAAAATATGTTTATTTTGAAGGCATTTTGCAATACAGTTATCTTTCAGATTCTTGGGGAAATTTCTTCCTCTCTGGTTAAGCTAAGCATCCTAAGTATTTTCCAGAGGAAGGTGAGGAGATACTTTCCATGCAATAAAAGAAAAAAAAGGAAAATTTAGGAGTAAACAAAAAGCACCATGTGAATTCTCCCTTCAGTATCCGCTACAGGAAAATATCTCTATATTTTTCTTCCGTAAGATCCCACATTGAATTACTCCAAATTAATTATTTTCCAAATACAAACATATTCATAATAAACCTATCATTAAAGAGTGTCAATTAAGTTTTTATCCAATAAAATTTTAAAATCAGTGTTTTGAACAACATAATTTTTCTAAGCTATCATTCAAAAAAAGATCTTTAAAGTATTGTTTGCCCATTTATCAAAAGTGCAGCTGTAAAAGAAAAATAAACCCATCCCAATATATACTTGAATAGAAATCACAATTACCTCTTTCTCCAGGTATGACAGCACAGACTCTGTCTCATTCAGAAGTGCAACACTGCATTTTCCCCTACACAAAGATAAGCAAGAACAGTTACTTAGTAAAAAGTTCGAAGTTCAAGTAAAGAGTTTTTTATAAGAAAGCAATCTAGATAACTTTAAACTTCTACACTAAAAATATAGAAATATTATAAAATATAAAAATGAACATTGCCATACTCCAAAAATACCAAATTTAACATCAAAGTAACAAAATAAATGGCTATACTGATCCGAGTATTCAAATACATTGGAATTCCACCAAACTGGGAAATAGTTTCAGTAACAGAGAAGCGAAGAAAGATAAGAAGTTCAATGGCGAACAATAAATACACATACAATTAATAAAAAGGCTTGGATTAAAGAAACATCACCTCCAAATGAATTATCTCCACTAAGTTCATTGTATAATTTGAAAACAAATAACCTAAACTAGAAAGAATATAAGGTTTTACCTTTAAGGTTGTAAAAACAAAACACTTTTTTCAATAGGATTATTTTTAATAATGAATCATGGAATTCTATTCGTTTCTTCTGTGCCCACATTAAAGTGCTAACAACCACATTTCTGTGCAAGTTGCTCAGCAGTGGTACAGACCTGCCCATGTGTAACACAAGTGGTCAATGCAATGGGAGTTTGACCCCACCGCCTTCATCCCCTTCTCATCCCCATCTCCCCCAGCATTGCCTTGCCTCAGATTCCTCTGTCTCCAGCTTCTCTGCAAATAACCTGCAGAATTATTTTTAACAAATGGTATTTTAAAGAAACACTCATGGATGTGGATGAAAAATGTTAAGTGTGCTGAATCATCTTGCTAACAACTCCCATTTTTATATCATTTAAAACTAAACTACCATTTTCTATACATATATATGTGTATGTATGTATGTATGTGTACATATATATATGAAGATGTATTTATTACCCCTTTCATACAGCACCTTGTATTTCATGCACCTAAAGTTTTACTCAGTTTAGTTGGTATTTGCCAGGAGGTTCCTGTGCCCTCATACATCCAGTTACAGGAACTATGCCCGGAACACCCATCTCCCATCTTCCCTCATGGAACAGACCAGAACACAAATAGAGAAAGAGTAATTGTTTTCAGACACCATCTTGATTTTAAGATAACACCAAAATGGGTATTGTAAAAACCTGTCATTCAAGTCAGGGAATGACTCTAAGCTCAACCAGAGGCATTAGAAGAGGATTGCTAATGGCTGATCATTAAGTGAACATACCCAGCTAATGTTTTATTCATTGCCACTGCACATGCTGGGAAAGGGGGATAAGCCACACGTTATCTCCTGAATTCCTCTTCATTGTCGTACCTGTCAGGAGAACTACACCAACAAACAGAAATGGTGGGAAGAGGAGGAAGAAAAGTCTGAGCACAATACACAGCAGAGGAGAAAAAGCCTCCTGCAGTAGAGAAGTAGGAAACCTTCTCGATACCCCATTTCTTTGACGGTACTTTTGAAACTTCTGGCCTTGATAATTCCAAAGGCTTCACTTCTAAAAATTAATCACGTTGTAGCACAAAGTCAGTTTTCCAACTTTATTTTAATATTTTATTGGGGTTTTTTAGTGTAAAAGGCTAACCAGGAGTTTACCTTTCCAGTGTGCTTCTATTCCATACAGCTCTAGGATGCTCCCTCTCTCCACTACAGCCTGCCCTTATTTAACTCCAATTACCACAGAGCTATTCACTGCTTCACTGCCATCGTGACTGCAGAAGTATTTTATTGACCAACCTCATCTTTTATTGCTGGTCCGTTAAAAAATTCATTTTATTTCATTAAGACACAAGATTAGTCCTTGCAGCATGTCTTCTAAGTGAGTGAATTTCTATTTGATGCTATATTTCTTTGTACAGCACTTTAACCATCTAACGGCTGGAGTCACACAGAGGTTACATTTTGTATGCATACATGACCTCTCACATGCATGGACTTGTGTCTCAATAAAGACAGTACTAGACCTACAGTAGACACTAAAATAAAAATAAAAAAAAAAACAACAACAAAACTCTCATTCGAAAATAGGTAAATCATAGATTTTTTTCTAATTTTGACTCTATATATTACAGTTTCTGTAATCTAGAAACCTGCAATACTTAATGATTTAGAATCTTTACCAAATTCATAAAAGCTTACTGCTCACATAACTCCTCTCTTTCTTTCCCATCAGAGGAGAATCTTCTCTGTCTAGTTGCAAATGCTCTGCTGGGTTGAACCAAGCATCTAGTTTGTTGTATTGTCTCCAGCACCCCTCAATCATGAATGCTAAAGAAACAACTTAAGTGAATATTGATTTGCAATATTCTGCAAATATTACTTTAATATTCTCCAACCACCACTGCACTTTTCACCCATTATTCAATACCAATAATCAAAGTGCCCTGGAGAAAAAGTTAATGTCATTTAAACGACATTACAACACAACTTGGGAGTTATTTCTTTAGGGGTGTATCTGAAAACCCATAGCTTTTCTGGATTTAAAAATAGTATTTTCTTCCTTACAGTGCTCTGGAGCTTCATTCCCTAATGTTTTTAAATAATTTCAGATAACTGGGACAGAAAGAGCTATATCAAATAAATAATCAATACAACAGGATAAAATCTGACTGTTCTAAATTAGACAGAGAAAAGAAAGGGGGAGCTAGCTACCCACCAAAACAAATGAAAGAGAGTATACGCTGCATTTACCAGATTATGAAATCAGTTAGACAGCAAAATAAAATTATATTCTCTTCTTTCAGAAATCGTACCGTCTGTGTATTTTGAGTATTATTTAGATTGGTGGCATACAATGTCACAGTTTCATTGTTCTGTTGGCATCTCCTGCCTGAAATGTGTCACTAAACTGAACAAAACTCAGGTAAAAACTACAAAGAATTGCCTGGCTTAAAAAAAGAAAAAAAAAAAAAGTTGTCTACTGTTTTTTCCACATATTAAACCTTCTTCCTCTTATGTGACTCTGATTGTCTGATCTAAGCTGTATTCCTCCAAAAAGCATTCTTGACATAACTGGTATCAAGGTGAATTATTAGTTAACAGCATCAGAAGATCTTGATGTCAAGATGACATCTGATTTTGATCTTTTTCTCAAATTAAAACTATTCAGAAAAATTGTTTTTACTTCCTACAGAATTAGGCAAAATTTATCGTGTAGGAATGTTGAGGGAAAGTTTCAGCAACCTCAGCAATGCACAAATAACAGTAAACAAAAAAGTAAGTTAGCTTTTATGTCTTCATTACAATTTAATTTTGATGAGATTAAGTTGCACCTTCAGAATCCTTTCTGCTCTTAGATGTACTTCATATTTAAATTGGTCATAAATAAACAGTTGTTCCATTGAGCTGACAACAATGCCAACAAAACTTATTCTATTATTAAATCAGCCAGTAACAAAAAGTAATTTAGAGGTCTTGCAGTAAAAGAAGACAATAAAACTTGCCTATATATATATGCTCATGGTATTTGCCAGCTTCTATCATATGAACCACTTAGGATTCAATTTCTTCTCCTGTCCTAGCAACCAGACCCACAACCCATAACTTTTTTCTTTAAAGCATTAATCATGTGAAAGCTCTTTTCACATGCTGCACCTTCCTTCACTCTCATTTGTTAGAAGATTTTGTCTGCTTGTAAATTTGTTGGTATGTCCCAGGTGACTTCAACAGTGGGTTGACAAGTCCTGATCGTTTATACCCATCAGCTAAGGGATGCCTGACAAGCTATTTTTCCACGCCTACAACCTACTTCCATAAGCCTTTCTGTTACAATGCAGAAACGAGACCCTCACTCTCTCCACAAAAGTAATACTTTAGAAAAAGTGCCTTAATGATTTTGTAGGAAAGGATTTCTTCAACAGCAGAAAGCTAGGATCACACAGTCCCAAAAACAAACCTCTAACCCTCTACAGCTGAAACCTCAAAACACAGAGACACTAATGGGGATTAAAAGGAAATGGTAAGAAATACTAGTCATCGTGGTAGATAGAAATCCCACTGTGGTCCCCCCCTCCCTGTTTTAGAGAGCTATTTTTCCGGGGATGGGTGGGGGGCTGTTTACTATGGAACAAAGGAAAGGAGAGTTAAAAGAAACACTAAAAGCTAAATTACAGCTTTGTGAGACACTCATGGGTCAGACTGTCTTGGACAATTCAATGAGGAGCTAATGAAAATCAACACTGTACGTGAGATGTCAGTTACCACGCCAGTCCTGAAGGAGAGGTTTCACAGAGAGTAAGCTAAGACCTAAGAGATGTTGAAAACTAAAGACAAAAACATGCCATATTCCAATGAGACCCAATAGAGGAATGAAAAAAGGGGGAACATACTTTAGACAAGATTGTGACAACAGTCAATATTTAGATGAGAGAAGGACAAGACTGCCCTTACTAATCTGTTACAATGAAGGCAAAAGATGATGATAACGAGCTCAAGAATTACACCAGACAATGTTATGAAAAGATTTTAATATGGTCTGGTTAAAGAACCTAGAGCAAAACACCAAACTGCCCAGAAAATACACTGAAATGCCTTCTTGTTTGCACTGTCTGGGTAATTGTTCTTTAAGGAGCTTTTTCTCAAAGTAATCAAAAATATAGATTAAGGTCTTTACCAAAATTTTAAAAAGCTGATGCAAACACTTATATTTTAAAACTATCAAAATGAATTGAAATGAACAGCAACTGCTTCATCTTTTACAGATCCTGTTTGTTTCCGTACAGCCCTAACTTTTAAACCAGTGGAAGCCTCTACAATTCCTGTACTGCTGTTCTTGCAGGCTGTTCCTTCATGTTTTCACCAGATGAGTAAGACAGCCCATGAGATACAATTTTTTTTTTTTAAAAAAAGGATTTCTTGGAACAGGAGGTATGCAAAGGAAAAAAAATTACAGAAAGAAATTACAAGAAACAAAACACCTGCTGCCTGTTAATCATTATGAATGACAGAAGTGGAAAAAGTCAACCTCATGGGTTCAGGACCATGCCAATGAAATCTCCTATTGGAATGAAGATGCAACCTAGGTGACGATGCAGTGCAAGAGCTCTCCGAACTCATTGCTCTGGGTTCCCACCAAGTCAATGAAACTTTAAATGCATTGCTAATTCAGATACAAGCTGAAGAAAGAAAAACACACATGCAGGCATGACCCCAGAGACTTGGAAATAACAATTATTAATTGCCCTCCTGAATATGACAGAATTATGTTGGATAATTTTGTACAGATATATACCAATTGCATCTTGATGATCTGCATCAAGAAATGTTAGTGTCTCAGTAGACATTTGGAACACAGAAGCATGAGTCACTAGCTAGACAGTCTGAGAAGAAAATAACAGGAAAGAATATTAGGAAATACTATGCTTGTGAGAAAAACCTGATTTGATTTTAACATATGCTGTTACTTCAGTGACAATCAGAGATTAAACTAAAAAGAAGGTGCATAAGGAAGAGGGGTAGAAAGGAGCAGGTGCAGGAGTAGAACTCAGGAGTAATCTTTCTCATATCCAGCATAAAAGGAGAAAAGGTGGGGGAACGGTACAGATATTGAGTAAAGAAGGAGAGAGCTACCTGAAATAACAACACTTTTTTTCCTGAACTGTCTTAAATGAGAAGGTATTTTGAAGATTTCCAATCAAACATTCACTTTGAGCCAAGTCTAGATCCTTTACAAGCAGCCTAAATTGCAATGGTGATCACCAAACCACAGAGTGGAACTGTGGAGTCCAAAGAGCTTCTGCTAATTATATGAAATTGATTCCCAAGTCTCTGGAAGCCAATATTAAGAGTACTTGTGTATTTTACTTTGAAGCACAGTTTAAGGGGCACAGAATGATGCTGACAGACACATACCAATGTCTTCACAGCAAATTTCAAGCTCTCAAGACTGCAAAGAGATTAACTGGGGAGCAAGCTATTGCATAACACTAAAAACAAACAAACAAAAAAAATAAAAATATCATCATAGTGATTTAAACCTGTAATAGATCCCTAATTACATTTTGATTTTTTAAATATTCAATCAATATTTGGAATTGACAAAAAAAATTCTGCATTGTATTGATCCATAATGAATTGGCTCAAGTTTGTCTCTGTTCACTTACAGAGCCATCTCAAACATGAAGAAGAAAACCCAAACAACAAACAAAAATATCTGATAGGTGACTAGTACTGGGATCTGAGCCTTCGACAAAATAATACCAAGCTTCTAAAGAGTACAAGATTGTGTATCTGTGGCCACAAGATAAATCAATAAACTTGGTGTTATCTGATTAACACATGCTTGATCAAATAAAACTAAAAACAGAATGCACAGCAAACTGATTTATGCACATCTAAATGAACTAGTAAATGCATGGCCCGGGATTTTTATACTGAGTGTGGCTTTTAGTCAAAAAATTCAGTTTTAATTTTAATTAGAGCTGGAGTGCTAATTTTAAGCACTTGAAATTGGTAAAATTTACAGAGCAATCATGCCCAACTGACATGGATTTTAAAGTAATTAAAAGGTAAATATTTTCTCGATGCAGCCACAGTAAAACCACATGTTTTGATTTCTCAAAACAACCATAACTGTAAATGTACTTTCTGTAAACTGGAAACTGCATTGTTGCAAACTCAAGTCATTGATATTTTTTCTCTAGGGACTAATTCATGCTAAAAAGTAAAAAAATTGTTCTTTTAGCACAGCAGCAGTGATGCACATGAACTGAACAAAACCACAGGAGGTTGGTTAGGAATGATTTTTCATACAATCATGAAACCATTTAGGTTGGAAAACACCTTTAAATCATCAAGTCCATTACAAGTTGCCCAGCTCAGAAGCAACACAGATCACTCCATGCAACTGAACATAAAAGTTTTGCACAATATGAAAGGCTCCTACTTTGTAATTATGTCACTACAGGGAAATATGAACTGATTTTCAGATATTTAAGTGGCAGTTTTCCACTGCTGAATACACTTTTTCTTACACTGTTACTAGTACAGGCTATTGACCATATATGAAAACAGGATTCTGTCCTGAACTGAATTTTTATTTTAATTCAAGTAAGAATATTTCAAATTCTATTGGAAAAGAAAAAAAAAAAAAAAAGAAGAGTCAGACATGCTTCAAAGGTCCCTTTGCTCCAAATAAACTCAATCCAGAAGAGAAGAATACCTTGCTTAACAATCCAAATGATCAGGTAAGCACATGCCTATGCAAAACAAATTCACTCCTTATCCACTCTGCTTTATGCCAGAAAATAACCAGGCTTATAAGGCTCATAGTAAGCTTCTAAAAAAATAGCTAAAATTTGTACATATACCCACACACCCTGCATGCAGGAACTTCTAGTTTGCCAGGAATGCCAAAACTAGAAATCTTAAGGTAATACCACTAAATTCTAAAGTGCCCTGTCTTGAAAAGCAGCACTATAAAATGACCTGCCGTATCTGTCTTGAGCTTCAGACCATTTGTTGTGTTTTGAATGAAGGAATCCCACATTCAGAAAAAAAGTATTTCTCTACACCTTAGTTTTATCACACAACTTTCTTTTTTGCTGTTCTTTCTTCTTCATGATCTCATCAGGACTCGCTAATATTGATACTTCAAACAACTGAGTCATTTATAACACATCTAAAAAGCATCACACTGTTACAGTTTGTAAGCATGGCATTCTCTTATAAACTGCATGTTCTTAAGCTACATTTTCTGCTATGTCCATGAAGTGGTACCAATCAAAGTTCATTTCATCTACCCAAGAGCACGGGTACCATTTAACAACAATCAAAACCAAAACCACCAAAATAACAGAAAAACACCGTCACCAAACAATTAAAACAAACAAAATGCCAAACTGAAAAAAAAATTAACTCTGTGTTCTGGACTGCATTACTGATCAGAATAATGTCAAAAGATGGAAACCAAGATCCTTATAGACTGATACTTTGTGCCTACTTGTCAAGTACACTTTTTTGGTATGCTTATGTGTAAAAATATGCAGAAGGTCCGAATTTCTTAATAAAAATTGAAGAACTCTTCTCATGATCTGAATATCTGGATGAATGTCACACATGCACAGGCATTCTACAAAAATACTCACATTCTTGCCAATCATATTAATAATCTTTTAATAAAACTATCTTATGCAATCACAATTTTTAAGAGGCTTATGAAGTTCTTTCTGTGTTGGAATAGAAGTAATAAACCAAGCCAAGACCATCTTAACATAGTTGGGAGGTTTCTTTTCTTGGTTTTGTCTTTTGTTTGTCAGTTTTTAAAATAAAGGGTATGTGTAAGAAGATTTCAGACT
This sequence comes from Falcunculus frontatus, assembly GCA_013398115.1. Lineage (NCBI taxonomy): Eukaryota > Metazoa > Chordata > Aves > Passeriformes > Falcunculus > Falcunculus frontatus. Next base: position 1,218,360 of record VZRV01001413.1, read on the forward strand.
CAAAGCTCAGAAAATTCTCCTGAGTTAAAGGCCATAGGTGCATAGAAAACTTGAATTTGCCGTTTATGCCAAGAAACAAATCTGATCCTCTAAAAAGCATAAGAAACACTTAGTTTATCCAATTGCAGATTGAATAAATACTCCTCACTGAAGATCAGGGTGTAGATTTACTAGTTATTTGAACAAACCCCACAATGACAAACATCTACATAACACACAGATATCCTACACATGTAAAATGAAATGCAAGAAAAAGAATTTTTTTTTTTTTTCTGAAGCGGGTAGAGGTTGTTATTGCAGTATAAAGCAGCCCAAAACATTCCCACCTGCTTTTATTATAACATCTGAGAATGCTTGACTTATGTATGCTTTCCAAACACTTAAAATACAATCATCATCACCATCTTACATAAAAAAACCCACAACCCCAAGACTGAAACACCATATAAGCAAACAAGAAATAAGCAAAGATACTGAAATGACAAGATGAACCTTGATGCATAAAGAAATTCTTCTACACAATTCACAAGAAATATTAAACTTTAGGGCAATTACAAATGAACTTAGAAGCTAATGCAATCTTTTACAACAATATAAACATGTTTAATACCTATTAACTCTTGAGTGCTTAAGAATGAAAAATAAAATTTAAAGCCCAAATCACAAGCCAGATAACCCAGTGCACCTCCAACAAGGTAACTATTTGCAGATTTTTATACAAGGACCCACTTGCACCACATGCTAAGTTTTATGCTGAATTTTGCAACATTGGCAGACAATTTCAACTTTCTGAAAACTTTCACCATTCTTCACCCCATACCTTTTCCGGCCTTCCCAAAATGCTGTATTTGGTAATGCTCAAACCTCTGAAACCCCAAGTACACAGCACTGGCTCAACACAGCCCCTCCCCGGGATGGCACTGCTTACAGGAGCCACCTGCATCACTCCTCGGTGCATTCATCAAGTGACATTAACGAAGGACAGGGGCTCAGCCAGTCCGGCTGGCAGGACAACTGTGACAAGGACACGTGGGATTACAGAGCCCGGCAAAACTGCATCTGTAACATGCAGGGATTAGGAAAGAAGGAGATAATCCACTGGAGGGGTGTTACTGAGTGCACACATTTGAGCAGCCAGGGCAGGCAATAATTTCACTTGTAACTTGACAAGTGGGCACGAAGGTATCAAGCCTGGTCTTTGATCCCCAGGCTGATGAATGAGCTTGTACTGTGCCACACACCATGGCTCCAGAGAGCTGCTGCACCCAGCTAGGCAATTCTACCTTCCAAAATACATCCCACTGCAAGAACTCTGTCTGCAAGGCAGCACTGCCACGTTCGATTACTACTACACTACCCACTTCTAATTCTTTTCTAAATCTAGCTTTTTGGGGGGTTTTTATGCCAAAACTTATACTGCTCCCTAAAGCTACTGAAATGGCATAGTGACATCTAATTTAAAGATGAAGTCTGAAAAATCCCAGCATTTCTAACAAAACAAATTACATATAATAACAGTTACATATAATGTATATACAGTAAAATAAAAATATCAGCATAAGGAATGAAATTGTATTTCACTAATACAAGAGCAAACAATTACATCAGAAATATTCAAAATCCAGAGTGGCAGACCAAAGAGCTTCAGAATTAGACATGCACATCAAAGAAATCTAACCCATTAAAATAACTGCAAGGTAACTCAACTATGAAGTAACAGCAACAGGTGTAGAAATGAGACATCACTGTATTTGGAATTGTGAGCTAGAACAAAAGTAACCTTAGTGATAGGGTTTTTTTTGAGGGGAAGAGGTGTAATTTCCTCTGCCATTCAGTTTGAAAAATGTAAAAAGGGTAAAGTTAAGAAAAGAAGAAAGACAAAACAAAAGCAGTAAAACCTTATTAGTAAAAAACTAAATAAAAACACACTAGGTAAAATTCTTGTATTCCTTAAATGATAACAAAAAGGCAATTACACTCAGATACTTTCCTTGGCTGAAGATGTTGGGAAAAGTTCAAGATCTGTAGCTGTCCAAAACCTCCTCCATTCTCTTAAAATTAACTTAAACTTTTTCCTGTTCCTTCCAGAGGGGTTGAGTTTTTGTGTTCTTACTCTTGAGAGAACTGATCTCCAACCTCCAATCTCTACTCTATACCACTGTACCATTCACTCCTGTAAATCCAGGTTTTCCTACCTACAGCTAAACTGAGATGCTTAGAGCAAAGGGCCACAACATGGAGCTACCCTGGCTTTTATTGCACAAATATCCCCTCGCTTTCTGTATGGAGGCAACTGGCTTGGTAGACCAGTGACATCAGAGAATGTCCTTGAACCTGACCTGAGCAAGGCCTGTAGTGTTCCAGTGTCCTTCAAGCAGATTGGAAACATATGGACTAGATAAGTAGACAATAAGCTTGGAAAAAACCACCAGACCAAAAAGGCTGCGGTGAGTGATACAAAGTCCAGCTGGCACCTGGTTACTGGGGGTACCCCCCAATTGCTCCCCCTGGAACAGTTTAACACCTTTACTATCCTGAATACACTTTCAACAAGTCTGCAGGTGATATTAAACTGGATTTGTTCAGTCTTAAGGTATGACAACTAAAGGGAGAAATTCAACTGCCTTGTTCGATTCGCTAATGAAAAGATAACTAAGATGGAGCCAGGCTCCTTTTGGAGAAGCACAGTGATAGGACACAAGGTAGCAGACACTGAGTTTCAATAAGTGAAATCCCAAACAGATGACAGGAAAAAAACATTCACCACAACAGTCATCAAACACCAAAACAGACACCCAGAGAGGCTGTGATATCTGCATCCTTGAGTATTCTGGAGTGAAAAATTATGGAAGAAAGCTAGAAGGACTACCACCTTCTACATATTTTTATTATCTTTACAGGACAAGCTAATTAATAAAAGTTAAGAAAACTACTGAGAATCACAGAATGTGAACACTAGTAAGTTAAAAAGCTAAACAAGGAATATTTTATAGTGTATTTGCCTTCTTGTTTCTTTTCAAAACAGAGTTAAGGTTACGGAAACGTCATTAGTCTACATCAAGCTTGTTCCAGAATTTTTCAGGTAAAGGTCTTAGTAACACGTGACAGCACAGTCCTACAACATTCATCTGTTCTGAAAAGTAGATGCAAGTCATCACTCTGCTTTTGCCTGCTGTGCTGTGTGGCATGTACTATGAATTCACGTGTTTTTCTGCCTTCTTTGTGAACTATGCACTGGAGAACCTCTATTGTATTTGCTCCCCGAGTTGTGAGGTGAGAAGACATTTACAATACTTCTTCTATGTAATCTTCCCACTGCAAGGAGAATACCTTATTTCAATATCTAAATGTCAAAGTAAGTAAAAGAAACTGCACAGGATTATTATCTCCATGCTATAGTTGGAGCAGCAGAAAATTGACAGTTAAATGACTTTCTCGGAGTCAGAACAAGTAGCTGAATCAAGCACAGGAAATTAATACAAAAATTTCCAACTTCCAGTTTTTGTGTTGTCAGCAAGAGAGATAAGCAACATCTCTTCTCTGTGGTGACCAGTGACAGGACCTGAGGGAGCGGCCTGAAGTTCTGTCAAGGAAGGTTTACTTTGACTGTCAGGAAAAGGTTCTTCACCCATAGGGTGGCTGGGCACTGGAACAGGCTCCCCTGGGCAGTGGTCACAGCATCAAGCCTAGCAGAGCTCAAGAAGTGTTTGGACAACACTCTCAGGCATGTGGTGTGATTCTTGGGGATGGTCCTGTGTAGGGCCAGGAGCTGGACTCAGTGATGGTTGTGGGTCCATTCCAAGACAGAATATTCTGTGATTACGTGATTCGCCAGTAAGAGAGAAAATAAATATGCACATACAAAGTGTTTCTCTTGTTGGACAACATACATCTTTTTGGTAGCTTCTAGACATTTACGGTCTGAAATAGCTGGGGGCAGCTGGATGTAATGAGAAAATGAAAATTCCTTAAGAATGCAATGTAAGAATGCATTATTTCACACTAAACTAGACTCCCCTTGTAACTGTGCTGTTTCTTTTCCATTTCTAGATTCATCATCCACTCATCCGAACACAAAAAAAAGTTTTCTTGACTGCTAAATAGAAGATGACATGAGCAACTACGTCATTTACAGAAAGAAACCAACAAACACTTCTTGAGTTTTAGCAAGCCTCTTGCTACATTAGCACTAAAGGCAATTCAAAACAATACTTGAAATTCTTCTGCAACATTTAGCCAAACTCAGTCATGACTTCTTCACATTTCCTGAAGTTGGGGCAATTTTAACTTTACATGCATACAGCCCTAAACTGCAGATCTGACCACCAAGTCACTGCCTCCTTTCGTAACCCATCTGCTGTTTCCCTAGCCAGACAAAATGGTCAAGGTTCCTTTGGCCAGCAGAATAATTAGAAAAAATTAGCTCTTCAAAAGTAGTAACAGACTGAGTTTCCACCAAATTATCAACTGATTCTCTAATTGGCAAACTAGAGCTCTGAGACTCTTGTCCCTTCTAAGGCTCAAACATCAAGTAACAGAAGGAAAGAACAAAGGCGCTTCCAAAGTGTTCATGGGTCAACCTGGCCCAATTCAGCCAAGATCAACGGCACCCTTTTGCAAGGCTGAACCATTCAAGCAGATGGGCTACTGGCAGGCAATCCACCCAGCAGAACACACAGATAAATTGTATTTACTACCTCTTACCTGATGTGCGTTGCTGGTAGGGACTCATACTGGCGAGAAAGGAAAAGCTCTCTGTGCTTCAACTGATGTTTCTGTTTATCAGTCAAATCAACCTCAATTGTAGTTTCAGACTCTTCTTCAACTTCTTCTGCAGAGAAGCAGAGCGTAGGTCGAAATTAACTCTGTTGCATAACATCATTGCAACCATTTCATTTGACATCCCCCCCACCCCTTAGCAACCTCCTTTAGTATTTCAAAGAAAAGATGAGTTTAACAAGACTATAGTTTATGTAACTTGACAGAATGTTAAGTATTTTGAATTATACACTTCTACTTCAACTCTTTAAAAAAATTATGCTCCTCTCCTACTGTACTACGCATTGATGTCTTTCACACAGTTTAAGAACAATCCTGTCAATATTACTCATTCTTTTTTCATCTTCTTTCCTGTTTTTTTCTCTTGCTTGCTGACCAGTTTTGGGTTTGACTTTCTCTTGCCAATATTACTGCTGCTAAAACTTTTGCAGAAGTCCTGGAGAAAAGCACACTTTGTATGAACTGAAATTTACTAAACACAATTACAGTCTAAGACTGCAAAATCAGTCTAAGAAAACTGAAAAAGCCTAGGGTCTTCCATTATTCCATTACCTTCTTAGATACTGACAACAAATGCAGTGTATTAAATTTGCATATTTAAATAAGATTTAAAGATATTTCTATTCTAAGCAAGACAAGAAGAAATAAAAGCAGATACTAGAATGAGTCACATACAGAGTTGAAGGGCAATGTTCCCAGTGTTTGCTAACATGTCACACAATGCCAGGCTCTCCAAAAGAGCTATCCTAGGGTCTTGATGGCTGAAATCTGCCTTCCTAGTGGAATCCTTGGACACATGCAATTTGAATCTGTTCTTCCTCTAGCATCCCAAAAAGGGCAAAAAGTCTCTCTGAATAATGGATGCAAAAATACAGACCCTTTAATAACTTCTCTAAGATTTGGTAACTTTCTGCCTGGTAAATTATCCATCACCTGCAAAACCAAGTGTAGTTTACAAAATATTTCTCAGAAACTCAACAACAGAACCTCAGCATGAGATAGTATTTCACGTAACTACCTACAACAGAGGACCTCACCCGCTCTACTAATAATAACCATTTTTACAACCAACCTACAGACACTATTTCAAAATGAAGCCTGCCTGCACCCTCATAGCAACCACAGTTCTCTCCAAATGCAACACTACTACTTTTTTTAATCATGCCTGTGTGTAGTTAATTCCACTTCTAACATTTCTTTTCACAAAAGTGATATAACAACACACCCTGATATAACCAACTTCTTCAAACCCAATTCCACTTTAAGTCTATCTTGCTGTAGACATCCCCATCCCCTTCCTTGTTTTGGCATGTTTTGTGGAGACAAAGAACAAGAAAACAAAAATCAAAACAAGAATTTTGTCCATCTCATCTGACAACCCACAGCCTCACCTGACACATGCACAAGTTCAAGTCAGACTATAACTCAATTCAGAATTACTTTGGCATCTATAATACTGATGATGAATAAATCTTTTAAAAAATCTATGCCACGGCAAAGCATTTTTTAATTAGGCAAGTAATTATTTAAAAAATAGAAATTCATGTTTAAAGGTTCGTGTTTGTGCTGGTTTTGGCTGGGATAGGGTTAATTTTCTCCACAGTGGCTAGTACAGGGCTATGTTTTGGATTTGTGCTGGAAACAGTGTTGATAACACAGGGATGTTTTTGTTATTGCTGAGCAGAGGTTACCCCCAGCCAAGGCCGTTTCTGCTCCTCACCCCACCAACGAGGGGGCTGGGAGGGCACAAGGAGCTGGGAGGGGACACAGCCAGGACAGCTGACCCCAACTGACCAAAGGGATCTCCCACACCATATGGTATCATGACCAGCATATAAAGCTGGGGGAGAAAGAAGAGGGAAGTGGGGACATTTGGAGTGATGATATTTTGTCTTCCCAATTCACTGTTGTGTGTAATAGACCCCAGCTGTCCTGGGGATGGAAGAACACCTGCCTGCCCGTGGGAAGCAGTGAATTAATTCCTTGTTTTGCTTTGTTTGTTAACTCCAATTCTCTCCCCCATCCCACCTGGGGGAGCGAGCCAACAGCTGTGTGGTGTTTTGTTGCTGGTTGGGGTTAAACCACACCAATGCTTCCAGCAATTAATTTCTACAGCTGTTTATTACAATAAGTGACCATTACAAGCTACATTTGGATTTCCAAGGTCAAGCATTAATATTTCTTCTAGTTACCTTGTGTTTGGGGTTTTTTTCTAAGTAATTTAGGCATCCAAACACAAGTCTGGTCAACATATAAAAAAACATCTGACTGCAGATAAGGCACAAAACACGGGACAATATGGACCATTTTGAAGTGGTTGCAGGAAGCCAGAGATGATATTCTAGAGTTTAAAATGGCTTTAGACAGCTATGCTCATCTCAATTATCTTCAAGTAAGAATTTAAATCAAAAAATTAAGAAGAAAACCTACCACCTTTAATCAAATTTATTGCACTAATCTTACATAAGACATGAAAACGATCCAAGAGCCTGAAGCTGAAACCAAATGTCTCTTAGACCCATCTCTTAAAACACTCCAAGCCTAAACATGAAACAATGTAATTTTTTCTCTTGTATTTTTAGAAATAAAACAGATGCTTTACACACAATGATCTGACAAGCTCAGTACTAAGTAGAAGAAACCATGGCCAGACACAGAACAGTTCCATCCACTCAACACAATTTACCATTGGGATAATTTTACAATTTCCTGCTTCATAGTTAAAACATAAAACCAATGCTAACAGTAGGATTTAGTAAAACAAGTAATAGTTTGTCCCAGCAGTCACACAAACCTGTACCAGGAAAGGAAACCGGACAGCATAAAGAAGGGAGAAAGCTAAATTTGCTTGATGGCAGCACAAAGAATTCTGCATCTGAAGAAACCTTCAGAGAGCTGCTTTTGAAACAGGTTTTTGCAATGATGAAGCCTTAACACCCATTAGAAGGAAAGTGGTAAAAGCCTTGCAGAACTTTTAGAGATCTCGTCACACCTTTGACTTGATTTACAGCACGTGTGAATTTCAGTTGCCATCCAAGGAGAGATTATTTCTATCAAAAGGAGTGAAATAGAAGGTACCTACAGGAAATCACACAGCAGCACCAAGCTAAGCACATTTCAGCACTCAGGAAGGGAAGAGAAGCAATAGCTCAGAGTGAGCAAATATTTTTATGCAGCAATATGGTGATGACATACACAGATCTCATTGTTCCATGATTAGAGAGACAAAAAAATCAATTTATAATTGCTCAGCTAAATATTATTCTGAAACTCTTAGGTATGACTCCAAAGATGAATACAATCACTTTTTGAAAATTACACAGTCCCCTTTAGGCCTTGGGAAAATTTTAAGATAATGTTGTTTTGTAGTACTTTTCCTGGTTTACAAGAAATATTTCATTATATAAAAGAAAAAGCCTGGTGAGCAAAAGCAGGCATCTAAAGTGAGCTTTTAAAACTTGTAGTCTGTTTATTATATGTGGGCTTTCTAATCATCAATGGTAAAAAATTGCTGTGATCCTGAAAACCAGAGTGATCTGGTGATACTTTCAGGGACAGCACTTCAACTTTCCCCTTCCCATCTGTTGTAAATGAGACTTAACTGACTCAGTCAAGCAATGGATACTGGAAAGAAACTGTAATCCTCACTCTTTTTACATATGCATCGCCACTTTCAAAAACATGATGAACACTCTTTTTTTCTTCTTCCATTTAATTTGTGGGATTCACTGTTAGAAAATGGTGGTTAGTGAGCCTGAGAAGAAGAGACAACTGTCCATGCCACCTAAACTTTGTACACAGTGTCTTTGTTTACAGTTATGTGATGAGTCAAGCTTGCTATGAGGAAGAATTGCTTGTTTTTGCAACTAAAATAAAAATAAACTGAGGGCAAGTCTCTAGAAATACAATACTCCTATTTAATAAACAATTTTTAAATAACTTTTTTAAAGTCCTGAAAGACATTTAAAGGTTTAAATGCAGACCAAACAACTCTACAGTTAACCATCAGCTAGCAAAACAAGGTAAATTCCTTGGACACACTACTCTTCTTTACCTAAATCAAAACAACCCCCCATGTGCTCCCTTTGTGTACTGCAACAGAGAGTAAGAGAACTTAGTTTAAACATTGAAGACTATCTTCAGGGAGGAGTAAGTCTTCAATATTAAAAGAAAGAAGAAAGCTCTCCCTCTACTGCCACCAAAATGCTGGCAGCATTCTTTCCAGTTAGAGTTCAAATCTGGAAATTCAACCAAAAATCAAGGCAACAGGCTGAAAGGGGCCTCAGGATGTCTCTAGCACAAACTACTCTTCAAAGTAGGCTCAGCTGTGAGGTCAGCCCGTGTTAACTCAGCAGCCAAAAATCTCTGAAGACAAGAGACCACATAACCTCTCCATCACCCAGTAATGGTGAAAAGCTTCTCTACCCATATCTAACCTGAATCACTCCCTTTTCAATGTAGTCCTACTGCCAAGAGTCCAACTCCATCTTCTGGTCTTATAACCTCCCCAAAGGCACTGGGAGTCCACCTCTTCTCCAAGCCGAGCAAGTTCAATTCCAGCTGACTCTCCTAGAAGGGCAAGTGCCCATCATGGCTTTTTGCTGAATGCATTCCAAATTATCAGCAACTTTGCTTTATCAGGAACCTAAAACAGGATGCGACATACCTCGATGTGATGCAAAGGGAGGATAATCTCTTGCCTTGATCTACTGGCTACGTGCCTGGTGGTACTGCCCAGGATGCTCTTGGCCAATTCCCTTCGTTGCCAGGGAGTTGTTGTCTGTCAGCAGCCTCAGGGCCTTTCCCGCAGAGCTGCTCCCCCAAGCCCCAGCTTATATCCCTACCAGGAGCTCTTCCTTCCCAGGTGCAACACTTGGCATTTGTCCCTATTGAACATCTTCATGTTCTTGACATACCACTCCTCCTGCTTTCTAGGAATCCCTGAATACCAGCCCTTCCCTCAAGCCATCCCCCCCATTCTTGTGTCACCTGCAAACAATATAACAATGCACCACACTGCCTGCTCCAGTCACTGGTAAAGACAGGTCCCCACAGAGATTCCCATGGGACTCCACACACAGTCTGGATGCTTCACCACCATCCTCTGACTCAGACTATGTAATTAGCCTTTTATTCACCTACTCATCTCTTAATCCAGGTCAATTCCAATTGCTTGGCCTAGTGGACCCACCAAGAAAAGAAAATAAAGAACAAGAGAATGAGAAAAAAAAAGAAATAGGAGACGGGGAAGACATAATGGGAAAAAACAATACTACTCCTTTCAACAGCACGACAGAACAATGCTGAATTAAAAGGGCATAGTACCCAAAGCTACAGTGCATCAACTTTCTGCCTCTTAAACTTAATTGCTTCTACTGTTGAAACCATACCTCGGCTTAGCTGCATCCGGCTTATGCAAGCTTAGATGGAGAGATTCAAATCACCACCACCATTTGTGGAGCTACAGCCGTTTCACTGTTTGCTAAAATACTTTTAAATTTGTATTAGACCAGTATTAGAACAGAATTTCAATTTCAAAGAAAGCATCACTTTCAGAAACCTTTCCAAACTTTCTTCCTTTCCTGTATACCTTTTTCTTCAACACTCAGCCCAAAAATTATATACATCCCAGCTGTTAACAACAAATTTTCAAACCTACAGATAAAAAGCTGAGAATGCTGAAGAGCAGCGAGTTTCCAACACACATGAAAGGAAAGGTGCATAAGTCTCTTTAAGCTTAGATGGTTGTGGCAACAACTGCAAGTGCACATTTGGCAGTTAGATGCTACAGCAGTAACAATTACAAATATAGATTTTGGGGGAGAGGGAGTAAATCTAATTACTGCCAAATTCACACAAAAGAAAAACAGTCAGTCTAACCATCTGAGCAACTTTATTCAGACTGTGAATGAAGAGCTCTCTTAGGTTAGCAGTTGGCCAATTTGCTCATCCGCGTGAGGCTTCTTGCCACGTTTCATTGTACTAACTTAGTTATGATATTTAATCCCTAAAGCTGTAGTAAGGCCACTTAATCAAATTTGTGAGCTAGACTATGCATGGTTACACTGTCAATTTGACTGAGGAAGCATTTCCCAAAGCTGAATTAATTAGCTTTACTTACACCACGTCTGTTGCAATTTTCAGATGACTGTTAGAATATCTAACATCAGTTTGATATTTGCTGTTACTTTCAGATAGGATAAGAAATCCAAAGCACAGTCTGTATGGATTACAAGTCATTTAAATAGCATATAACTATCTAAAGTATGAATCTGAGCATTTTGCAGGTAGGAAAAAAAAAGTGATCACTTGTGTTTACAGGGAACAGGTCTACTTTTAATTCCTGCTGGATAGCATGGACATGCATGTGGCCTCTAAGGGATCATCCAGTTTTCCTACACCATTATCCAGGTGATCCTCCCACACTATCTCATCATTATTTTTCTAAAGGAGGTCACAAAACAAAGAAATAACTACTGTACAACCATTAAGGACTCATATGCCACACCTACTCTCCAACAATAAAAATTATTTGCAAAATAATGCAAAATGTTTTTTTGTACTTCCAAGTAGCATATTATGATAATAACAATTTCCAGGATAATAGTCAGTCATAAGCAATTGGGCAACTATATCATGTTTATCACAGGCCAGTAGTAAAAATATTTTATGGAAACCATCACACCTTTCATTAGCAGAAAAGTTCACCTTCCAAAACTTGATGGGTGGGGGTTTTTTTCTAACTGGTTCTGGAGATTTTTGAGAGCAAGGAGCTTGTGGGTGGAAAGCAAGGAAGGATTACCTCCATAAGTAGTATGAATCATGATGTGCTACATTAATAAATAGATCCTAATAAATTAAATTTAACATGAATAAATGCAAGAGCAAGCACAATAGTTCTTTAACCATTTTTCAGCACTGCAAGCTAGTTTGTAACACTACAGAACAGAAGGGTCCCACAGAAGCACGAGAACAATAACATGCAGGCAGTGGTGAAAGAGCTGGCCATTCTGTGTCATAAACCTCAACTAGGTTTCCCCCTTTTACCTGATTTCTGTATCACCTATTCAAATGCAAATTCTTCCAAATGAGAGAATATCCTGTTATAGAGCTCAAGTTGTGCTTGGTCATGTGTACATCTGTATGAACTGCAGCAGGCTGTTGCAGGATGTGGGAAGCAACAGTCTTCTACAGTGTTTCTTTAAGCAGCTCATTAGTAGCAGCAAGCAGCAGACTCAAAACTGTGCCATGGACACGGCTATTTGCACCACGATGAACATCCAATTACTGGTATCCAGCTCATCAGCTGAATCAGAAGTCAATTAGTAGTTTTTCCAAAGTGTACATATGTTTAGAGCTGTGTGGGAAAGAAAGGAAATTTTAGTTCTACCCTCAAATCCAGGCTGGCAGACCACCATGAGCAAAAGTGTATGTGGTGAATCCTACAGCGCCCAAGAAATAAATTCTTTAATCCATCATCTGGCTCAAGAAATCCAAAGGCTACCTGCAATGCTGCCATGTAACCTGCATGAATAATTATTACACCTGATTTTTAAGAAAAGGGAGGTCTGTATCTTCCATTTTCCTGAGACAGATGCTATTAACAACTTTTCCCATCTCTTAGATTTTCACCATTTCCATGTGAAACTCCTGCTTATATCTTGTTAAAACAAGATTGTCTTCCCTTTAGCATAGGCAACAAGTCGTTTGATCTAGTTGGTTTACAAGCTGCATGTCTCTCCTTAAGGAAATGCAGTGTAAATATATAAAAAATAATAAATGTAGCATGACAAGAACTAAGCACACAAAAAGCTCTTACAGTTTTCTATAGGAATCCAAGGTCCATGTTTAAGATCTACACTGGTATTTTCTTCCACTGTGTGACAATAACCACAGAGTTTCAGACATCTAAACTGCTTTTCTAACATTCAGTTCACATCCTCAGAAGCTGATAAACAACTTTTCAAAATTTGTTGGCAGAGATGAAAAGGCACAGATTGTACAAGCACTCTCCTACCCCTACTCAGAATGGCATATGATTCTGCTTATAAAACACAAATTATTTATCTTCTACGGTATCTCCTTACAGAAGGGCTGAATTTTGTTGGATTTTTTGTAGGAAGGAAAGAAGAACTAGGGAGAAAATAAAAAGAATGAAAAGGGAAAAAAAAAACAAAGAAAAGAATTTGTATATCCTGCTCTTGGGTAAACTTAATCAAGACATATTAAGGCTCTATGTGTGGGATTAGGAAATGAGAAGAATATTATCCAAGAGAATGCCTGCTTGATGCCAACATGGTAAGAAAGCCTTTCTGTCTATAGACCTGACAAGACAACCAGGAAAAGGAGCTCATTCACTCTGATGGGCTGTGTAAGACTTAAAGGATCATTTTTTTCCATCTCTTTTCCATCTTCAACTGTGCTAGAGATTTACCTTCCAGGATACATTATTTCCTTGGCGTAGAGAGATAATGAGATCATAATTTACAGGAACTATACATATGAACTGAGAAAAGTGTAAATACATGTATTACTTTAAATTATTAAAGGCTTTTAATGTATTAATCCTGATGCCAGGAGAAAAAAAAACAAAACAGTGTAGGAATAAACATCACCCTGTATTAACTAGTCAAATTTTAATACATATGCCATTCCCAAGTAAACCAATGAAGTTTTTCTTCTACTCCCAATATTTTGCTTTGTAGACAATATGTTCAAATACCATTTTTGTTGCAGCAAGTAAAATATCAAAAATCTTCACTTATTCATCTCATACATGGTAAATGTTCAGTATTCTGATTCTGGCTTTTTTTTCCTCATATTAAAAACAAAATTAAAATCAAAAATTAAAAACAAAAAGCAAGGGGAGAGCATTATGAAGGTATATGAAGCTAGCTCCCCATTTGAAGGAAAATATAAATATGAAAGCTGTCCATATATCAAAACGTTTTTTCTTGTATGATACTTGGCAACTGAGTCCTTGGCCTCTTGAGGGTCTACTGAGAATAACTGCATCAGGATTTCACTCCTGACAGCAGCATCAAAGGATCTGCCTAAAGGAACTGTCAGACAGCAAAGGGCCACAGTACCCTGTAGGTCTAGGTTACAGGTCACTGACTCTGCCAACATTATTTCTACACTGGTTTAAGCCAAAACAAGACAGCACTTTTAATACAGGAAACTGAAACATGACTCCCTTCAGTATTGCATATCATTGTCACAGTCCTTCACAAAAACAAGAACCAACAAATTAAAAACTAATTCTATCATTCAGCATATCAAAAATGGGAAGATAGCTAATTTACTTGGGCTGGTTTTGGATAGATGTTTAACCTGTTTTGCAAGGAGAAAAGGCACATGCACTCACATAAACCCTGGGTATATGAATGCATAGTGCTCTACACACAGCCCAGCAACTGTGCACCCTATGTACTGTGATAAATCTTCAAACAGGTTTTGGATTCAGGCACTAGGTGACAGCCAAAATGAACTACTTAGCTCCCCAAAGTCTTTTAGGAATTTGATAATGTAGAACAGGCTTTTACTGAAAACATTTGTGCTTTTTACCACTCAATCTTTTTTTGTGTTCTGCATTAGTACAAAACAATATCTCTGCAAGAATCACAGAATCATTTGTGCTGCATATCAAAACCAGAAGCAAAGCAGATCCACACTACAAATCTTCACTTGATCAGAGAGGGTTACAAACAGTAGCTGAGGTAAAAAACAAAGTATTGATCAAACAGGCAAATAGCACTCCAAAATAGCATAGCCATTCCAGCCACCTACTCCATGTGGTTTGGGGCATGACAAACTAAACATATTTGCTAACTTTGAGTCCTGTTTACTTGTGCAGGCTACATTTAGCAGAAAGACAGTTTATAGACAAACCACACAACTACTTTGCACTTTAATCTTATCTGCTGCTTCTACCTAGCCCATAATACCTCACACCATACACACACACACACACACACACACACATATATATATACACACAGCACTGCATGAATCAGCTTGGGTAGGAAGCACTACATTCATTCTCACACAGAGCCTTGCCCAAGGTAAAAAGCTCAACCTCTACCAGCATATGTGCAGTTACAGACATGCATGAGTATTACCAAGGGCAACTATTGCAGATTTCATTCCACTGCATAATACAGACATTCAAGAATTACTGCTGGAAAGCCTTTAAATCATCAGACCTGATTCCCAAATCACACATTTAACTGCCACTGCATGATGGGAAAAAGTCTTTCTATATTAATAGCGAATTTACAACATTCAAATTTATAAATTATATAAACTACTGATTCAATTAGACTATCAGAGAACTCTTTGAAGATGCGAAATACATCTCTAATTGGAGCTTTACAGATAGAGATAACCTAGCAATGTTTTTGTAGTCTAAAATTTATGCCTCAGGTGCTTTGGTACAGTGTGGGTGCACTGGGAAGAAAGTGGGAAAGTCACTTAAAATTAGGAGCCAGGGGAAAAAAAATAAAGGAGCAGAACCATTTGAGATTATGGAAATTTAGGAGGTGTGAAAATCCTATTTATCTTCATAAAGACAAAAAGTTATGATCAATAATGTCAATTTAAATACTACAAGTATTTTGGGGGTACCAAGAAAACAGTGTAGGATCACTTGCCTGCACAATTAAGAAACATGAAAGAGGCAGGAAAGCAGCTGAGAGAAAAGATATTTTCCACAAATCAAAAGAAACCCTGAACAAGTACGGTAATAATGGCACATGGATTTAAAGTTGACCATGAGAAAACGAATCCTAAGGAACACAAGGAAATAGTGGAATACACAATGCTTTGGCAATTTCCTGTGAATACTGTCTTCTTCTAAAGACTCAAATGTGAAAAATTTATTTTGGGAGTAGAGCTCTAAAAAGTGACACCTTTTGTACCCTACTGAGTTCTTTACCAAGGAAATATACTAAATAAATACTTCTGGTATTTAAGTAATAAAAATAAAAACTGAGCTTCATACATCTATTAAACAGTTTTAAGCATAAATATGAATTGATATTTTACAGCTTTCCACTCCTCACAGCAAATTCACAGAATTAATCCAGATTTTAAGTTCAGTTTGTTTTTACATTCAGACAAATTGGCAGCAATGTATTCAAGCCTCTTAAATTGCGTGTTCAGAAAATTAAATTTTTGAATTTGAAAGAAAATTAATCTACACACGCTTGCCCAAAACTATAAGTTTGTACTTTGGAGGTCTAAAGATGAAGCTAGCAGTTACTAGCTGGACAGTCCATGCAAAAATTCAGATGTAGTTATACCAATTGCATGGAGAGGACAATTTTTTGTATGTGAAGAATCCATGCATGATCCAAACACAAACCACACACTCTCAGGGGAAAAAAAACCGTATTTATACAAGTTTTCCATAAGAGCTAAGAACTCCTAAAATGATGAACTTATTTGTTAATCCATTCATCCATTAAGAGAAGATCATTAACATTAACAAGCCATTCTGCACCAAAGAAGCCTGAACGGATGCAGAAGTTAATAATTCTACAAGATACTTGGTGCTGACAGTAAACTTGTTAATGAGACAATATAACTACTAATTCTAAAATGTCCGTCATGAAAAGAAGACTCAGATATTGTCAGAAGCAAAACGCTCCTCATTACTGCTTCTTTATCACTTTTACTCTTGAGGAGAAAAAACATTCACAAGTTCTTGAACAAAAATCAAATGAAGAAAACACATATAATTTATGAGACCACCTGAAGCACCCTTGAAAAGAATAATTGGGAGCCTTGAGACAAGTTTCTCCTTGGTGACAAGGAAGTAGTTTTTGACAAGGCTTGCTGTATTTCAGCAAGTTCTGAATTTTCTCCCCCCTCTTCAAATAAATTACAACTGATGGCATCCTCTCGGGTAAATGAAGGAAAACTTGATGTTCCCTTGTCTCAGAGGAGATCAGAGAGATCATGTCTTCCTCACAAAAACCCCCAAACTCATTTTCAGTGAAAGTGATAGTTAGACTAATATAAGTGCCTTAGCATAAAAGCTACTCTGCCACTGATTAAAGCATTTGTAATCTGTATCATCCTTAAACAGTCCTCCTCGGGTGCGTCTCTCCCACATCACAGACTTCAGGATTCCCAGAGGCAACACAACAGACCTGAATTTGCTACTGCTTAGTTTACATGTCTCTATCAGATGACTGTAAGTAAGTATTAACATGTAAAATTCCAACAAAAGCAAATACACCTAAATTTCCTGTCTTACTATATTTGGTTTTGTCTCTGTTCAACACCCCATCTTCAAAACAAACCCAAGAGCCTTCTGATGAGTTGCTCACAGACAGGGACTTCTGAGAAACCTGTCTCGTCCTCAAAGAGAAGAGGGCAACTATGTGAGATCAAAACTAACTTTCTCCTAATTCTTGGTGTGTGTGTGGACAGAGATGACAGAGCCAGGGACACTGAGCTGCCAACAAAACACTAGTTTATATTTACAGAAGCCTTGAGATTAACAGGGCAGTATCTCACTGAACCAGTTACACGAGTCTGCTCACCCACTCCTCAGGCATATCTAGCAGCCAAGCCTTCTTCCTTATATACACTTCAAGACATTCTCCTACCTTTCATTCCCAGCTCTGTCTTTCCAGGCCTTAGCTACTTTCCCTCCTATCCAACCGGAAAAATGGTATCCTTCATCACAGGGTAATACCAACAGATCTCTTTTCTTAGCAGCAAGCAAGAGAGGCCTTCTCACCAAGTGCAATTACAAAAAATGAACTGTAACCCAACAGAAAACTTTCCAAAAGCCACAAAATTCCATGGAAGTGTTACTTACACTACTGTAAGAGACACAAATCAATTGAGCTCTTGAGCTCTAAAGTCTTATTTTGAGTTGGTTTTTTTCACCCACATGACCATAAGCAAGACCAAAAAAGTTTTGTTTCTGTTTTATTTGTATCGAGACTGATGCAATGCTGTCTTTTCACACAAAGGAGCACCCACTAACAGGCAGCTCTTTAAACTTAAACTCCCTTGAAAGGGTAGCTAAGAACTCTCTATGCCTTAGTGCATCCTTTCCTGTAGGATGGACGCCAACCTCTACAAGCCCACCAGTAAAGCAAATAAACTGTCTTAATTCATTTCCTGGAAGCTGTACAAGGGATACAATATAAGCATTCACCAGGGGGTTGATTTTTGTTGTTTGGGATTTTTTTTTTTTTAAAGAAACTACGTTCAACATTTTAAATTATCAGGGTAGAGAAAATGGATTGTATGCAGTACAAGAGTTAATATTTGTCTCTTGGGTTCATTTCACCAAAGGTGCTTCTGAACATAAGCTGCAAAGATAACAGATATCAAGGGAAGTACTGGAAGCAAAAAAAAAAGACAATTTAAGCTTTCAAATAAAATCTCCAGTCAAAACATACTTTTTACGCTAAGACATTATGTGACTTGAATCAGGTAACAGGAAAAGTCATCTTAAAGTGATTTTCCAGAAAGGGGATTGTGATTAAAGAAACATTGTATCCTTTATTAATAACTGCTTTGTTTGATGTACAAGAAATGCTACGATGAACAACAACCACAACCAAAAAAAACCACTGTCCACCAAGTTTCTGGTTGTGTTACAATCTGATTGGAAAAAACGAGTCCAGCTATAGTATTTTATAAATGTTTTGAATTATACTGAGTCAAATATGTGACTAAGATAACAGAATGCTGAACAACACAAAGTGTTTTAGACATTTTACTCTGGAGCTCCTTCCTGAACCCCAAGGGTCTCCACACCCATAATTTTTTTCATACAATTTTCTAAATAGTATTTTCTTGATTGTTGAAGAGGGCAGGAAAAATTCTTGTGTTTTTCCTGGAGTTGAGTATTAAGAATATCACTATGCAACAGCAACCATATGTTAAAAAACCTGATAACACACAAAAGGAATTCACATTTCATTTTGTGTATCTTTGGGAACATCAATGAGTAATCTGCTAAATACTACTGCTCAAGTTAAGCTCATTTTCTTAACATCTTCTATGATACCTGCCAGCCTGCTGCTCTAGTGAAATAAAATGCTTCTCAAAAATCAGATGGAATATGAACAGCTTCATTCTCTTGGGTGCATCTGGAGTGTTGGCAATTAACATAGACAATATGCAAAATATTCATTCCCTCAAACACAAAGCACCTTTAAGTGAAGGTAAGACGGCTCAGCAGCAGCTAAACTGCTCTGCAAGAGCAAGCCATTTCCAGGAATGCTGGAACATTCTCGACATTATATAGAAAATAAACTCTGAGTGTTTGTAAGGCGCTTTGAGATCTTTTAACAGCAACTATAAAAATGTATTGGCATATTAAATAGCTTTCCCAACTTTAATAAGAACTTCTAATAGGAGCATTACTTTACAGGCAAATAAACTAAAGTACAGAGAGAATACTGGATTTGTTTCTGATTGCAACACATCAATGTCATACAAAGGTCAGAATTGAGTACAGACTCCAGCATTTGATGATAAAGTTTAGTGGGCACGGCAGTGTTCAGTCAAAGGCTGGATCTTGGAGGTCCTTTCCAACCCTAATGATTGCCTAACCAGGAATCACTAGCAGGACTCCTTTCCTCCTAGATATCTATCACGTACAAAAATTCTGTATCAGAAACACCATTTTACAAAGCAATGTGACATGAAACATGGCTGATCAAGAGCAAAAGATAAAAGTCCTAAAAAAAGTGCAACAAGGAGTAAAGCCAATACGTGATCTCTAAAAAGAACCACTGAGATTGAAAAAAGACTTTTTTATGTCAGCTTCTGTAATCTAGAAACATCTGATTTTACCTTTCATTTCAGTCAATGAAATCAACATCTCAGATTTTTTTTAATTGAGTCCTATCTCATTCACAAAGAACATCAATTGTGTTAATGAGAAAAAATACATTCTGCATGGGCTTTATCACAGGCCCAGAAATATTCTTGGCATTTAGTCAGCATCTCAGCACACCTAAATGAAACAAACCCTCTTAATAAAACAGAAGATGAAGGACTCCAACGACAGTAATTCTTTTAATATATTCACCAGATGGTTTGACTAGGCAAAAGCTGGCTGAGGAGTTGCAATAAGAGAATGACTTCAGCACATGATCAGATAAAGAACTTAAAGTGTAAAGGACTGCAAAAACTGGCATCAGGCACTTACTTAGGTCGCCCTACTCGGCTTCAAGAAAGTAGTAATGAATAAACCTCAAATATGGTATGGTTCTTAGAATGGTCCCTGTGTAGGGCCAGGAGTTGGACCCAGTTATCCTCATGTGTCCCCTCTAATACAGAATATTCTATGATTCTATGATAAATCTATTGCAAAAGAAGAAAATACAGAACTTGAGCCCTTCACCGTAAACCAAAAACAGTGCTGGTACAAAGTTAATAGAGTCTCCTCTCCAGAGCTATTAAAACCTTGCCCTAAAATACTTACATTAATTCTACTTAAGACAAAGAATCATCTATATTTTATAGATTCAGCTACAGTTGGCAATTTCTCAATCACATCATTTAGTTAGGAAACATCTCTATGCCATCCCTTTATGTTTGCTTCACCCATTTTAATGAGCTGAGTGTTTCTGTCCCACCTCTCCAAGTTCACTCGCTTACGCACTTGGCTGGCAGGACAAGAACTATTGCAAAAGACACCTATCTTCTACTCATCTCTTCCTTCTTTCCCCTTCACAGCAAGTCTCACTCTGCTGGTCACCTCTTTCATGCCAAGAAAGGAATGACCCCCTCACAGTGACCCTACAGTGATGACTATAACCAAAGTGCTGGTGAGTGTTAGCACCCCAAAAGAACTCTCTCACTAAGCTCAGGAGGCTGCACAGGATCAAGAAGCTGATCCCGGACAGTCTTTTGGTTTGTATTTCAAGTTGACCTTACCATAAACTCTATTTCATAGTAATGTAAATCAAAGGTGAAAAAACATAAAGTCCTCAAGTGCCCATAAAACATTCCAAAGCCCTAGATTCAAGTGGCTACAGTCAGCTTCTAGAACTATTCCCAGATCTAGACTGATGTCATACATGATGCTGGTAGACAAATAAAAATTTCCTTAATTAAATTCTGCCTGAAATACCAAAGAAAAGAAGGCAATACAGTTTCTTCACAGATTAGTGACATTCTTTGAAAACAAGGAAACTCCTCCGTACTTGAGCATTTTAGAATGGCCTAAGGAAAACTTGATTTCCCCCCCTCAATTTGTTACAATATCTTGAAACATTTTGGAAGACAACTTAAAACAAAAGCAAACAAACAAAAAATCTCCAACCAAATTAAAAAACAAAACAACAAACCAAAAAACAAACAAAACACCAAACAAAAAAAACCCCAACAACAACAACAAAAAACACCCTAGGAAAACAATATACCGACTCTTTACTGGTGATAAAGTCACAGATCAACTTTATTCCATTTTTCCCAAACATTCTTTAGAATAATTCTGAAACTTTTTCAAGTTATTGAAAATTTTTTTTAAGTTCCAAGATATTTTCTTACAAAGCTGTTTTCTTCTTTTAGTAAACAGGGCCATACCTACATCTCAAAATATAACCTGGAGTCAAAAAAAAACCAACCCCCACCCACCAAAATCATAAGAAGTACATAACTCAGACCAGTTTTCTCAATCATCAAAAAAAAAAAAAAAATGCTAGTAATACAAAACATCATTAGAAAAGATCAAGCAGATCTTATACTTAAAAAACTTCTCCAGACAGGTACATAGGAGAAATCACTGGCTGAAGTCAAATTTCCATTCCTTAAGATACTTGTATCTTTTAGCATTTATTTTATACCAAACCAGGTAGAAGTGTTGAAGTGTCAACATGTTTAGCTATATAAAACATTTCCAAAACATTCAATTCATAAATATACAAATATTTTGTTTACACACACCATATTTTTAAACAGAACACTGTGTTATTCCGGCATGAAAGCCTTTAAATTGATTTGACATTTAAGTACATCTGCTTTATGAGCTATAAGGAAGCTCCAGGCGAGCAATCCTTCGCTATACGCTGTCCCCTGTAACTGTAACAAACAGCACTACAGGTTCCACAGATTGGTCAGAACAGAAGCATTGTGTCCAGAGAAAACCTTCACAGAGAAACCTAATTCATAAGAGCACTGGGTGAGAAGGCTCATAACCTGCGAGACACAGGCATTCTAAAGATGATTGTTGAACCAGCTGGAAATCACATTTCTGTTTTCTCACTAAAAAACCACAAGAGAATACCAATAGAAAAAACATGATGGAAGATTCCATGGCACTTCTAGTGACTCCAACAAAACCCTAGTACGCTACAGGAGAAGAGCAACACACCATCAACAAGTCCTTTATATCAAAGTGCTGAAAAAATGGCAATCTAAAACTCACAAAGGAAATAGAAAAATCTTATTCACTTTTCCAGATTGAATGATACCCACAGGACTAACGCACCCTTTTCTAAAAATCAAGCCAACCAATAAAAAAATTTACAAGATTCATGTTTTAAAGAACAAATTACAAAAAAAAAAATGTATTTCCAGTAAAATTGTTATCCTTTTCATACTTTCTTGCCCCCTCCATTAGAAAAGAAAAAGAAAAAAAAGTGCTAGAAAGTTTAGTGAAGCTCACCTTAACTTCTATGTGTCTGTACATTTCAGATGGAAGAACTCAAAAGACTAATGATTGTGGGGGCTGATGAACATGATCATAAATAGGTCACAAATAACTCTAGAGTGTACCCAACTATATTAGTAAAAACATTAAAACCATTCCCTTAGCACACAAGCAAGATGTGTCATCTTCCTATAAAAACCAAGCTAGTACTTCATACTCAAATCACCTCCACTTCTCTAGGACCAATAAAAAACAGAACAAAAGCCAAAGGTTGGCTGTTTCTCTTCACTAACCATACCTGGATGAGCAAAATTACCAGAGCTGGATATTAAACAAATTGCTTTTAAAGCACCTAATTATGCTATTATATATCTGCATAAAAAAGTTGGCATTATGTAATGTCTTTCAAGAGATTCATTCTGATAAATTACAGCTTTATAACCCCTACATAACTTATTCACAGATTAATTTTGAAAACTCAAGCATCATATATAATCAAAATGGTACTTAATAGCATATGGCAAGAAATTTATGGGATGTTGACATACTTCACACTTCAGTTATTTACAAACATGACTGCAGTATTTTGCATATTACTGTTTCCTCAAACATCTCATATTTTTAGGTTCTGAATTATACTTTCAGAACTGCATTTTTTCTCTTCAGATTTATGTCTTTCATCAAAAAGTTATGGAACAATATCCCATTTCACTTGTATACCAAATGGCAGATACCAGAAAAGTTAAGTTCATGTTGAAAAATGGGGCTTTTTTCGCCTATTACCACTTGTTGTTTTTCCGAAAAAAAAAAAAAAAGAAAGAAAAAACCCCCAACCCCCCTATCTTTTTACTAATGTCTACATTTAGCATAAATGCACATAACAGCTCTTTTACAATCTCCAGTGATTTTCAGTCTCCAATGATACATTTCATTCTTTACATTAAGCAATACATGTTTATGCCTAACTCAAGAAAGTTACATCAAATACTCACAAGTGCTCTTAAGCTTAAATTGACTTGCAACCAAGAATTACTTTTGACATAAAAAAAAAGACATGCAGCTGTATCTTCCAGATGAAAAGATACTTTTTTTTTTTCTGAGATGAACAGTCCCAATCACATGGATACAGCTTAACTTAATTCCCAGAAGCAACTGATAGGAGCACGATAGTATCAGATAATACTAAGCAACTAACTGGATATTAATAAATGCCTAACATAAATATACGTTTCACATGCCAAAAAAATGCAATTTTAAGCAGTTGCAGAAATTGAGCAGGCTGTGTTAGTAAGAAAAAACGCCCTATACCATCTACTTACTAGCATGCTTATCTGCAAGCATTATAAGGCTGTTAGAAATATCTCTTCGCCTGTAAAAACACACCACTTTCGCTTCCACGTTTCCATTGGCAGTCTACAAAAGAAAGATAAAATCAAGTCAGAATGTATCTCTCCTCAGCTGAGTAATACAAATTAAATGCTCTCTGCTCAGAGTGTTCCCTCATATCAGTAGCTCTCATATGATCAGTCAAGCTGAAATCAACGGAATTACTCCAATAAATAAAATTTTCTTGAGAGAGGCCAGTACCAATTTCAGACCAGACAAGAGGATTAACTAAAATTATTGAGTCCTCGGAATTTATATATTATTCAGCTGTTCAGAGATGCAATGCCAGTATCATGCTAAGGTAAGAATCCTTCAGATATTTTAGAACCTTGTGAACATTTCTTTGCAAACCAGCTTTAGACAGAAATGTATATTTCAAAATACTCTGGCATTTTTTCAGCATCTCATTGAATATAACATTTATTGAAAAAGTCTTCTTGAAAGACTTCTGATAGATTTATTTGAAAAAGTCACAACAGCTCCTAAAATAAAAGAGCTATTTAGTTCAGTGTTGGTTTCATGACTCATTATGGGGACCATGCTCTTCAGCTTGATGATGTAAAGAATTTATTAATATTTGAAGAACTGTATCCTCCTTCTTGGAGGTTACAAAAGTACTTTTTTACCTTGACTTACTTATTTAAAACTGAAAAGCATAGAGTTTTAATTAAGCTTCTTACCAAAAAATATTGTCCCTGGTAGAGCAATAATCAGCACATTTCATTACACATTTACATAACATCTCCACATTTGCTCACTACCTTTAGCACCTGAAAGCAAACCATTCACATTTAAGATGTCTGGACTACAACCTACAACCTCTCTTCAAGAGAAAAAATCAATACATGACTCTGTTTAACCCTGTATGAGCAAGATTAAATTATGGCAGTGCAGTTTAAAAACAAGAAACATTACATTCAAAACATGATTGGAATCATGTCAATTACTATGAATATAAAATACTCTTCTCCAATAAAAGTCCAAAATGATTTGTCGTGAACAGGTTCAGTGGATGTTGTGTTGGACAGCACTAATAGTTAATGTGGTTGATGTCTGCTACGGAGTAGTGTTATGTTTCATTCATAAGAAGAAAATCCCTTGCAGGTCACCAATTTTTTAACTTACTTTCTAACCACTGGGAAAAAAAATACCTTAATCATAATTTACACCATGATGGGCATTTCGACAATTAACTTTTGATGTAGTGCATCAGTAAGGTTTAATACTGCTTGAGGAAAAAGTAAGAAAAAAAATACATGTAGAAACTCCACACTATTCTTATTAGTGTAAGAATGAAGAAAAATAAACATGCTTTCCCCAAAATGACACTCAATAGAGCCTCCATTTTTAAAGAAAATACACTCAGGATAAAGACAGAGAACACAGTCTGTATTCAAAAGTCCATTCTTCACTCACAGCTGCCAATAGGCAGAGC
Organism: Falcunculus frontatus; assembly: GCA_013398115.1. Classification (NCBI taxonomy): domain Eukaryota; kingdom Metazoa; phylum Chordata; class Aves; order Passeriformes; genus Falcunculus; species Falcunculus frontatus. The sequence continues at coordinate 1,243,595 of VZRV01001413.1, forward strand.
AATAAACAGCCACAGAAGTCACATATTCTGTTATCTGATCACTGCAAATCTCGCTGGTACCTTCCAGCTCTTTACACATCTATCTAAAAGCAGACACATTACATGATAGCTGTCATTCCCGATGGATTCACAGTGTCATCATCAGCCAGAGAATTAAATTCGTTCATTTCTACAAGAATTCATAGAATTCATTAGAAAATTTTTGCAGCAGAGTAATCCTGTTCCCCAGCAATGAGCAACTGGGTGTTTCCTTAGGTAGCAGGGCAGAATTACAGGATATCACACAGCAAGTTTTCAGTAATTTAAACATACACAAACATAGCAAATGTCAAGGAAGTTAAAAACAAACAAAAAAAAAAACCAAACAAAAAAACCAAAACAAACAAAAAAACCCAAACAAACACCCACCAGAAAACCCTACCACAGGAGAAATCTTATGGGATGGAAAAAATTCTCAGTTTTTGACAAGCGCGCTGACTGCTGTCAAAGGTTAAGAGAGAATCATAGATATTTGTACCTTGTTAAGTTCTTCAATTCTCCTAATGAGATATGGATTGCTGGAAGAATTTTCAAAATAAACATAATCTGCAAGGAAAAAAGGGAAAGTTGCTGAAATACCGAAAAATATGCAAAGACGTATCATTACTTGTGCAAAATTTTTTTTCTAAACCTAAAAGTTCTCAAAGCGCTGAGATTTCTTCATGAATGTTGGGGCAGTGATGTATTTCCACACTGAGATTTATTCTTATTTGTTCCTAAATTCTGCTTATAACTGCACTACACCTGCTTTAACAACCATGCTGAAAAAAAGTTAAATGCCTTGTGTTGAAACTTACACTGTAATCCAGTAATCCACACCCTTCATAAATCTTGATAGAGAAGAAGCAACTTCTCTCAACCAATTAGGGAAGATTTAAGAACTGAGCACTTCAGTGAGTTTCTATATCATGGAGATTAATATTTCTGTAAGAGATGCCACCGCACATTTATTATCAGGTGCTGTGGCAATACAGTTGTCCCAATGAGTATTGTATATTTTATGATATTTACTCTTGCTGTCATCTCTGTCCAGTAAAATGCAAACTATATTAAGCAGCAATTGTCCTGAGATTAGCAAGGATCTTCCAGGACAAAATCTCTTCCAGCATCATTAATATAAAAATATTTTCGTAGAGTGTATGGAAGTTTACTCATATCCTGAAAGCTGCTGCCATGTAATACACAAAGAATTGACATGCAGCACATTTCCTTCAATAGTTTTCTGAAAACTTGTTTTTGTCCAATGAAAAAGTACCCATCAAATGCCAGCCACATTTTGAATTTGATATTGGACTTCTGCACCATGCACCTTGCAAACTTTATTTTTAAAAATTGAAGGAGAAACTACAACGATGTATAAAACTCTTCTGCAACGCTTTGACACTACAATGAGAAGGAACTTCAGGTAGTTCCAATTGGAGATCATGATCTCTGGATAGTGTTCACAATTGCTTATTAAGATTACAACGAAAAAAAAGAGAATTGGTGACCTAAGAGGTAGACCCTACCCACTACCTGCTCAGAGGAGAATTACTTTCCTGAGTAAAGGCTGATGGGACTACTGTCTAAATGCCCTGATGAGGAAGCATGCAGATGGAAGATTTGTGGCTCTATCATCATATCTCAAAACATTAGCAGAAAGGGATTCAAACTATTATCATCCCTCATTTCCACACATCTTCCCTCTCATCTCTGGCTGTTGAGAGAGCAAGAGGATACAGCGATTTTTGAGCCCCCAGTACTGCACACCTAACTTGAGCAGTGCACCTGAGCCTCAGCGCTGGGCACACTGCCACGTTGGCTCCCTCCGTGAGAGAGCGAAAGTTATCCGTGTCATTTTCGAAAGGCTGGGGGTGGGAAGACAAACGTATGCCGTGTTTTTCACCGCCTAAATGCCCCCTCCCCCCCGCTCTTCGCTAAGCAGTCACGTATCAGGGCGCTCCTCAGGGGTCACGGCGGTAAGCAGGGAAGCTGACAGAAATCCCCCGGTTACACAGCCGGATTAATAATTTATCCCCGGCAGACCAAGGAAGGCGCGGAGAAACTCCGCCGGGGGAGAGAGGGAGGGAGGGAGGGCGCGGGGGTCTCCGAGCGGCACGGAGGGAAGCGCCCCCCGGGGTGGGCGCCGGCTGCCCGTGCGCACCGCCCCGCACCGCGCCGGCA